>JACYXH010000659.1:4252500-4360000 GCA_026745465.1 Lota lota
CTCCTCCTCCTCCTCCTCCTCCTCCTCCTCCTGGTGGACTCGTTTGCTTGACCCCGGTGCTCCACAAGGCAGAGATGTTGCCTCACATCTTGAACACAGGATATAAGATATTTACAGTTCAAAATGAACGAGGAAAGTCAAATGCTTTTGGGATGTTTGAGTTGGATTACCAAAGATGGCAAATATTTTGAATGCAGCAGTTATTTTACACCCTAAATAGAGGCCTAATAAGGTATTTTGTGCGATGGCTTGTGTTTAGCTTGTGGTTAGGTCTGCCTAAATGCAGAACAGGCACATTTCCTGTATGACGCCATCAGCAACAAGTTATTATAGAAGTTCACTCCTGTACTGTGAGCTGCGAGGCTAACTTGGCTTTATGTCGTTCATACATCTTCACTGGCCTCCATCTGTTCCTATAATGAACATGGTTTTATTTGAGAGAGAAAGAGAGAGAGAGAGAGAGAGAGAGAGAGAGAGAGAGAGAGAGACACACACACACAGTGTGAAAGAGAGAGGGAAAATGCAGTGTCTCCCGCGACCCGTGAAGGTTGTTTGGTTGTTGTGTGTGATGCACTACATAGTCCTCCTACGCTGCCGGCTTATAGTCCTCAGCACCACTCAGGTTATTCTCACTTCGTACTGGTCTCTTTTCTCTCTCTGTACTTAGCATGCTAGTCCCTGTGTGCATAGTGAGCCAGGACGTGAGGTTGACTGTGTTACAGTGAAAGTGGAACATTTAGATGACCAGCTGAAAAGATATCCTGTGGTATTTCCTCAGATACAAACACACACAAGCTGAGCATTCTCTGTCAGCTGCTTGGGTCAGCGCTTCAGTCTCTATATCTTGAAGCATTGCTCGGTCTAGCTACTACAGTTAGTTGTCAGACCTAGGTTCTAAAGCGAATTGTGCATTTATTTCACAACTTTAACCAAGACGTGATTGGGTGCTTGATAACAATGTTATATCATTTACCAAATTGAGTTATCGGCTTGAGTTATGTTGGATATGTGTTGAATTAAATCCAATTGTGAAATGTCGGGTCTTATGAAACATGTTATAGTTAGTTCATATTGATCACATTGACAACATAATATGAAGGTGATTCTGCCTAACCTGAAAGGATTTATTAAGGCGTCAGAATAAGGAAATTAGGTTGAGGAAAATAAATTAGGGTTTGAGATTGGTATCAATATTAATTTTCATTAACAAATCAACTTTTTATAGACTAATATTAAGTCAAGCTGATCTTGAGTAAATTTGATAATGGTGTTGTTATCAATCATCCTCTTGTCTAGTCATCTGATACAGCTTGATTTCTTTTTTATTGATTTTTTACTTTTGCACTGATAATACATAGACATGTGGAAGAAATGTGTTATGTCCTGCTTTACGTACTTCTGTTAAGGTCTGAGTACCACTGTCCTGTTTCTTGAAGGGAGTTTCAGTTCAACAATTTAACTATTGAAACAGTTCCCCATTTTAATGTGTTTTGGTAAAATGTAATACCCCCTAGATGCAGCAACACATTTTCCATACATTTTTTATAACAATCTCCTCAAGAAGACTAGCCTATGATATTGTACTAGTTCATTGTACTTGTGGCTAATTAATCTGAGTGCTTCATGAACTCGACATCTGGAACAGTTGAACTCTGGGTAATAAAGTTTTTCTCTGCATGCAATTGCTAATGTCTTTCGCCTGGTTTGTGTCCATGCAGGGTGTGAAGGAGAACCCAGCCCAGCCTAAAGATGTCAGGTTCCTCAGCAAGGCCGGCTGGGTGAAGAAGGCCTCTGGCAGGTTTCTAGGTATCTACAAGGACCGCTACATCCACGTGGAGAAGACAGAACTTGTTGTGTATGAAAATGAGGTAGGCTACAGAGCAGGGCTTTTCATTAGTCTGGAGGCTAGATGAGGCAGTTGAGCTCCACTGGAAGTGCTTAAGCTGCCTTATAAGAGCACATTGAATTTACTGTTGGCGTTAACTGCTAATTTATAGTTTTTGAGGAACCTAGTCATCACAATTGTTTTTGGAATGATTAATATGATGATTATACTTCAATGATTGAAAATCTCAAGTGAATGTGAAATGTGAAATATTTAATGTAATAGGTTACAAATAAGGAAGTACTACAGTCTGACTGGGGGAACATTCTAACTCTATATACTTTAATGCTTTTCCTACAAAGCAGTTTCTACCACACTTTAAAGTGAATAGTCTTTCTAAAATAATCAGTTTGAAGCAATGCTAGTTTACTTACGGCTGAATAACATTTACTTTATTTTTTGCATTACAGGACTTGAAAACTTGCTTGCAGAGATTAGACCTTGAAAACTTTGAGAAATGCCTCGAGTTGAAGAGCTTCTTCAAGAAGAACAGATTAATATTGATACAAGAAGCCAAGTGTGCCAATAAGGTGAGCATAAAGATCATCAACTCAATCTAAACAGATGTGTCTCGCTTGTCAACTGGTATAATAAGTAGCGTTTCAGAACCTCATATTTACATAGATAATTTTCCTATAATTACATGATAAGTATTGTGACTGATGTTTAGATTTATTATAAAAACATGTAGTAAATAATAATGATGGTATGTGTTTAGCAATACTTTGATAGTCATGAAATGTCATGTCATGAAATTTAAATTTGCACAAAACAAACAATATTCTGAGACTTTCAGAAAAAAAAACCTCAGTGTTCTGTCCACTCTAACTGGTTGTGCAACTGTGGAAAGTTAACGAGTGTAGCTCGGCCGGCTGGGTAGAGTGAGTGGGAGGGGTTTTGGGAGTGTCGATAGTAAGATACTTGTAAACAAAGAGAAGGGTACGGGCTTGCCAGTATTATTATTTTGGTAAAATATATCAGTTATAGGATGTGATTTTATTGATAACATTATTGAACACTATCTCATAATTGACTACAAATACATCCAGGATACATTAAGCTACAAGCTAGTTGAAATGCCACACAATTAAACTAAATATACTATAATAATAATTTCAATATCTGGTAAGAAGAGAATTGTGATTCTCAAGTGTATCAATGTCTTCTTCCAATCCCACTCGCAAAGTACCTCCCCAGGCCTAACTGTACAAGCACAAACACAGACCCCAAAACACATTCTTGTGGCTATTGTCACCCTAAGCACAGCACTTTGTCTATCAAACTGGTGAAAACAACATTCCTTTTTCAGTTAAAACAATAATAGATACCTTTTTATTTGCTTTAACAATTTAGTAGCAAGCAATTTACAAGTGAGGCTTTAACCACAGGAAGGTAAACAAACCATAAACAACAAGTCAATAGATAAATATAGGTCATAGTGTAGTGTTTTAGACCATGTCACAGAGCTGTTGCTCCCATGCTTTAGCACAGAGGATGACTGTTGATTGTGTAATCTATATATTAGTAATGTGTTAACAACATATCCACTTTAAGAATCTCAGATGTCATGTTTAATACCTATACTTGTTCTAGGTTAGTTAGGTTAACAATTAACTAATAACAACTAGAGTCTCTGGATGTAACGAAAAGAGGTGGATAAGAGTTTGACAACCAGGCTTTATTGCTCCACTTTCAAAGTTTGGAAGGCAGTAATCTATCTCAAAAGCCAAAAGGTTATGATAAGATATATCATATATATATCATCACATATATCATATATCGAAATATGTGTAAATGGAAAAGAAAGTAAAGATGAATCCGGCAGGGGAGAAATGGGTGTTATTCAGTGTAGTATTACAAACAGATGAGGGAATGAAGACCCTGCCATCATCCTATGAGCAGATGTCACATGAGGGAGGAAGGCATGCACGCAGAGTGCAGCTGAATCCACTAATACTGTGTGTGTGCGTGTGCGTGTGCGTGCGTGCGTGCGTGCGCGTGTGTGTGTGTATGTGTGGGCATGCATGCATATTTATTTTGCTACACACACAGCCCCTCAAACCTTCCCTTGGGTCACAGTTTCCTCTGACCAGTGGCAGGGAGTGTGCTCTGCTTTATTCTTGGACTGAAAACAAAATATGTGGCATTAATAAAGAAAACATTAAGGCATGCAGATTGACAGTCAGTCGTTATTCAAAGGCAATGCATTCAAAATGTATATATTTTCATTATATATTATTATCATTATGATGATACATCATACATTACATTTATATTATCTCATGCTTATTACTTTTAGTAGTACTCTTAGCAATGAGAAGTTCCTGGCAGTGTGAGGAAAAAAACTAAACTAAGTTTGTTTAGCTAGCAATGCTACCCATGATGTGGGTCTTCCCTTGCCTGATTTACAGTAAAAACAAATGAAGAAAATAATGTGTTATCTGGTTGTTATGGGGTTATGGGTTGCAGTGGAGGGCCTATTGAAGGACTAAGAGGTCTTTATCTGATGTAAGAAATTCTAAGTGAGCAGTCATTGCTTCTTAGTCCAGCTCTCAGAGCCACAGAAAAGCCACAACACTGCCTTGGTGCACTGATGCTCACATTTGATAATTGTATTGATAGCAGGTGGTCTTTAAAAAAAAAAAAAAAAAAGTATAAACAAAACTAGGACTGCAAGCAGTCACACAAGGTATTCACAGCCCATGCACCGCCGACCCAAGCGACCACCATTTCCAAGCGATTCACGGGGGCACGTCACTCCTAGATGCAACTATGCCTCCGACAGGGGCGGGTCTTTGTTCTTCAGCACTGGGAGCGTGCGCGCTGTGGCACCCCAGACAGGACAGTTAGTAACCGGCACGGGAACGGCTGTGGTTAAAACCCGTTCAGGGTTGGGGATAAACAAGGGCAACCCATGTCCTCCCCGGACCGGGGTATCCTCTCTCGCGGGGATCAGTCTTTGGACTAAGCCTGCGGAGGGGGAAACACAAGACAGCAGACGTCAGACGATCGACTGTCAACCCAAGGAAAAGGGGTTAGATGGGGCTAGCTTTCTTAGCTCTTTTGAAAGCCCTTGTGCGTTCCGGGAGTCCTCCACACGCACGCAGTCCACTATGTTCTCTCTTCATAAAAGTGTTCGGCCAGCAGCCGCTTACCATTCTTACTGGGTTACCAGCTCCCACACTTCCCCGCAAGGTAGTCACCGGCAGGCTTAAGTAGGCCAGGAGTTGATTGTTACTCCCAGGCCTGCAGCAGCTGTGAGTGATAATAGGGATTAGCAATCACCTTTCCCAACTGCATTCTACCTGCAGGTCTGTACTGTCCGTTCTCAGCACTTTGGGGGCGCTGAGGTTCTCCTGGACCTCCACATATCCTCCCCCCCCAGCTCCATGCTGGTGCAGGGAGTGACCGCCCACAGGCACTCATCCCTGCGTGACAGGGCATCCGCATTCTGTGGTCCTTTCCTGCCCAGTGTTCCACCTTAAAGTTGAAGTCCTGGAGTTCCAGGAACCATCGGGTCACCCTGGTATTCCTGTCTTTGTTCAGGCACATCAATTTCAGTGGTGCATGGTCGGCCACCAAGGTTAATCGTCTCCCCAACAGATAGTACTGTGGCTTGTGTACCGCCCACTTTATGGCTAAACACTCCTTTTATACAACTGCGTAGTTTTTCTCGTGCTTAAGCAACTTACGGCTCACATACATGACAGGATGTTCCTCTCCATTCACCACTTGGGACAGGACTGCTCCTAGGCCCGTATCCGAGGCATCTGTCTGTACAACGAAGGGACAGTCGAAGTCAGGGGCCGCGAGGACAGGCTCTGAGCAGAGTGCTTCTCGCAGGGTGGTGAACGCCTTCTCTGCTTCCTCTGTCCACTTCACGTGTTGGGGTAATCTGTTCTGGGTGAGATCGTGCAGAGGGGAAGCCACAGCAGAAAAATGGGGAATGAAGAGTCGGTAGCAACCTACCAAGCCCAGAAAGGTTCTCACCTGTTTCTTGGTAACTGGACGAGGCCAGTCCACTATGCTATCGACCTTCGCCTTTTGTGGTTTGACCATTCCCCGGTCTATAGTGTAGCCCAAGTACTCCGCCTCCTCCACCTCCTCCAGCCCCAGATAGCACTTTTTCGGGTTCGCCACTAGACCTGCCTGCCTCAGTGCTCGTAGCACGGCCTCTAGCCACCTCAGATGGGTGGTCCAGTCGAGGCTATGGATCACAATGTCATCCAGGTAGGCGGCCGCGTAGTCCTTATGGGGTCTGAGGATTTTGTCCATCATGCGCTGGAACGTGGCGGGGGCCCCATGGACCCCAAAGGGAAGCACCCGATACTGATAGAGGCCCTCGGGGGTGGAGAATGCCGTCTTCTCCTTGGCCTGCTCGGTGAGGGGTACCTGCTAGTACCCTTTAGTTAAGTTTAGGGTACTAATGAAATGGGCAGTCCCCAGGCGCTCGATTAGCTCATCCACTCTTGGCATTGGGTACGCATCAAACCGGTAGATCTCGTTCAGCTTACAGTCAGCGTCAAACCATTTCTTCGGCAGATTTACGTGGTAAATCTGGTGACCTTTACGTCGGCCTGACTGCCTCACCATGTAGTTCACGGGGCCTATCCGGCTCACCACCTCATAGGGCCCATGCCATTTAGCCAGGAATTTACAGTCATTTGTGGGGACGAGAGCCAGTACCTTTTCTCCGGGTCTGAACTCCCGGACCTTTGCTCCCCTGTTGTACACTCGTACTTGGGCGTTCTGGGCCTTCCTCATGTGCTCCCTGACTACCGGCCAGACCTGGGCCATTCGGTGCTGCATCTGCTCCATATGTTCAATGACAGACTGGTGTGGGGAGGACTGTTCCTCCCAGGCCTCCTTCGCCAGGTCCAGTATTCCCCTGGGTCTCCGACCTTAGAGAAGCTCGAAAGGGGAGAACTCTGTAGAGCTCTAGGGCACTTCTCTAATGGAGAACAGGACATATGGTAACAACTGATCCCAGTTTTTGCCATCCGCATCAATACATTTTTGCAGCATTTTCTTTAATGTCTGGTTGAACCTTTCAACCAGACTATCGGTCTGTGGGTGATATACAGAAGTACGCAGTTGTCTCCCCTTTAGCCTCCTGCACATCTCGGCCATTACCTTGGACATGAAGCATGACCCCTGACCGGTCAAGATCTCGTCGGCTATGCCGACCCGGCTATGCCGACCCGGCTAAACAGCAGCAGGACTTCCCGGGCGACAGCCCGGGCATTGGCGGTGTGCAAGGGGATGGCCTCAGGGTATCTGGTGGCATAATCCATCAGTACAAGGATGAACCGGTGTCCACGACTGGACTTGGGAAGAGGCCCTACAATATCCATGGCCACGCGGCTGAATGGTGTCTCTATGATGGGCGGTGGTATGAGTGGGCTACGGTAGTGGGCCTTCGGCGCAGTCCTCTGGCACTCGGCACAGTGTTGGCAATACTCCTGCACTGCCCTCTTGACGCCTTTAATTTTAACCACTGCAAAAGTAAGAAAAAAGGGGTTGGGGATAAATAAGGGCAATCAAGGTTCTTCCCGGACCGGGGTATCCTCTCTCGCGTGGATCAGTCTTTGGACAGGGCCTGCGGAGGGTGAAACACAAGACAGCAGACGTCAGCCGATGGGTTGTCCACCCAGGGAGAAAGGGTTAGCTGGGGCTAGCTTCCTTAGCGCCCCTTGTGCGTTCCGGGAGTCCTCCACACGCACGCAGTCCACTATGTTCTCTCTTCATAAAAGTGTTCGGCCAGCAGCCGCTTACCGTTCTTACTGGGTTACCAGCTCCCACACTTCCCCGCAAGGTAGTCACCGGCAGGCTTAAGTAGGCCAGGAGTTAATTGTTACTCCCAGGCCTGCAGCAGCTGTGAGGGATAATAGTGATTAGCAATCACCTTTCTCAACTGCATTCTACCTGCAGGTCTGTACTGTCCGTTCTCAGCCCTTTGGGGGCGCTGAGGTTCTCCTGGACCTCCACAACGCACACACACACACACACACACACACACACACACACACACACATATACACAGAGAGATACACATACACACTCACACACACACACACATACACAGAGAGATACACATACATACTCACACACACACACACACACAAACACACACAAACACACACACACACAAAGACACACAGACAGTGGTTTAATAGTAGAGGCCATTTATGTGTGAATTTGGGCCCCCTATAGGTGAATTGGTGCATTGCGCTTATGAGGAATTACTCACTGTGACGTCATGGAATGAGATATTGACACCATACTTTTTAGACATGTACAGGGAGGTGCCCTCTATGTGCATGGCAAGTTACAAGTTTCTGCTACCTTCTGAAGTTGACTTGTGGTTGATAGAATAATGTTAGCTAATTTGCATATCTAGAATTTGCCATAAATCTGCCATTTTCTATGTTATCAAAAATGTATCAGACAAGTACATAGATTGTGTGTACGAACTTTTGGGTTATTTTGACTTCTGAAAAAAAAGAGGTTTCTATCGGGGCGGAAATGCTGATCGTTTTACTTTGACACACACAGTATGTGTTTCTCTCTATCATTCCAACCAATGACTTTATGTACTTGATAATTAATACTTTATAACAATGAATCAATAAATAGTCAACTAGATATAAAGATACATTATTGTTGGTGCATGGTGTCGGTGGGAACAGATGAGATTGTAACAGGTGTTGCTGTTGCATACAGATAAGCCTAGTAATGAATACGTTTAGAAAATCCTATCATGTTATTATGTTATCTGAAATCATAACCATATTTGCTTTTTCAAAATCTTAGCAGCAACTCTATCTGTGCTGTGAGTATTTTGTAGTCGATGAATGTTGTTGAGGGTGAATGGAGTGACCTGGATGTGAAGCTATTTTGCCGTCTCTGGGCTTTTTCCATGGTAACCCTGGCTTGGCCTATTGGCTCTGAGCCTGGGTGAAAGTTATCCCACATTGACAAATATCTGCAATGGGATACACAGGCAAGCAGCCCATTTAATGTGATGTGTTTACTGGTGTTGAATCTTGTTTACAGTTGGTTCTACAACATCAATTCCGTCCAGGTTTTCTAACATCCTGTTCTACTGTCATCTTATTGAAGATGAAACCGTGTGTTAACAGGATGATTAGATGGCTGGAGATTTTCTTCCCTCCTTCAGTCATACAATTAGCCAGATTCAGATCCAGATTCCAGTCAGATTATAAATAAAGTTAATTCCTGCAGCACATCTAACATATTTCTAACTTGTCAAAGGCCAGTGGCCTATCTCTGACTGAACAGCAACATGTGCTATTTGAATGTCTCTTCCACAGATCCACAACATCAAGTTTCAAGTCCAGACTCCAGAAGAGAAGGACTCCTGGATCAAGGCCCTGAGTGAAGGCATTAATCGAGCCAAGAATAAAATCTTTGATGAAGTAACTTCCTGTCTTATCTCCTTGCAATCCGCAGCTCCTTAGCTACCACACTTTTGAGATCTGAAGATGTTCACATTTAGTTGTCAAAAGTAATCAATTTCTGTTCAGAGTAAAACATGTTTTTTGTTTTTGTTTTCTCAGGTCAAAGTTGATGAAAGCAGTAATTTAGATCATGTGACACGGACCAGGCCCAAGGGCAACCGTGGCAGGAGGCCACCGACTAGGATCCATTTGAAAGAGGTGTGGTGTTTAATGGTATTCTTTGTGTGTGGTGCTTTTCCTGTGCGGTTGAGTGTATATCTAAGTATTCCAAATGGGTTTGTGATGTTTTCATCTTTCAATGTATTCCATTGTGTTTGGCATAGCATAATCGCTAACACGCAACATCATACATACTTTACTCTCTAGGTGGCCAACATAGAAGGTATCGTGGGTCTCAATCTTGATGAACGGGATGATGCGTTGTCTAATGGCAACAATTATGTCAACATTGATATCAAGGACCCTCCTAAAAAGTCCCAGACACCTCCATCTAGTACCAACAATTCCACCGAGAGAATGCAGTCAAGTTCCCCTGAACTGGAAGAGCCACAGACTGTGGTTGAACCAAACCCCCAGAAAAAAATATTTAAACCTCCCATGCCCCCTTCAAAAGATAGTAAAGCTGTTTCAGTAACCGAGAATGGACCTTCCATGCAGGCTGAGCCAGAGAAGGTCTGTATCACACTATCATATAATGTACACATGTCATCATGGCTATCAAAGTGTTTTGTCTTACTGAAGGGTTTTTCTGTTTCTGATTCTTCTAAAGGTCCTAGGGCCACCTAAGCCCCCGTCTAAAGAGCTGAAGCCCAGTGTTCTCCCTGCTGAAGAAGACATTAAAGACCTGTCTGAAGGTGATCCTGTGGCCAGGGCTGGCAAAAAGACAGATCCACCAATGACCCCTCCAACCGAACCCATGAGCAGCTCCACGGATAACCTAGCCATGGCCCTGTCGCCTATGCGGGAAACCAGACCTCCCACCATACCTCCTAAAGACAAGAAGCCTAGTAAGGACCCAGACCGGGAGGGCTTGCCATTGGCGTTGGAAGGCACAAGTGATGGAATTTTAGAAAAAGTGAGTGAGATGGATCAATCCTTATCCCTACCCACTGTCCAAAAGCCAGAGGTGGGAGATATTTCAAAAAGCCACAGTGCCGGGGAACATCCCAAAGTATTTGATGTAATACCTGAGCCGATATCAGACTCTACCCCAAGTGGTCCGGCTAACATCCCCAGCAGCAGCAAGCACCAGGGGCAATGGATATCTGAAACAACAACTCTACCTTCCCTAGACTCACCTTCATTAGAATCGACCAGGAAGAACCCCAGCCCAATGTCACCCCTGAAGAAAAAGCCTTTAAAAATGTGTCCTCCAAAGCCGCTCTCTCCTGTAAACCAGCCTCAGCCTGAAGATCAACCTACAGTGAGTACTGACACCATAGTTACTCAGCATGAAGACAGCTCCTCCAGTGAAACTAAATTTGAAACAGCCTCTGTACCTTCAGTCTGCTCGACCTACATAGAAGACACTCCTGAACCCACCACAGAGTCTCACAATGATATCCCAACAGTGGTTCTTACTCTGAGCGAACCAGAAGCACAGCAAGAGATATCAGAGCAAAGCATTTGCCACTCTGAGGGCGACAGCGTGGACTCTGGAAGCGAAGACACCTTGGCTTCCTCCACTTTTGCACTAAGGGGAAGTCAAGTGGGTTTAGACTCTTTCTACGCTAGTGAAGATGATGGCGAGGATTACAACAACCCGGAGCAGATCCGTGATGCGGCTCCTCCAGGAACCATGATCTCTCAGGTTTCAAGTGTGCAGATAAACCTAATCCGGCCAAAGCCTAAACTTGCCCCTCGACCCTCCATTCCACTCGGACCCATTTCAAAAGCCACGTCGGCCTCCGTTGGAGATCTGTTGTCCAACATTTCAGAGGAGACCAGCGACATTTCTCAGAGAGACGGTGGTGATGGCCTCAATGAGTTCAAAAACCTTGAGAGGGAAATTGCTCTGGGGTTGGAGCAGACAAAGGAACTCCTCAGCTGCACATCCCAGACACAGGGGGAGGACCTTGGAAAAAATATGCCAGATGATTTACTGGCAAAGGCCATGGAGAAACTAAGGATGGCGAATCACTTTCTCAGGGAGGCTAAGAACTTTGAGGAGTCTAAACATCCGAGAAGAAACAACAGGAATAGCTGGTGAATGGTCACTATAGAAAAGTACAGATTTACTTTTTGATTTCTTGTGGTAACCAGACGATGTAGCGTCATCGAATCTAATTCCCGGCGTGCTGGTCGGTCACCATGTGGATGCGTAGCTTGTGACTGCTTATACCTTCTTAAGCGCAATGGCTTCTCCTTCATCTTCTAGGAATGTTTTTTAGTTACTGGTCTATTATATATGGGCACTTTTAAAAATCCATCACTTATAGGGGGAATCATTTTAAATGATAAATTAGCACATGCCTACTAGGTTAACAGATACTACAAATTGGCAATTTTGGATAATTGTAATCAGAAATGTACAAAGTCAGGCCTGGCCCCATAACATAACATAATTAATTAGTTGGTGATCAGATCAAAGTAGATTCGAAACTGTTTACAATCAACACACTTGTGTAATAAAGAGATTGTATTACTAATATTTCGCTGCCGCTGGCTAACATTACAGGGACTGCCTTATTTCCTGTCACCTATGAAAAGGAAATGCCTTGGTTAAGGGCACACACCACATTCATTTCAGAGAAAAAGAAGAGGATATATTTTTGTCATTTCTCAAGGAGTGGCAGAAGTGACACACATACAATTTAGTTTACTTAGTCTCTCTTAAACCAGGCTTAACTAATGCTTTTCTTTTGCAGATATGTTTGTCATCTTCTGTGACAATTTCATCCTGGCAGTTAATTTAAATGACTTGCCTAATAAATGCAAATAAGGTCGCTAGTCATAGGGATGACATTGAGGCTGACTGAATTCGTAGATGGCATGGCATCTGTACCAGTGGTAACACCGTTGTAACAAACATCCTTGCTACAACACCTAGTTCACACAGGAACTGAACGTCTAGTTGGGTAGAGCTTGTGCATCTACATCATATAGCATTAGGGAAAGTACTGCCTTAACAGAAGTCTGCTCTTGTTTTGACTGAGGACTTTCTAGGATTTCATCATGTATATATTTTGGGCTTGTGTCAATGGACTGAATCTACATTTGTCTTTTCATTGTGTGTATGTCTGTGTCTTGGTTAGTTTGTTCTGTGCGTTCAGTTCAGTTTGTTTGAGAGGGCACTGTGCTATGTTTATTGTTTTACCAGGTTTATTTGAATTTGATATTGGCAAGTGTATTTAGAAAGTTTTAAGAAGAGTTGTTCTCAAAAGGGAAACATGTGGTACCTTGAGTAGTTGTGTGTGTAGGATGATGCCAAGCATGGCTTGTTAAGGATCTTAATGATAAAAAGATATGCAGTTAGCATAGGTGACACCAGCTAAAATAAATGTCTTGGAGATTTGACCACAGAATCGTTTCCTGTGGAAGGATGGTTGTGTATGGGTAAAAATATTGCCATACCACATTGTACATATCACATTTTAAATAGATAATTCCGTATTAAGTTATTAATGATTTGTCCACAACAGATTCTAACCCATGTTGCTGAAAAGCCTTGTTGCTATTGTCTAATGCTATCCCGCGGGTTTGTTAATAGACCTTACTTGTCTTTGTCAGTTTGTGCAATCTTTTATAGTTCACCTTTGTCATGCAATGTAACACAAATATAAATGAAAATGAAAATAAATGTACACAGTTTATTAACTGACACTCAGCTCACTCTAACTTTCATTGTTGACCAAAAGGGAATCATTTGAGTCAGACAAGATTGTGTGTGTGTGTGTGTGTGTGTGTGTGTGTGTGTGTGTGTGTGTGTGTGTGTGTGTGTGTGTGTGTGTGTGTGTGTGTGTGTGTGTGTGTGTGTGTGTGTGTGTGTGTGTGTGTGTGTGTGTAAATAATGGCCTTTTTAGTTGGTATTGTGAGTTTGGGCAACCAAAATGGGAACAGCTTCTAGCTGGTTTCCCCTTTTACTTCAAACTAGAAACTACCTAAAGTTCATGGATGAATCATTATGTTCAAGGTTATTTTTTATTTGAATCACTTATATGACAGGTTGAAAGGGAAAGTTTAAAGACAGACTTTCCAGATGTATGCATTTATTTAAACATGGGAAAGTCAAACTAATCAACAATAATGGCATACCTAAAAATATTAATGACTATCTATCTATATAAATTAATTTTATATATTTTTGCTATTGGCAATTATTTCTCATCCCATCTCCTCCTCTGTAGTCATTTGTAGCCTATACACTTACTTTACTTATTGCGTTCACTAATGATGGAAGTAGGAGTGTGTTTTGACCTAGATTGTCCTGAAAGATAAAGGCTGGGCTGCTTTCCTCTTGGCAGCTCGCCCGGATGTTCCTGGGCTGGAATGCAGCGCCTGTTCATGCTGATTGCACTATAGGCTACCAAACGCCTGCGTACTAAAGCATGTGGAGATTTATTCGTTTATAACAGCCTGGGAAGCATGGAGGATGACCTGGCATCGGAGGACGATACGCGTAAGTGTCGTCAAATAATGTGGTATTGATCTATGCTTTAATATGCGAGATGCGGTGAGATGCCAGTTAACAGCTGGACGATAATGCTGCCTCTATTCAGGATTTGTCAATGCGTGATGTGGTTTATAAAGCTTTATAAATGGTGATATCTCTTGATACCCTTGATATTGGGAAATAAGGTTCAAACGACACAACACCATTTTGGTGGGCACGTGCTGCTAATAAATGATTCAATACAACCAATATTTGGTTGCCTTCTATTATTTAATTTCCCTATTCAAAGTAATCAAAAGTTGCCTAATTGGTTAATTGATTCAAATGGCAAATATCTATAAAAAAAGGCTATTCCATCTAGGACTGTACATCCCACTGAGCTTGATGTGGGCCCAATGCTCAATTGTGGTTTGATTTAAGTTATTCCTTAGCATAATATAAATACATGTTTGACAAATAAAAAAAGAATATTATTGTTTTACTACAATTGCGGTAGTTCAGTTGACGACCCGGTTTAAAGGAATGCGGTCAGTCTCTGTAGTCTTGTCTCCGTCTAGCTAGCGTCTAGCGGTGTGAAAAATCACAAAAACGATGGACTATACTGTACAGTTGAACAGTTTGACTGTTCCAATCTATACGCCTAATGCCCCACGTTTTGGATCATTTACTGGACACCTTCAATACAACAATCTGCGCGGCTGACACCAACTAGGTATTTTAGATATGTTAATTGGCAGTGCAGCAGATGTGGTGAATATAACTGACTTCTCACACAGAAAATAGCTATGGTCAGCCATGTTAGTTTATTAAACCTTCTTAAAGTAATTATTAGGTATTCCCAGTGTATCTGTGGATACCTATTGTTATTGTCGGGTTTGGGTATTATTACTATTACGGATTGGTAACGCCTATATCTCCGCGGTGGACAGGGGGCGCTATAACTTCCGGTCAAAGTTAAACGATCGGCACATCCGCCCCTATGGATGAAAGATTCAGAAATTTGGTGTACATGCCTTATTTCACATGCTGAACATTTTTGCCTCTTGGGCCCATAATGTCCGTCAGGGTCGATTTTGCTATAAAGTGAACATTTCGTGAAAGCTTAAAAAAAAGAATCGTCAGAACCATAGCTTCAAATGAAAAACCGATATTCATGATCTATGGGCTTGTCTGATCTTAAATTTAAAAGGGATTTTTGAAAAAATGGCCGAGTTATGGTAAAATATGCAAATTATCGAACATTATATCAACCAGAAGTCAGCTTCAGAAGGGAGCAGAAAGAATGTGGCATGCACCTAGAGGACACCTCCCTTAACATGTGATATTCCATGACGTTACAGTGTAAATTAAAGTCAAATATCACTCAAAAACGGCATCTACTATCAAACCTGTGTGTGTGTGTGTGTGTGTGTGTGTGTGTGTGTGTGTGTGTGTGTGTGTGTGTGTGTGTGTGTGTGTGTGTGTGTGTGTGTGTGTGTGTGTGTGTGTGTGTGTGTGTGTGTGTGTGTGTGTGTGTGTGTGTGTGTGTGTCTGGTTCTTTATACTTCAAAATATAACAATTTTCAAAATATAAACAGATGCATTGGTTTGACTTTCGCCCATCCAAACCGAGGCCTCTCTACAACGCAGGCTGGACCATATTGGGGTACACACATCATTTCTCAATAGTCAGTTTTGAAGGTGATAATTAAAGGATTGCAGGGGTAAAATTGGTCTTTGAGTCAGCAACATAAGAAGAAGCTGATGATATCGCTGTTGTGTCATTTCCAGTGCTGCTGTCAGAGAAGGCCCTCCATGACGCGGCCAAGAGGAACGAGGTGGAGAAGATGCAGGACCTGATCAGGATGAGGGTCAATGTCCGGGCCAAGAATAAGGTCAGTATGTAGAAGACAGCGGGCATAGGGACTGGACACTCTGACGCTAGTGGTTACGGTGTTTGACTCCCAGCCTAAAGGTCCTGGGTTTGAATCCAACCCCAATGTCTGCGGTCTACCTGATGGCATCCTTGAGCAAGATAACCCATACCTGCTCCTGAGGGCCTGTATCTAAATTCACTGTACGTCACTTCGGCTAAAGGTGTCTGCTAATGAGTAAATAGTGAATAGAAAACATCGGGTCCACTCACGACTCGATCATATCAGGTCGGGTTGATTTGTATTGGCAGTTTAACACAATTTCAAAGGGTTACACAGGGCCACGTTCAAAATGTTATTCACAATGCTGCCACATTTACATTCTGGAAAGAATACAATTTAAGTAAAACGTTCTGTAAAACCCAGTGGGGTAAAGGAAGATAACCTTATTAAGAGACAGATAGGCAATTTAGGTCAGACAAGATAAAATAAGATAATATTTATTCCCAAAGGTAAATTCTGGTGTCTGCAGAATAAAAAGGAAACCAAACAGAATACAATAATTCAAATAAGAATAAGGAATAAAGAAAGAAATATGTAGCAATGTCCACTGCTACACACCACCTAGGTGGCTTTTCCCACTCCACCTCTGTGACTTTCCTCGGGCTCCTCCAAACAAACGGACACAGGGTGGTGATGTTAAACCGGTTTATTGTAAAGGTTGCGTAGAATGAGGCATGCAGGAGAGCTCTCTGAGTGTGTGTGGTGATGGCTGGTTTAACCTGTGCACACTGATTGCTCAATGTGCAACAGGTGCCTCACCCAGCTCCAGACTCCAATCAGTCTGACTCAGGCCAGGTGAGGCTGCTTAAACCAGCCATCACCCACACACACCCCCAACACCAAATTGAAGCTGGGGAGAATCCCCAGCTGAAGCCTACTTCACCACCCCCCCCCCCCCCCCCCCCCCCCCCCCCCTCCACCCCCATCCAAAAAAGAAATACATAAACTGGACTCTGACCCAGGGTTACCATACCTAACATAAACAAGCAGACTCTGACCCAGGGTTACCATACCTAACATAAACAAGCAGACTCTGACCCAGGGTTACCATACCTAACATAAACAAGCAGACTCTGACCCAGGGTTACCATACCTAACATAAACAAGCTGACTCTGACCCAGGGTTACCATACCTAACATAAACAAGCGGACTCTGACCCAGGGTTACCATACCTAACATAAACAAGCGGACTCTGACCCAGGGTTACCATACCCAACATAAACAAGCAGACTCTGACCCAGGGTTACCATACCTAACATAAACAAGCAGACTCTGACCCAGGGTTACCATACCTAACATAAACAAGCAGACTCTGACCCAGGGTTACCATACCTAACATAAACAAGCAGACTCTGACCCAGGGTTACCATACCTAACATAAACAAGCAGACTCTGACCCAGGGTTACCATACCTAACATAAACAAGCAGACTCTGACCCAGGGTTACCATACCTAAAATAAAACAAAACAAAGCCCAACCCCATAGTCCCCACACCTCCCCAGGGTGACCCGCCAACCCACCCTCCCCCTCCATCCTGGAAACACGGAGGCCTGGGCTGCTGCCTTGACTGGCGGAGGTGTCGGAGGACTTGGCCATTCCAGGGCTGTCTGGACGGGCTGGTAGAGGAGTCAGCTGGGCTGCCGTGCTGGCTGGATGCCGGGGCGGCTAGCTGCAGACGGTTGCCTGTGGCGGTTGCTGCGCTGCCTCCCCCGTCCTCCGCTGGGATCCACAGTGCCGTTGGGGGAGAGGGATGGTGTTGGGAAGAGACTGTCCATCGTCGCTGCTGGACCCAGTGCATCCCTGGACAGCCTTCCTGAGTCCAAAGCGGTCTGGAGAGCCCCACATTGGGCACAAGTGTAGCATAGTCCCATACTACACACCACCTAGGTGGCTTTTCCCACTCCACCTAGGTGACTTTCCTCAGGCTCCTCCAAACGAATGAACACAGGGTGGTGATGTTAAACCGGTTTATTGTAAAGGTTGCGTAGGATGCGGCTGGTGCTGCCATGCCGGAGAGCTCTCTCTGAGTGTGTGTGGTGATGGCACAGGTGTGCACATTGATTGCTCAATGTGCAACAGGTGTGCAGCCCCACCCAGCTCCAGACTCCAATCAGTCTGACTCGGGCCAGGTGAGGCTGCTTAAACCAGCCATCATCCACACACACACTCCCACAAAATACAAATTGTAAAATGGTTGGCTGTTGCTGGTTGCCAGGTTGACAACTATAGTATACCTCTAGTAAGGCTTCACATGGTGGAGGTGTTTCCTCTGTGTATAGAGACCTGTAGTATACCTCTAGTAAGGCTTCACATGGTGGAGGTGTTTCCTCTGTCTGTAGAGACCTGTGGTGTACCTCTAGTAAGGGTTCACATGGTGGAGGTGTTTCCTCTGTGTATAGAGACCTGTGGTGTACCTCTAGTAAGGGTTCACATGGTGGAGGTGTTTCCTCTGTGTATAGAGACCTGTGGTGTACCTCTAGTAAGGGTTCACATGGTGGAGGTGTTTCCTCTGATTTTCCAGGTGGAGAGGAAGGCACTGCACTGGGCGGCTGGAGCCGGCAATGAAGAGGCAGTCCGCCTCCTGCTGCAGCATGACAGACACCTGGATGAGGAGGACAGTGTATGTTTACACACACAAACACAAATACACACACACACACAAACACACACGTATGAACATACACACATGAACACATGAACACATGAACATAAACACACATAAACACCAAGCATGCACGTTCAGACACACACACACACACACACACACACACACACACACACACACACACACACACACACACTCACACACAGAAAATGACTGAATGTGTAAACATGTGTGTTGATAGTTTGGCATGAATGCGCTCCTGCTGGCATCCTGGTTCGGTCACCTGAAGATCCTGCAGCTCCTGGTGGCCTCTGGAGCCCTGCTCACCTGGGAAAACAAAGTAGGCCACGCCTCCTCTTCACACCTCTCCATTCATGGTTATGACATCCGTTGACCTTATAATGTCCCACCTATGAACGTGTGTGTGTGTGTGTGTGTGTGTGTGTGTGTGTGTGTGTGTGTGTGTGTGTGTGTGTGTGTGTGTGTGTGTGTGTGTGTGTGTGTGTGTGTGTGTGTGTGTGTGTGTGTGTGTGTGTGTGAGTGAGTCAGTCTGTCTGTGTGTGCTACCATGTGTTGGTGTGTGTGTGCTACCATGTGTTGGTGTGTGTGTGTGTGTGTGTGTGTGTGTGTGTGTGTGTGTGTGTTGGACCTCCAGAATGGCCTGAGCATGCTCCACTGTGCGGCCCAGCGAGGTCACACCAAAGTCCTGGAGTTCATCATGGGGAACCTGGAAGATCTCAGCCTGGACAGAGTGGACAAGGTGTGGAGACCTCCCCTCTCCTAATCAATGGCACTCATTGACAAGGACAGACACACACACACACACACACACACACACACACATCACACATACAGTGACACAAACTAACAGACACACACACACACACACACACATGCACAGACAGTTAAGACAGCCTCAACCTGTTTACTTTATAGATTTTAGTATGGATCCTGTCTTCCCTCGGTTAACACCAACAAGGCCACAGATAGCAACAGTACAGTACACACTAAAAAACATTTAGAAACCTTGTTAGTATTGTATTGACATCTGTGTGTTCCAATTGGGATAGACTCTGTGGTGAACTTTTACAAATGGATTACCAGCTGCTTTGCTTCAAACAATTGCAGTGAATGTAGAAATACAGGCCCCTTTGTTAAGAAAAATTACAATGAAAGTCAAGTGACCACTATTTAGTATCTGCCTTCTTTTCTGAGGTTCTTTATATGAACTGTTTGTATTGTAACTAAACCCTCCAATACCAGTTCCCAGGCCTGTTTTAACCTGGTATTACACCCATACAAGTATTACATATGCCATTTGGTCTACGTTTTCATGAAAGCATCTTACAAAAACATGAGCGAATACATTTTAAATATAGGTGGCCCTGATGGGAATCGCAGTCCTAGCCCTGGCAGTGTCAATGCCGTGCTCTGCTATTAATATTAATTCATTGAAAAGATGCATGTATCCCAAGGGAGTTACAGGGAATTAAGATTTTGTAGCAGGTAGAAATCAGGCATCTTGCTCAAGGACGCTTACAGGAAGGCTGCCAATGTTAAGAATGAACCCAGTATCCAGAAGTTGAATGCAAAGACATGTCTCTGGTCAGGCCTACTGTGATGAGTCTAAAGACATGTCTCTGGTCAGGCCTACTGTGATGAGTCTAAAGACATGTCTCTGGTCAGGCCTACTGTGATGAATCTAAAGACATGTCTCTGGTCAGGCCTACTGTGATGAGTCTAAAGACATGTCTCTGGTCAGGCCTACTGTGATGAGTCTAAAGACATGTCTCTGGTCAGGCCTACTGTGATGAGTCTAAAGACATGTCTCTGGTCAGGCCTACTGTGATGAGTCTAAAGACATGTCTCTGGTCAGGCCTACTGTGATGAGTCTAAAGACATGTCTCTGGTCAGGCCTACTGTGATGAGTCTAAAGACATGTCTCTGGTCAGGCCTACTGTGATGAGTCTAAAGACATGTCTCTGGTCAGGCCTACTGTGATGAGTCTAAAGACATGTCTCTGGTCAGGCCTACTGTGATGAGTCTAAAGACATGTCTCTGGTCAGGCCTACTGTGATGAGTCTAAAGACATGTCTCTGGTCAGGCCTACTGTGATGAGTCTAAAGACATGTCTCTGGTCAGGCCTACTGTGTTTAATCTAAAGACATCTGGCTGGACAGGCTGGAAAGACAGCGTTCCTCCTGGCTGCTGAACACGGACAGCTGGAAGTGGTGGAGTATCTCATCGGAATGGGTTGTACACATGGCCCAAAAGACAAGGTAACGATCTTCACACAAACACACGGACATGAACAAAAAAGTGTATGAGTGAATGAATAAAATTTTTATAGAATTATATAAAATGTAATATTAGCATACTGTCACATAGACTGGGATTTCTGTTTCCTTCGATTTCCGACACAGGAGGGGAACACGGCTTTGCATCTAGCAGCCAAGCACGGATGCTGTGAGGTGCTGAGGAAGATTCTGGAGACGGGGTTGGATGTGGATGAGAGGAACATAGTGAGTGAAGCCCGACGGCAGTTCCCCTTCAGTTTAACAGGTGTGATCTTGCTGAGCAGTATGTCATCTGAAACCCCATACGTAGTGACGGCTTTTACACAACTGATGCTTGCGCTGTATCGAGGTGAAGGTGTTTGTATGAGTGGTTCAGTGTTTACTAGCTATATTCACACTGTGCTATTTGACTATTAATCTACTTATGTGGTTTTAGTAGTAATTTATCTTCTCTGTTTTCTTTTCCAGGATGGTCTCACAGCATTGCACATGGCGGTGGATGAGGATCACAGTAGTTGTGTTGAACTCTTGCTACTCTCCAGCTGCAATGTCAACGCTCAAACTAATGTACGCTTCCTTCATTTATATATTTCATCTATATCTCCACTTGTACACCATGCAGAGGCAGACTGGACAAAGTCTAGTGACTGATGACTATGCCCGTCACGTTCTGACGATTTTAAAACGGATATATGGTTGATGTTTGAAGTGTAACGTTATTGTTGTGTTTTCTTTTCTTCTGCAGAAGGGCATGAACGCCTTGCATTTCACTGCTCAGCATGGCTTTGTTAATATGACCATCTTAATGCTGGAAGCAAAGACTAACACAGATGTTGTAGACAGTGTAAGTACTATACAATGTCTAACTTTTAACGTTTATTGTTTGTAGCATTCAGTGAGCTGTTCTGCTCCCAGCCGAAAGGTACTGGCTTGAACCAAATGTAGGCTACCTGTAGGCCTCCTTGACCAAGATGTCAGATCTCACTGTAAGTCACTTCGGACAAAGGCATCTGCTAAATGACTGAGATTACTTTAAATATGGTGAAGGATTATTAGTCAACCACTTTGACTTTTCACAAAGACATGTTATTTGTTTTTCATGTATTTTGCCAAATGGTATGTATCTGTAAAGTACATCTCGAGAAGAGTGGTTATTCTGAAGAAAGTGGAAATTTGTAAGCTGCTAATCAACAAAAGCAACGTTGAACGTACTGAAAGTACACAGCTATACCACATATATACGTATAACACAACAACCAAAGCATTCGCAGGAAGCTTATTTCATGTTAAGGAAGATTTATTTTCTTCAAGAAAAATAATACAACATAGGCCTACTACATTCAATTAATTGAAAAAAAAACATGAAACATTATGAATTAAACAAATATGTTTTCATTGCCAACACCAAAAACACATCCACCATTTCATCATTTATTCATGCTAGGGTCACTATTAACTGTATCTGAATACCATAATCTGGATGTCGTATTGCAGGGGGAAAAAACGTTTTTTGTGTTGAACTTGTCTTGTTTTGGGACATCATTCCTTTGTTGTAAACAGCAAAACAGGACACCTCTTCACATAGCAGTGTCCAACAATCATACCAATGTCATACGGCCACTGCTCGATTCTGGATGTGACCTGGACATCCCTGACAAGGTGAGTATAGGAGACATGGTTACTGTTACTATGATGCATAGGCGTAGATTTCGGAGGTGGGGGGCGCAGGGCATATGCTCCCCCCTCCCCCCAATATTTAGAACACATTTATCCCCCCAATAAGAAAATTAAAGAAGCAGTGGACCTTTGTTTTGAAAAATCACTAGAAAGTTGCTCATAGATGCAATAGGGGCGTGTCTTTTTCATCAGCACTTGTTATTTCTTTACTCCAAAAACTACACACACAATTGCCGACACAACAGAGGACAGAAGAGCCTAAAGGGCTTGTACATTGAGACGTCACATCGTAATTACCGCCTCAGTTTCGAAATTATATAAGCATAGGAATGTTATTGGTAGTAATGGTGTTCTGGTCATTGTTTAGTAATTAATCATGACATTATTTGTCATTATGGGGAGACATTGTTGTGTTTGAAACTGCCAGAGCATTTATAGCGTGAGACATGGCAAAACAAAGTTTTCATTAAGCTGGGTTACATTATATTTATGTTGGTTTTGGATTTAACATTACTTCAACTCTCTCAAGGCATAACCAAATGGCGCAGTATAGCCAACAAAACCTGTCATTATGCATTCCGATGTTTGAAAGCGATATAGAATGCCTGAGAGCCTTGCTGCATTATATTCCATTATATTTAGAATTGTCACCTGAGGCCGGTTGCCTGAATGGAGTGTTTTGCTTGACATAAATAAAGACATTTCCACCATAAATTGATGCAGCAAAGGCACAAATTGGTGCATATAAATTCACCAGAATGCAGGAAATGACGTGTTTGACGCTCAAAATGTCTACGCCACTGCTATGATGACCAAATGAGGCATTCAATCTACATGTGGCCTCGATGTTGCATACAAGCGAGCAGCACGGATAGTGAGTGGATTGTGAAACTTAGAAGAGAGAGATAAGACATTTCTTAAACAAACGGATGTTCCCTTATCTGCCTTTGATGTAGATATGATGTATCATTAGAAATGTGCAAGTCCTTAAAGTGCTACCTTTGTTAGCAATTCAGTCAAATTTATTATAGTATTTCAGTCACTAAACCAATATAGTTTGATATATAATTTGGGGGGTATTAGGTGCAGGGCAGTGTAGTCGACAGTGTGTTTGACTACAATATGTGATCATGATTTGGATATAAAATGCATCGTAACCTGGGGGGGTGTCATAAAATGTGACCTGTGAGGCCCTTTGAGACTGTCACTGTGATTAAGGGCTGTACAAATACAATTGCCCTGCCGATGATCTGTGGTCCATCTCCCGCAGAGACTTCAGACAGCCTTACATATCGCCACAGAAGACGGCCGCCAGGACCTGGTGGAAATGATGCTTGTAGCTGGAGTCAAACTCAACCTGACAGACAAGGTAAAGCTCAACGTGCACCACAACCGGTGGATAAAGCGCTTCTCTGTGCTTCATGACTTGTTATTCGTTTTTAGGAGGGGTACTCTAGATGTTCTCATAGGTGAGACAATCCCTGCGTTCCAATAGCCAGTATGCCAAAAATACCACGATGTTGTACTACATCCAGTAACATCTCGGAGTATGCAAGCCAGCATGCTTTTTGGCTATTCTGCCCCACAATCCTCTGCGCAGCAGAAGATACGTCACATTGACTGAGCCCATGAAAGTCGATGGGTGGCACTAGTGCTAATCAGTGAAATCACCTGTAGTATGTCCCAATTGCACACACACTGTGTGCAACAGTACATACTTTGTAAGGGTAGCTGCAGTACGTACTACAAGTAAAAAGAAAAAGTATGCGATTTGGAAGCCAATAT
This sequence comes from Lota lota, assembly GCA_026745465.1. NCBI lineage: Eukaryota > Metazoa > Chordata > Actinopteri > Gadiformes > Lotidae > Lota > Lota lota. The sequence goes on from JACYXH010000659.1 coordinate 4,276,761, forward strand.
TAACACATAGTGAAAAAGTAGATGCAAATACCGTGAAATACATTCGTTATTTAAATGACCTCAAGCAACTTCACACAAAACAGGAGGGAGGATTATTCTCTTCTATTCCTGATTTGTCTGTGTACGTAAAGTAACATAAAGCATATGTATTTCTGTTCCCCTGATGATGAATCCCCAGCAAGGTAAAACATGTCTGGAGGTAGCAGCGAGAGGCGGCCATGTCATCCTCGTCGACATGATCATCAAAGCAGACCGGTTCTACAAGTGGGAAAAAGTACATTTTGCAAAGTAGTTTTGCATGTTTTTAAATTGCATGAAGTACCTTGTAAAAGTTATAATATGTTAAAATGAATAGATAGATGGATGGAAATATATAACTAGGACTGCAAGCAGTCACACAAGGTATTCACAGCCCATGCACCGCCGACCCCAGCGGCCGCCATTTCCAAGCGATTCACAGAGGCACGTCATTACTCCTAGACCAGGGGTCAGCAACCCGCGGCTCTTCCACCACTCTGCAGTGGCTCCCTGAAGCTTTGAAAGAAATGGAAAAAAAGAATGGCTATTTAAAAAATTTCTTTCAAAGGGAACCTCTTTTTTGGAGATCAAGGTGATACTGTGACACTAAAATAAAAAATAAAAGTGTTTTAATATTTTGTCACCCAAAATACAAATTTAAGAAATGCAACAAAACTATAGGCTATTAGTTATTTTATACATAGTATAACTATGTATACAACTTTATACGCTGTGTTATCTTCATTTTAGGGTTCAAATTGGTTTCTTGGCTCCAGATGAATTTAATTTGGTGGGAGAGGGACCAAAATAGCGCTTTTGATAGTAAAGGTTGCAGACCCCTGTCCTAGACTATGCCTCAGACAGGGGAGGGTCTTTGTTATTCAGTACTGACACACACACACATACATACAGAGAGGCACACACACAAAGACACAGACACACACATGCACACAGACAGAGACACACACACACACACACACGTTTAATAGATGCCGTTTATGTGAGATTTTGTGTTACCTGTCGGCGAAGTGGTGCATTACGCCTAAGAGCAATTACTGTAATTGACACTGTGACGTCATGGAATGAGATATCAACACTGAATTTTTTATACATGTTAAGGGCATCCTCTATGTGCATGGCAAGTTTCCAGTTCCTTGCGATGGAATTGGAGCATTAGCACTTAGCTTGAAATTGACACTGTGACGTCATTTTGGGGGATATCGACCCAAAATTGTAAACACATCTTAAGGGGGGTGGCCTCTATGTCTCCAAGTAGTTTCCAGTCCCTTACCATTCTCAAGTGTAATTGTGATTAACTATTGAAAGATTTGGATTTTCTCATAAGTCTGCCATTTCTTTAAAAAATCGTTGCCAAATTGTGTGTCTTGTAAAGCTTTGGTTCTGAAGAAGAACATTTTTGAAGTTTTTCCCCAAGATATCACTGTACAGAAAAAAAAAAGACCTGACGAGGCAAAAATGTTCAGCATGCAAAATAAGGCATGTACACCAAGTTTCAGAATTTTAAATCCATCGGGGCGGCGGGGCTGATCGTTTACCTTTGACCGCGAATTATAGCGCCTCCTATAGGAAAATTGGCTCCAAACCTTTTGGAGACCTACTTACCAGGAATACAAATGTCGTCGATAAATTTGAAAACGTTTGTGCAATCGGGGGCTGAGCTATAGCCGTTACTATTCCGGAATAATAATACCCAAAACCCACAACAACAAGAGGTATCCACAGATACACTGTGAATACACTGTGAATGTCTTTACATGTAAAGACATATGGTTTATGTGATGCTTTAGTCTTTGATAATTCCCTGTATATTTATTTGTCCAAAATATTTTATAATTGGATTCTTTGATCCATTGTTATATGGATCATACAGTGTGTTATGCATGATCTAGTCCACCTACTTCAAACATAACTCTGCTTGCCCTCCCAGGACAGCGTGTCCAGGGGCCAGCCCCCGTGGGTGGGCCGACCCCTGACCTTCAGGCAGGACCATCAGCTGGAGACCCAACACCTGCGCTCCGTCCTGTGGAGCCTGGCCACCAAGCACCTCTGCCGGGGGGAGTGGAAGATCCTCGGCCAACACTGGGGCTTCACCAGCGACCACATGCGTGCTATAGAACAACAGTGGACAGGTGAATCACATTTTCTTGTATGGGTGAAATACTTTCTTCTTTATCAGCTGACCATCAGAACCAGGATGCGTTTTAGTGCCCGGAATGTTTGCACATAATATTTATATAACAATTTGTTATAAAAATACAAAACAATTAATACAAAATACAACTGTACAGGATATTAACTAATGATATAAACATAAACTATGGGGATGATAGGCATGGCATTGTTTAAAGTTTCACTCCAAACCATGAGAGAATTGTATGATATAATGTAGAGAAGAATGCTTGTTGTTCTCTGAAATGGGCTCTTGTCATTTGGTTCAATGGTAAAGCAGGTGGAACTGGGTTTGGTTAGTGTTTGTTTAGCATAAATGCACTGGTCTAGCACTACAGTACCAACATGCTGCAAAACCATTGACTTAGCATACACAATAATTATCTTTGGGGCGTAATTAAGGAAGCCAAATAAAAGCTTGTTAATAAATCCTAATAAGTCGAACGTCTGGGCCCGGTTTGTTTTCACCGATATTAAAAACAGTTGAGGTAATGGCAGGTAGACCAGTGCTATTATTAAACACAAAACTTAAACACAAATCCAGCATGAGCCGCATAAAAGACCACAGCCTCATGAAGACCACAGCCTCGTGAAGTCCACAGCCTCGTGAAGACCACAGCCTCGTGAAGACCACAGCCTCGTGAAGACCACAGCCTCGTGAAGACCACAGCCTCATGAAGACCACAGTGAAGACCACATCCTTGTGCAGACCACAGCCTTGTGAAGACCACAGCCTCGTAAAGACCATAGCTTCATGAAGACCACAGCCTTGTGAAGACCACAGCCTCATGAAGACCACAGTGAAGACCACAGCCTTGTGAAGACTACATCCTTGTGAAGACCACAGCCTCGTGAAGACCACAGCCTCGTGAAGACCACAGCCTCGTGAAGACCACAGCGAAGACCACAGCCTTGTGAAGACTACATCCTTGTGAAGACCCCAGCCTCGTGAAGACCACAGACTTGTGAAGACCACAGCTTCATGAAGACCACAGCCTTGTGAAGACCACATCCTTGTGCAGACCACAGCCTTGTGAAGACCACAGCCTCGTAAAGACCATAGCTTCATGAAGACCACAGCCTTGTGAAGACCACATCCTCGTGAGGACCACAGCCTCATGAAGACCACAGCCTTGTGCAGACCACAGCCTTGTGAAGACCACAGCCTCGTAAAGACCACAGCCTTGTGAAGGTATAAAGCCTCATGAAGACCATAACCTCGTGAAGACCACAGCCTTGCAAAGAACACAGTGAAGACCACAGTAAAGAACACAGTGAAGATTACAGTGAAGACCACAGCCTCGTGAAGTCCACAGTGAAGACCACAGACTTATGAAGTGTTTTTATAGTTCTTCTTGTACACATTTTTTCTTGTGAGCTGTTAAGGTGGTATAGAGACTTAAACTCATAAACATTATTGCCATAAGGAACTTGTAAATTCTTGTCTCAGAGAGTACACTTGGTACGTTTAATCCAGCTTGATTGTACCATACCCATATGAGCTTTGAATCTTGGCATGGACAGCATCAAATCTAGACCATAAACGGCCATAACTCATGGACCTTTCCAAGTACATTCCACAAAAACTGCCCCATTTCTCAAACTCATTCAGTGTTTTAATGTGCATTTGCACGTTATCTCTCCTCTAACTTCAAGGTTCCAAGAGCTTTAAAGAGCATGGCCACCGGATGCTGCTGATCTGGCTGCATGGGGTGGTGCTGGCCGGAGACAACCCAGTGAAAGGACTGTATGAGGGTCTGGTGGAGATCTCCCGCACCGATCTGGCAGGTGAGCTCTTCAAAACACCTCCATTGTGACTCCTACCACTATTAGGTTTGGGTGTGATGATCGTTGTCTTAGAAACACTTGATTGGGGTTTTAAGGATTAAAATGATTGAAAGTGTTCATGATTGCCTTTTCTGTTGTTTCATCATTTCAAATGATGGTAAGGAAGTGTTGTGTAATATGGGCCTGTAAAGGTCTTCGAGACGAGAATATACGGTTTACTTAAATTGACTTAGTTTCCATTTTTTCTTGTTTAATCATTTTTCATTTTGTGGTGTGGGCCTGTGAAACACTTTTCCAGACTGTAACTGTAATTAAGGGCTAATTGTATTGAAAGTAAACATGATTTCACTCCCACCCCCCATAATCTTGCAGAAAGCATCCGCCAAAAGGCGAACGCTGACATCATCCATCCCAGAATATGTTGCTCAATGTGAAGCGCCACAGCACAAAGTAAGATCATGGGGCACGGTCTCCTCATTTGAAGAGCTCCTCACCTCCTGCTGCTCGTTTCTACTGTTTAATGTTAATCAAATGCATGTGCACTGCACTGCACCAATTTCACTAAATGACTGCAGTTGTGAGATTAAATAATGGTTTCGATGCGACTGAAACAACTGCACAAACTGCTGCACTCCTATATTGAGATGTTCTTCTCACAATGCAATACAAGCTCTTGTGGAAATTCCCTCGGATGTAAAACTGCTGTTGCATCAAGCCTTGCTGATGAAGACTGCTGTACAGTGGATTTCACTACAGATGAAATGTTATTATGGCACCTCTTAGTACTAAGGTGACTGTCAAATGCTGTAATATTTTAAGTGTTATTGGTGTAAACTTTCTTTCTACAATATGACGTAAAGCCAATAAATGATGTATTAATAGACTTCTTGAGTGGGGACTGTTTTCCTAACAAGGCCGTCAAAGCCTTTGTTTCTTATATCTACAATAGGGCTTGTACATAAGAAAGCATTATGGGACTTATTGGTGGTGATACTCCGCCATATTGAGAGGACTCAAGAGTTGTAGTACTGAAAACCCTAAAATCAACATAAATAGACCTTAACCTAGGCTAATGAAAAACGATGTAGTGCCACGTCACACATCAGAAACGCTGTGGCAGTTTCGAACACAAGTGTCTCCCCATAATGGCAAATAATTCCACGATTACATACTAAACAATGACCAAAGCACCATTTCTACAAACATAATTACCAACATTCCATTATGCTCCCAAAATGGCGGTGGCCATTGCAATGTGACGTCATGATGTACAAGCCCTACACATTTCCTATGGTCGAGCATAGCCATCAAAAGTATTTAACCATTCCTATTTTGTTTATCCTCACACATAACTTTGTGTACTTAAATTGCTCCTGTAATTTCTAAGCTTAAATGAATGAACCATCATATTTAAAAAAATATCTACATTAGACTAGTTTGCCGTATTTATTATTTTATTTACAAAATAGCGTAATTGAAATGTTCCGTAGTAAAAGTATTAATTCCCCCAAGACAGAATGTCATAGCATTTGAAAACGTAGACTTACTCACACAGTCACTCATACTTGTTGAAATGACTGCACAACACATCGGACACCCAAGTATTCAATGCATTTACTCCAAATTAGAGGGATGACAATGTAGTTAAACTCTAGAGAATACCTACCCAATGCTTGTTTCCACATAACCTGCACATACATTTTTCTCACATTCTACTAGTTAACTGTTGGCAGTTGTAACCCAAAAATAAAAAGTGCAAGGTTATCATTACTCATCAAAATAATTTCACATAAGGCAAATAATTCATGACGTGGAATCATACAGCAATCTTAAGACGAAGCTGCCACAGAGCTTTCTCTTTATATACAATAGGCGATTATCAAAATACTGTTTTTTTTTTGTACAAATATAATCAATTCAATCTGTATATTGATTATTTAGCCTCGGAGAAAAGAAAACTGCCATGAGGGTGAGGCTAAGAGAAGTCTGTTCAAAACAAGGTGCTGGAGAAGGAAGTATGAAGTAATCAGCAAGCTCAAGGGTGATAAGCTTCAGCTTACTTTCAATGATTTCTCCACACACACACACACACACACACACACACACACACACACACACACACACACACACACACACACACACACACACACACACACACACACACACACACACACACACACACACACACACAGGTGGGTGACAGCTAAACAAGGTAGTCTCTCATTGGCTGTCGTCCCCATCTCTGTCTTCGGTCAGCTGAGCCTTCTGCACTTCCAGCTCCTCAGCACTGACCATGGAGGGGTTAATGGCGGCGTACCTCGTTCCATGGAATTGGCGCAAGTGTATCTGCAAGGAAAACACGGCCGCATAACAGAAGTGGATTAAGGGCGCAGACTAGACTAGTAGTTAGGGTGTTTTGACCCCAGCTGAATGGTTCATGCTCCTTTTGGAGCAAGATGCCTAACCCTGAGTGACATGCATCTAAAACCAGTCCCTGCCAGTTGCTGTGGAAAGAAAGGTCTTCTAAAGTCCTCTTAATCAGTGGTTCCCAACCTTTGACTTTAGGAGAACCACTAAATGCTCATCACAACCATTCACGGAACACCTCATATGTAAAAGGTTAAAATATATAAAAACACATGCAGTGGCTGACCAAAGAGCCAGTGCCCCCTTTATACATAATTATAACTGCAAGAAAGCCATGGACAGTGGGGAAACAGTGTAAAGAAAAGGTCTGCAGCACTGCTTATGCTCCCAGTGTGTTATTTAGCCAACACAAATTAATACAAAACATCATTGGAAAACATTACAATGGAAAACGTATTGAATGCACAAAGCGACAATGATGATTTATTTTCAATGATCTGTACTATTTCTCTATTATTGTAAATGTGTCTATTTCAGGAATAAAATCCCACCTACCACTTGCAGCACACTCAGGTACTACAGGTTACACTGGTCTAAATGACTACATAGTAAATAGTCATTTTAAATAACCATAAACCATGACAAGTAGCACTCTTACCTACTTGAGTAACGTGTGTTTTCTACACAAGACTTTGAAAGACACTCCCAGTCACAATGAGTCGATCAGTGCTTACCTGGATGTACAGGTTGACCTCTGCACTCCGGCAGAGGTAAGGGAAGTTCCCGCCTGTTTTGAGATGAGCTCGTCTGGCATTGGGGTACAGTTTATACATTTCCTCCTTGGCCTCCAGAGAGAGTGCACTATGATCAAACACCTGCACATTAAAACAAAGATTAGAACATCAATTTTAACTGTGGAGTGTGGCTAGCCAAATGGCTTGCTGAAAAGCATGGTTTGTGAAACTCACATCAATAATGGTCACCACCACATCCTTTATCTTGTGTGGTTCCACGTAGGAGTTTTGACAGTTGAGTGTTAGCCGGGAGGCTAGGTCGCTTTGGTTCAGACTCTCCAGCTAACCAGGGGGGTGGAGGGGAGAAGATACCAGATATAATCCATGTAAACTGAGTGATGATCCCCGACCATAGGTTTACCCAAATATTAATGCTTCAGTTCCAGATCTTGATGAGTCTTCTAATTTACTTTGTAGCTTACAAAAATAACACATATTATAGTCTAACACAAAAATCTATAGACTTAAAACAATACGATTATACCCAAAATAAATTAGTCTGATTAAAGGTTTCCCCATATTAAACAATCGATGATGGGTAAAAGAATAAACAAAAACATAAAATGTAGGTATGTGTAAGTGTTCATACAAAACGGTTTCTAAATGCTTTGAAGCGATAGCTTTCTATTTCCCTGAACACAAAAAGGAAGTCACGAACATCACTTTTTAAGGGCTTACCCTGTCAACCATGAAGTCGATTGCGTCTGCCATTTTGGGGTCGACAGGTCCTTTGGCAAAGTTCCCCAAAACAATCTTCTTAAGCATAAAGGCTGGCATCAACCAAAAGCTGTGGAGTAAAGCATCGTATAATAGGGCTGACATAGCAGAGGAGAAACTATGGTAGAAATACAAGAAATGTGGAGATACATTACCTGTTTGCTGCCCAGGTCTGGTTAAAAATGGAGGTGTCGCTGAAGGAGTTGCACAGTATTAGAGAGTGGACTCTGGGGGACTTGTATGTACACTCTGCAAACTTCTGGGCGAGGAACCCACCCAACGATGCCCCACACAAATGAACCTTCACCAAACAGAAAATACAACGAATGTACAATGTATTTCATAAACTTTTTAGAAAAAAAAAAACTTTCAAACAGTTAACTTACTATATGGTAATTACTTGTAATATTAAATTAGCATTTATTTTCCAAAAAAAGGCAGTCGAACAGTCCATTTAAAAGCCCATTCACATCGCAGACCAATACAACTTTCTATGGCTTTATGAATATCCCCCCGAACATGACAGATTTGATATACAATCACATAACAAGCATGCTTGAAGCATGTTCTTGGGTTTCCGTCGCACCATGTTACATCACATGAATGTGCATGACTTCGGGCTACTGGGGAGGGGGTCTTTGAAGCGAACATGATTTGCATCAAATCATGGCCCATAATTCAACTGTATCCAAGTGCCGAATTAAATGTATTGGGTGTATCCATTGAAGCCAACAGTCCAAACTGACGGGTTTCTTTCAAAAACAGACTAGATTTACCTTATCCAACTGCAAGTGATCAAGCAGCTTCCGGAATCCATCGCAGAACTCCAAGAGATCCCAGTATACAGGATACTGCAACTAAGATTTTTCACACACAGACACATACACACACAATTATACATTATATATTTTGTGTAATTTGTCTTGGAGAAAAAAGCGCAGAGGCGTGCAAGTCATACATTTGTTATTCTTCACATTGTGGTATCCAGAGGGGTTCCTAGACTGCGTGATTAGAAGTTGTACATGATGGGTGATGATCTTCCCTGGCGGCGGAGAAAGAATGTACTCACCGAGATGACTCTGTAGCCCCATCCGGTCAGAGCCAGGACCTGCTGGAAGAACACCTCTGCGGTCCCACTGACTGGAGGGAGGAAGATGATGGGGCACCGGATGCTTTTAGGCCCTGCGTCGTACAGCGACCACACTTTGCTGTCATCATCGTCGACTATTATCTGAATGACATAAGCAATTGTGTTTAAAAAAAAAAATCTGTCTATATAGGCATTTATTTTATCTTCTCTTATTTAATTTGATGCTGCAGCACCTCCGTTTCCATTTTGGGATAAAAATATATATAATTGTATTACATTTTAGTTTATGTTTGTTAATGTATATATTTACACACAAAGAGATTATGTATCATCTTTAGGTGGCCATAAAAAGGTAAATCATGACAATGGCCGATGCTGAGTGAGGTTTGTCATCAGCTACAACCACCTGTGTTGAGGCTTAAAATAACATTCAACTGAAATATAAAAGCAGAAGCAGAAAAAACGTTCACATGGGAAGTGGAAAAAAGGTAAGTTAAATAGTCAAAGGGACTTGGTAACAACAAACCGTCTGGTAATTAAATCAATCTCGCTGAAAAGGGAACAGTAGCTCTGACACAATGTGAGGAAGCAAGTCAGTGAACCATTTTTGTCTGTTCACTGTTTAAATTGTGGATAAAAGTTAACTAATGGGTTTATATTGTTAATTTTGGATCCTCCTGTGCTGAGCTTGACATGCATCCCGTGATGAGGCTTCACAGATCACGGATGATCGCTGTTTACCAGAAATAGATTAGGGCCTCGATTCAATACATACTTACTCTTTTCAATGGCACTGTACTTCTGAACCAGTTGTAGTCTGGAGACACTTTTATCTCCTCCATTCCTGCAACAGATCAGCAAGAAGGCATTGTGTTTGAAAGCATTGTATTTAAAGCCGTGCCAACTGTGGCACTTGGTTCACTGCATTTTAGTTACATTAGTTGTATATTTGACATTCAAACTTAGCCATTGTATTTATATTGAGCGCAGTTTGTTAAATGCGCCCGTAACAACATTTGATTGTAGTTAGATAACTACTAACTAAATACACCTCTAGATGACTTGATCAACTAGTAGTTAGGTGGTTAGGTTGGTTAATAACATATTTCGTTTATTTTTAGGTGGTTCGGTTGGTTAAGAAATACAACTAGTTTTACATGATGAGGCACTCGACCACTCGTGACTTGGCTGCTTGTATGCGTAGAGAATCACACCTGAGGTTTTCTACTTCACAACACTAGGATGACGCCCTACGGCTTAAGTCAAATGAAGGATAATAATACCTTTACCGTTTTGGATGTCATTCGACGTTTTCTCGTACTTTTATCCATTAATGTGCGGCATTGCTCTTGTTCTCCTGGCTCTCCGGTCATATGACAGATCAATGACTTCCGCAAAGGAGAACAACATGAAGGATTTGCGCATGCGTGAACATTTTGATTTGTGTTGTGGGTCATTTGCGCATATCGTTTATGTTTTGAATATGTAAATCCATCGACGCAGCTGCATTATGTTTGCATTACACAAACGTTTGAAGGAATGGAGGCACATCTTATATTTATATTCAAAATAACGTGACTGTTATTATACAAAAATATGTATCATTATTTGGTCTCGTGTTATATCCTCTTCATCTTGATTGTTTAAGTGCTTCATATCTTCTTCGACTTCGAGTTTAACTGTCTTGTTAGTGACAATATAGTGACACAATTTTACAGTATTTGTCATACATCTCATTAGGAAAAACGGGGGAAAATATAGATATCATTTAAAAAAGAGAAAGTATAACTCATGCCAAATGTTCACTTGGAAAGACCGATGATTTAAAGAAAAATATAACATTTTGATTTAAAACGAATTATAATCGTCAGTCTGTATATGGCTATTGGATCTCATATTCCTCCTCTCGACAAGAGGTGGCAGTAGACGCTCCTTCTGTAAATCAACCACAAATAGACCGCGAAGAAGAGCCACACAAACATGGCGTTCAGTTTCAAAGTGAATGTAAACGATTGTTTCTGTTTATTTTATGCATTTCTTCTTGACATGTTACACATGTGTGAGTTATAACCCACGGGATGTTAAGGGAGACATAAACACTCGTTGTAAACCTTCATACAGTTCAGAATGGTTCGATCCAGACGTGTTTTAAACCAGCGGAGCTAGGAGGCAAAGGGAATTTACGCCTCATAGTCCGGCTAACATGTCGAGCCATTCAAATCCACCCTGGTCCTGGTCGTCCCAGGATCCACCACCAAACGACGTTAATTCGGGTCACTTTTGGTCAGGCCCACCAGCACCGCCTCATCACCCAGGATATGGCAGTTATCCTTACGGATTCCCACCGAATGTGCCTCCACCTCCCACACCCAGGATGGAGGGGTATGGAGTTTACAGGGATCAAGGCTTTGCGTTCGATCCCTCTATTCCACCACCAACATTCAACTGTCCGCCCAGCCAGTTTCCGCCTTCAGTTACCTCTGGCCAGGGAGCTCTTGGAGAACCCAGTGGTCCATTTAATCCAATGGTTGGTGACAGACACAACAACCCGGGGCCTTCAAATATTCAAATGTATGGTCTTCCCCCAACAACGAACGTAAACTCCAGGCAAGGTAATCAGCATGCTTATTCAACGTTTGGAGATTCTGAACCGGGCTTTCCATATCAACATCAACAGCATGAATATAGGGATTTGTCAGAAATCCACAGTGCACCTATTCGTAGTTACTCAACCTTATCTGCAGCTCAGGGCAAGGAACCAGACCAAACTCTTGGTAGAGCACCTCTAGATGAGAGTGTCATTCAGAGGAGACAAGATGAGCAGTGGATCCGGCAGTTCTTACAAAGAAGAAGGACAGCTGCCACAAAGATCCCAGAGTCCAAGCAGACAGCCTCCAAGCCGTCTCCCATGCAGTTTCGAGAAGCCCTCTACAGTGCTCTTCATCTCGTGTCAAAGCTGTCCCTTGCCTGCAACACGCTGAAACAAAACCTGGAGGATCAGAGTGGGTGGGCCGGTCTTTACCTGCAGGCGCAAGATATGAAGAAAGAGCTCCAAGAAAAACTGATATTCCTCAAGAGCTGTGACCATTTAGAGGGGTTGAAAAGCAAACTTTTACAGATCAGTAAGAGAAGAGCCCGGTTGAAGAGGCGCAAGCTGGTGAAGCGGGAAGAACTTGCAGAGGACCGGTTTGCAGATAAGGAGGCAGCCATTGACAAATGGAGGATGAAACGGATTCAGGCAGTTGAGGAGAAAAAGAGGGTGAGTTTGAGTTCTATGTGGACAGGATAGTGTAGTCAGTTGCTAAGATGCTCGACTCCTATCACATAGTTTCTGGGTGCGATCCTCCATGTCCTCAGCCTAATCCTAACCCCTACCAGCTCTTTAATGACATGTATCTGACTCAATGTTGGTCGCTTTGGATTAAAGTTTCTGCTAATTGACTTCATCATACATATCAAACAGCCGTAGTCATTGTCTACTCTTTACTGCACTTCAATAGGATCATCATTTAAATAAAATACAACTATTTGTCCATTGAACAAATGGGTTTTTCTGCTCGAGTGGTGCAAATTCAAACCTATATAGTTTTGTTTGTTTTTCCTTTATGTTCCACCAGGAACAAGAGTTGAAGCTTGCAGCGGACGCTGTTCTATGTGAGGTGAGGAAGAAGCAGGCGGATGTGAAGAGAATGCAGGACATCCTTCGCTCCCTGGAGAAGCTGAGGAAGCTGAGGAAGGAGGCAGCATCCAGGAAGGGTAAGAATCCCTCAAAACCTGCATTAAGGGTTACCTCAATACTAAGGTCTAGTGGTTACGGAATCCCATTCTTTTCAAAAAACGAAATCGCTTTGGATAATAGTATCTGCTAAATGACTCAATAGTCAATTGTGCTAACCACGTGGTGCTGAATTAAAATGTGTTCAAAGGATCATTCTGAGAAAGTGTGTGAAGTCACATTAGAAATTTTGTGAAACCTTTTTGTTAAATAATGTTTCTCAAATGTAAGGCTAGCTGATTGTCTCAATCAGAGCTTACATGCTGGCATTTACTGAGCATCACAAAGTTTACAGCATTTACGTTTTTCATGAAGATATGGGATATTGTATCAAGATATAATTATGTCTTATCTGATTGCAGTCACACATGACATTACACGTCTTCAGTGACTAATGAGCAGATTGAGCTTCCCAACATAGCATAGAAATGGCCACAAACAACAATTTTGATATAGTGACTATATCACTGCGCTCTTAGTGCATATTAAAATAACATACCAGCTGTTGTAACAAAAGGCAAGCTGCTGCCTGTGCAACACAATTACTCAACTGAATTAAACGCACAGATTGAACACAGGAACAACAGTTAAGGAAGTTTGAAAGTAGTTATTTAACCTGGAATTCAAATTGCACAATTTGATGCATATTTAAAGTGATATCTGTAAGATTTACTACTATATTTATTAATTTCTTTAAGTAAAATCGAGATATATCTGTAATGTACATGCTGATGGCTACAAATAGCAACAATCCCGTAAATTCAATTCTCGCCTAAACCTGACATTGACATTTTGGGTAAAGTCTTATGTTTTCTTTACTGGTGCTTACTCCATGGGGGCGTACTTGCTATGTGCAGAGGAGTACAAAGTGACAGACACTAGTGTACCCTACCACCACATGGCACTTGTCGTGTTTTTTTCTTTCTTCTTTAAAGCAAGCTAATTACATACTCCCTTCCCTGCCTTCAGCTGCTAAAGATCTCGGTACATACAGGATATAAGAAAGCTAGCGGCCAAAAGAGGGGTACAACCAGGATTTATATTGGTGCATTTTAGAGGTGGAGAGAATGAAGAACTGTCACAGCTGAGGTTTAATACAACCACCATGTTGGCCTTGGCTACTGGTTGTTGTTGAGTGAGTGCTGGCAACCGCAGCAAGGGGGAGGAGCCACATTAATACAAAAAGCGGTTGCAATGTTGTTATTGTTTTATGAAGTAAATATCAGCAACCGATAGAGGTGCAAAATTACTACTTTAAGATCATTATATTGCCAGTATAAAAAATGTATATCTGAAAGAGGACTTGTCTCTCCAGATTGGTTCTATTTTTATTTCCGTGTAAAGGCTAGGTGTTTTGGGGTACAGTACTTCCAACCTTTTGTTTCTTTTGTAGCTTCTCAACATTCACCTGCAGAGAAGGTCTGTTGAGTATGTGGTTAGTACATACGATAAGGTTTATGGTCATTTCAATGGTAGTTGAGTGAAAAGGTAGTTTGGAAACTGCCAATCTTGCTGTGTTTTACTTAGAATTCTTTGTTTCTGTGGCTTTGAATCTCTCTTCTATGGGGTAATACCATTACATTGAGCCGTTCTAAGTTTGGCTTGTCTTCCTTTTGAATAATCGAATTATGGCATGGTAATCTACCACCAATTACAATTGTCTCCACTGTCTGCCAGCTACTCGACCTCGGAAAGTGTAGGTAGGACAGTGTCCCTGCTATAGAGATGCCTGTTTGTACAGCACACTGCACTCTAACCTTTTCTCTAAGACCCTTGCTAAAAGCCAGAATTGTTTTCAGTGAGTAACACGTTCTCTCCAGTTGTATTACTGTAACTACCAAGAGTTCTTGTGAACAATACTCTGTATTATTAGTTCTGTTTTTGGTACTAGTTATGTTGTACGCACTTTGTTTATTAGGAACATAAATGTGTAAATATGGGAGTATATGTGACTGAGAAAAGGGTGTTGCAAATAATATGAAAAAATCGGAGTTAAAATCTATTTAAATTAGCAAATCTCAATTATCTGAAAACCTAATATAAATATTGGGTTCTTTAGAATGAAATCTACTTTCTAAATTGAACAAAATTCAGTTCAAGTCTCCACTTTTCTCACACCTATTTGTAAACGACAATGGTGACAGGGTTGTAGGGTCATATTTGATTTATGACGTTAAGTCCTCTCCTGGATATTTACTATATATTGCACTTCATCACCCAACGCCAGGTATCTCCCCGGACGCAGACTCTGAGCAGGAGTTTGGCGGTCAGCTGGAGCGGCTCCGGGCGCTGATCCGGACACGGACGGCGGTGTACGCGGCGGAGGAGAAGGCGCTCCGCGTCATGCTGGAAGGGGAGCAGGAGGAGGAACGCAAGCGAGACCTGGAGGAGCGGCAGCGGAAGGAGCGGGAGAGACAGCTGCAGAAGAAACGAGAGGTGGACGCCATGCTCTTCGGGGGTAAGAGAGACGGGTGTACAGCAACAGATCACTCACTTCTGTTACATTTACAAAACAACTGTTTAAAAGTCTCCATTCTTTTTATAGAACATTGCATTTACGCTGCCACAGGTTAGAGCTGTGTCTACCACATGGCCGACAGTGTTTTACCATTACTCGGGATGCACCGATTGTATCAATCTGTACCTGACACGCTGTAACGATAATGTGTTTTTTACTATATACTTTCACTGAAGTGGTTTCTGGTTTTGTCTTTCTGTAGACGAGGTGCCAGCCGATCCACGCCAGCAGCCCTTCAGAGAATACTACACCCAAGCCGAGTGTTCGCTTCAGGCTCTGGTGCAGATAAGGTGTGTATGCCCTCCACTGGTGGATATCGAAATCACAACTAAAACTAATTTAACTACTTTTGATTGTATTTTGACAGCTGTGACTTTATAAAATACTGTACTTGTTACTACTTCTTTACTACTAAAGTACTACTACTACTACTACTACTTTAATAATCCTGCTTCATGTCTCTGCTAGGAGAGAGTGGGACATGTTTCTGGTGCCCACTGATCAGGCTGAGAGCTCCCCAGTTCCCCAGGGGTGGGTGCTGCCCGCGCCTCCCTCAGACAACGCCTGGGCCTCAGCCCTGGCTTGACAGCAGAGTCTACTGGCTTCCTCGAATCACACACACACTCAGGTGGTGAAAACAACACTGAGGTTTACCTGCCTGCTATGGTGGCCTGGAAGGGACACTAGGACCCATCTCCTGCATTTGCCCCTGACCTTGAACTGAACTAAATGAGAAATAAAGTGGCAAACCGTTAGGGGGCCAGGTTATGCCGGTGGTTTGTTGTTTAGCTGAACCCTTGAGGTAAAATAAAAAGAAATTAGGATAATTATTTTGGAGTAAAACCTTTTATGGTGTTTTTATGCCAATGAACAAAACATGTGATAGGAAAACTTTTTTTTATTTGTACATCATGTGATTCTAAGAATAAAAGACATACATTTTCTTAGGATAATACTTTTTTTTTTAAATGCCATTCATTTTCAGAAATGTTCTATCAAAAATGTGTTTTAGGAGGTTAAAACAGTAAGTGATTGGACAAATAAGACAATGACTACTGTATCTTTTGATTAAAAACTTTTGACATTGTGGAATTCAAATGACAAGAGCCTTGCTACTTAAATACTATTACACTCAGGTAGCCTATATATAAAGTAGTAAACAACCGGTTTACCATGGCAGGATTAGTCCTTTCCTGCTCAGACTGTCCTCAGTTTACCTTTCTCTTTACACACTAATCCAACAACATTGGTTCTAAAACGTGTGTATCCTACACCCATACACCTGCAACAACCTGTGCCTAACTACTAAAAGAATCCACAAGCAATATTCAATCAATCAATATTTTGATCTGTACACATATCCATCTTTTGTTTGTATATAATTTGCTTGTTATGGTATTGTATTGCTATGTAGATCATTCACTATTAACATTCCACGCAAATATTACTAGGCAGACCACAGAAAAGGCCTCTTTTCCAGTCTGTGTTTTATTTATCTATTATATCCTAGCAGGTTTAAAGCATCGATAACGGTTAGATCAAAGGTGTTGTGCTGTACGTGGGAACTCTCCTGGGAACACGTGTGGCGTGGGAGTTACGTTAAGAATCTGAAGTGACCAGGTTATTTCAGTGGATTAGTGGTTCAGGAGGACTGGGTTCACGTCTCGTAGTCCCAGCATCGGTCTTAGTGGCGCCGTAGAGGCTCAGACACTGACGGCTACTCATCTGAGCAGGAGAAAGGACTGAAGGAAGAAAACAACAGTAAGTTTGTGTTTACCTACATAGTACAACACAATATTGATGATATATATATAATCACTGGTGTGTGTTGTTCAATTAGGCCTACTTAACTAGGTTTATGAATTCATTATCACTGGCAATATTCTATGTTTCATTACATGCTGCATTAGAGTTTTAAAATAAATGGCAAGTTCCATGCCACATATGTATCTTCTAGTGGACTGCTGTAGCGGACAAGTCATCGATGTACATTACAGTAGGATTCCTTTAAGTAAAACAAAGGGTGTTAAGCATTCATAGAAGCTGTCTGTTGGTAATATACTCATGGTGTTGTAGGTTTTCAATAATGTTGATTGTATGTTGTTGCTAATATCTGGTATTGATTACTCTTATTGAATGTATCAATGTATATCATTACAATAAGTATTCCACACACAAATTACCAGGATGACCATGGGAAAGTCATGTATTCCAGGTTATTTGGTTGTTTATCTCTTGAATCGCACTAATGAGTTCATGAAGTCTCTGGCTGCTGGGTCTCCAGCCAGCCTGCTCAAAGGTCCACAACCATCTGGTTTTGACCCCGCTTTGTGTTTTGCTAGGCTTCATCTAGGGGGGCCATAGAGGTACCCAATGCTAATTAGCTTTAGTTGAGCATTATCTGAGAGTAATGATGGAACGGGTTGACTGTGAGCCTTTTCTCCAACCCCGTACTTTCTGTCCAACAGTTTATACTCGTCAACACGTGTCGTGTGTGTGTGTGTGTGTGTGTGTGTGTGTGTGTGTGTGTGTGTGTGTGTGTGTGTGTGTGTGTGTGTGTGTGTGTAAATGTATATGTGTGTATGTGTGTGTGTGTGTGCATAGGTTTGTGCGTGTAAGAGAGACACACTGAGGTACCTGTCTTCCTACACACAGGTTGATTCTAGTTTTGTTTACTTGTATCAACCAGCCACTAGTCACTAAACAAACCTTCTAATCCCTAATCCCCCACCGGTCCACGTCGGCTCTTAATGTGTAATGTGCTCAACCAATACTGGAAGACAAGGGTATAGTGTGAGGATTCCTGTGGGATGAAAGAAACGGATATATTATCGATACCAACAACAAATGAAATAGGAAGTGATTGCAGTGTAGTTTGTACTCAACAAGGATTAGCATTGAAGAAAATCACACAGCTCCAGTCGAAAAGAGAATTGCAATGGGAATAAGTGTCCGTTTCCGTTTTTTTTTTTATGTTCTTCTTCAGTTTAGCAGTGAAATGAATGGTCTAGAGGGGGTGCCGTTGAAGTTGCCCCTGGGTCTGTTGCAGGAAGAGGTGGGGTCCGTCTCTATCCCAGAGATAACTCTCCAGGACTGCCTCGGCATACTGCAAGACACAGAGGTGTGTGTGTGGGTCTGTGTATTCTTCTGTTTGTCCCTGCGCAGTTCGTGAAGGGTTGACAATAACTCCACTCAGAAGTACATTTCGGATTATAGTTTCATCACACTATAATAACATGGTTATGAGATGAATGCCTGGTCGCTCTTCTGCATCCTGGGAACAATGCTATTTTGGATTCAGGTCATTATAACAAAAGGCTATTACTACACTGCCAATGTTTAATTCCTTATTGGCCTTGCAACCCAACACCACTAACTATTTGCCTATTTTGCGCACGCGCATAAAACCTTTATTCATTATGTAAGAAGTGGATTAATTGCCATGTTTCCCTGATAATAGCGTCACAGCTGTTTTCTAGATCGGCTGTCTCAGGACATGGCTCTGCAGTTTGCCTCATATGGTCTTGGACAGAGAGATGCTTTTCGGAAGGGTGTTTAATGCGGGCTGCTGCTACATTACATTTAAATAAGCTTGGAAACGGCTGACAAAAAAGGGAGAAAGGAAAGAAGGAAATAAAGATTCAGTTGTCCCTGCTGGCCTCCCAGAATCACACCGCATTTCCCCCTAAATTGTTGAATAATCTTTTAGGGGAAAAGAGTTGGAACAAGCACCATCTTAAAAACCATTAGCACAATTGTATATTCATAATAACCATTTTAGTCATATTTATGTTTGATTATTTTTGTTGTATTTTGGATATTTATATATATTTTTTCATTATGTTTTGACAAGTTTTTTTTCTTGATTGTGCTACATAAATAATAATACAATATGTTGGATTACAGAAACAGAGACACTTCATTAACACTACATTATTGTGTGTGTGTGTGTGTGTGTGTGTGTGTGTGTGTGTGTGTGTGTGTGTGCGTTCGTGTGTTCATGCATGTGTGTGTTGCAGTATGAGTTCAGTCTGGAGAACCGGGTGCTGACAGGCCTGGAAGACGGGTGGCTCCGTCAGCCCAGACCTCTGGTACCCCGCTCTCAGTCCTCAGCTGGGGCTCTGCTGCCGTCCTGCCCGCCTTACTGGCTCATGTTCAGCAGCCCGCAGCAGAGCCGCCTGGCCAGCCGCTACAGCTCTGACTTCTGGGAGCCCGACCCTTGCCCACGCTCCAACAGCCTCAACCCCGCAGACCTGCCCTCCTGGCCCGCGTTCGCCACCCCGTACTGGGATGACCGCGAGGAGAGGGTCGAGACCCAGGGGCCTCTGCCCGGGAGAGGGTTCCCCTCTCCGGTGGGGAACCCGCTCCAGCACAGTGCGAGGAAAGCGCAGAAGGCCTTCGAGCCCAGCCTACTGAACCCCCCGGCCTGTCTGAGCAGCCTGCCACACCAGCGCCGCAAGAACCTGCGGCAGTGTTCCCTGTCGGCGCTGGAGACCCGTGGTGCCCTCCAGGAGAACCAGGAGCCGGGCTTGTCCACTTCCGCCCCGCGCAGACCCCTCGGAACCAGGGCCAGCACCATCGACAGAGTCTTCTCCACCACACAGTACAAGGCACCGCACCCGGTAAACATTACAGCATCCGTTTTTAGCATCAAGTTAAATGAACACCAATATCAAACCTCAACAACACCTCTTGGTGGAAGCCATGTTATTACGTGTGTTGACATCACTGGTGCTATGAACTATGGCTAAGTCAACGGATAAATTTGAGGCAAAACAACCATAATCTGGTATTGTATCATTAACAATAGTTATTGATATCATAAGTCATTGTATGTGTATGTGTTAGTAAGACTGTTATGTTAAAGATATAAATATATGTAATTTGGTGGACGCCAAAGTGTAACAATATCGGGAGTGCATATATGTTGTTCGTAAGGGGGTCCCAGTGGAATGTATTTTAGGAGCCATAAACTTTAGTTAGTTAATGCATTAAAATAATGCTTTATTGTCATAAGTTATGTGGTAAGATGATTTAGTTGGTATATACTAGTAGCATGCTTTTGTGTGTGTGTGTGTGTGTGTGTGTGTGTGTGTGTGTGTGTGTGTGTGTGTGTGTGTGTGTGTGTGTGTGTGTGTGTGTGTGTGTGTGTGTGTGTGTGTGAGGACCACAGTGAGCCTAAGAGCTTTCCATGTGAGCTCAGAGGGATTGAGTGTGCTAAAAGGAGACCTCCACCCAGCCAGGAACCTTTAACCAAAGAATTCCAGCCCCACTATCACAAAGATAGCATCTCTGTGATGCCATGGCTGCAATCTTGGATGAGCTGAATATTTTCCATTTTGGACCACCGTCATTGTTTAAAACATTGTTTTCCTTTCATTTATGATGAAGATAATAATCATTATGATGATGATCATCATCATGTATGATTGTCTTCAAACTGTTGGCAGAGTAAATCAATCCTAAAACGTTTTTTCCTAGCTCACATTTCTGAAATGTTTGAAGGGATGTGCAGTCTAAAAATAGCCAGAGCAAAGTCTGGCCCTGGGACCGGACCAAGTTAGTGGAAGTTCATCAGGATTAGTGAACTTGTATTTCTCAGCAAAGCTTTACCTCAAGGTCAAGTCAGGCTGGAAGTCACAGTAGATGTGCCCCTCGCCCCCATGTATCTATTCTTAACACTGTTTGTGAGCACCAGAGACAAGATTGATGTTAATGTTAACCTAGATTTGATTTTTTATGGGTTGATGCCACTTTCTTGTTTCAGGTGTACAATTTTACCAGGTTTCATTGTTGTCTCTCTTGGACTAGCCCCTCCACCACACACCACCCCAGATCTGATTTGTGGTCTCTGGTTTTATCACATCCATTGCCAAGGCATTACTCTCTGCTGGATGTTAATTCATTTAAAATGATAGTCATTGCATTGTCTTTGCATTGTACTTGTATCTATTTGCCTTTTCTTTTGCATTCAAATTGCGTGTGTTTACTAAGCCTGATGTAATGAAACAAAATTAAATCAAATAATTGCATCATCTTGATGCCACATATATTGTATAGTCTACTGTTTTGATAATGGACCTCTTAACCTACTGGTAGGTAGAGTAGGCCCCTACTAACCTATAGCTATGGGGCTGATAATCGCTGATAACGTCCATTCAATCGAGTGAAAACATTTGAAACGGGTGTATGAAAAGACTACACAGAAATATTGATGATCACATTTCTGTGTTTGACTATGGAAAGCAGTATGTTTGGAACACCAATCACACAAGTGACATTTACTGACTCTTGTCCAAAATAATTCTCCCTCCAAAAAAGACCCCGTGGGTGGAGCTGCTGGCTGCCCTGAGCCCTGAGGAGAGAGAGCTGCTCCGGGCCATCACAGACCGAGGGTACCCCCTGCACACCGCCTTCATCGCCCTGCAGAAGACTGGTCAGCAAGCCCCAGACCAGGTCAGGATACAAGACACAGGATGCCCTTCCTGCATGTGTGTGTGTGAGAGTGAGTGAGTGTAAGTGTTAGTGTGGGTGTGAGTGTGTTGTGCATCATTCAGTACTCATCACTAGTGGTTATTTACAGAACAACCAGACACTGCTAGCTAACCACAGGGAAAGCTTCTACTACAGGTTACACAGCGCCAGTTGTTATTGGTCATGAAGGTCACGACCCCTCACTTAAGCCAGTGATTACTATTCACCAGAAATGGTGCTACACTTATTTTATTCAGGTGTTGGTCACTCTTTTAGAGTTTATCTGCCGCCAATGGTAGGTATTTTAATAACAAGAGATCACAGAGTGCAACAAAAACATACACAACGCTCAAAATTAGTTGTATTTAAATTTAGGTTCATCCATGAAGTTGTTTGAAAGTTGTTAAAATTGTTAAAGTTTGGTTCCAGTTTTTCAAATCGGACGTGGACAGACTGAACGAAGAAAAACACATCACCACTGTGGAAGAGATGTT
The DNA here is from genome assembly GCA_026745465.1 of Lota lota. Taxonomy (NCBI): domain Eukaryota; kingdom Metazoa; phylum Chordata; class Actinopteri; order Gadiformes; family Lotidae; genus Lota; species Lota lota. The sequence continues at coordinate 4,298,986 of JACYXH010000659.1, forward strand.
AAATCCTGAGCTTTTGTTTTCTAATGGGACCTGATCTTTGCTGGGGACTCACACAGTAACGGCTCTATTATTAGAAACGATGGGAAAGATGGGTTGAGAAGAAGCTCTTTTCTATGTGAAATACAGAGTTAGTGGTTGGTTGTACTTGGTTGTCTGGTTCTGATAAAAAACGACCATTGTTGTTGTTTTTTCATGTTGGTGGTACACAACGAACATGAGGCCGATGTGACTAGTCATGAACCATTGTCTATTTCTTGCAGCCATGCCAAGCCTTTAATGGTTTTAGCCAGCCTGCCTACGGCTCCTGGAAGGATCTGGTGTTCCCTTTAACTGTGCCATTAACCATCACCACGGCTCCCCCCCCCCCCCCTTCTAGATTCCCCAATGACTAATATAAATGTAAATATAAACACATGATCATTCTTAAAAGATATTGCTCACTGACAAGGTATCATCCTTCTTTTGCTAATCTTGGTCTATGCCAAAATCTTTTCCACAGATGTTTTTCAGACCACGTTGAGAAGATGCTCTTTTCTATTTGCATCACAGAGTTGGCGACTTGGTTGTCTGGTTTTGATGAATAACAACCATTGTTGTTGTTTTTACGTGTTTGTTTACAACGAACATGAGGCCAAAAGTGTGTCACGACTAGTGACACACTAGTCGTGAACCATTGTCTATTTATTGCAACCATGCTAAGCGTTTAATTGTGTTAGTCGACCTCCATTAGATCCATCTGTTGAGTATGCATGTCCAAGCAAGACAGCACAGCTTTCAGCAAACAGTGGTTCAGAAATGTAGATGTGTTGACATTGGATGTTTTCATGATCGTGCCGCTTAGTGTCCTAAAGATCCCTTGATTTTCCTTCATGCATGTTTGCAGATTTTCAGCTATCTGGGGGCTTGTGAACATCTCTGTGAGCTGGGCTACGACAAAGCCCAAGTAGAGGAAGCCCTGGAGATGTTTCAGAACTCTGAGACAAAGGTAGCAAGAAGCTGTTACTCTCTTCAAATTACATAATTAAAGGGACCCTACTCACCACCAGGCGTGATGTTGATTAACCATTACAAGCCATTACAAAATAAAATTTGGCTTGTAATGCTTCTAATCAACTTCATACCTGGTGGTGGTGCGGGGGCCGTTTGAATTGGAAAAATATCTGGGAAAGACTAACAAAGTGTCTCTGATGCATTTCCACAGGCGGAAGAGTTTCTCAATCTCCTGAACCAGTTCAATGAGATGGGCTTCCAGCAGAGTACCATCAAGGAAGTTCTGCTGGTCCATGACAACCACCGTGAGCGGGCCTTGGAGGAACTGATGATGCACATGGCATGACACACATGCAAGCACCCACACACTCTTTAACATACTTTAATTGTTGTCTTTTCTGTTATTGACATGGAAGAAAGTAGCTCCTGTTAGTCAACCCAATAATCCTACTTGACCAACGGTACAGATACAGTGGCCTTCGGTAAGAAAGAGCACATGTTTAATGTTCTTGAAAAACCTCTCAGAAATGTGATGCCATTTGATGTGTCCATACTGCCACAGGTGTTGTATTAACTTGTATATAAAATGTGTTTCTTGATGTTGCTATAAGTGGATTTCTGTCTTGTTGGTGTCCAGTTTGTGCTCTGGATTTATTAATGCATGATGTTTTCTTTTTTTTATATGTGGTGTTTTTGTATTTGAATTTGACAATATCAATAAATAGTTACCCCCATACAATAAAATAAGTTGCTATTCATTAACAAAATTGTTTGTTTTGAATATAAATCCCATAATAAACTAGCGTGCTGTTGATTACTTCATAAACTTGATGTTTTTGAATACTTTCCTCATTGAACAGAATAAGAAAAATTAAGTTAAAATTAGCCTACCTTTCAAACTGCCCTTGAACACAAATAACAACAGCAGCAGCAGCATCTACTGGTCTATCGATCTAAAAATACACGGTTATCAAAATGTTTATGCTTATTGTACGACTTATTCCCTTTAGCTATCCCCTACATGCTCCTAAATGGCATGCATCAACAATTCACTGTAAGTCACATTGAAAAAGAATCCTGCTAAATGACAAAACAATTTAAAATTGTAAACTGTTAATTCATCACCACAAACCATCTCAATGGTTATAGAGATTTACCGATCATTCAAACAATGAGCTAATGAACTTGGGTCCTTAACAAGGAGCCCGTAGCGTTGATCGGGACGGTCAGCCATTGAACTTCCTTTGAGCTGCACGGCGTCTTTAGGGATCCTCAAGAGAAACGTATAAATGGATCCGATCCTGCCGAATCCCTTCATGTCTCGCTTGGTTTTCCACCGGGAGTCCTCTATCGTGTATTCCGTGGTCACTGTTCGGTTCAGCGTGAACACAGAATCCCCCCTCACGGCGGCCGTGAAGAGTGACCCTTTGCTGTTGCCGTACTGTCCCGCCACCGCGCTCCACTGGCCCGACGTCAGGTTGTAGCGATCCATCACGCAGAGCAGGAAGTCATCGCACGGCCCGTTCCGCATCACGTACAAGTTGTCCCGGTGCGCCACCATGCACAGGCCGTAGCTCTGCTGCCGGACCAGGGTGGTGACCAGAACCCAGCGGTCCTCCTGGGGAACGTACTCGTGGATATCCGTGGCGCCTTTGGCCTTCCAGAGGCACACAAAGATCCGGCTCATGGCTTTGGCGGAGGCTACAGACGCTGCGGGGCAGGGCAGGTGAGAGGCGAAGCTCCAGGTCCCGTGGGATGCTCTGAACTTCTCCACGGATGAAATGGCTTTCCGGTTGTACTCCCCGCCCACAGCGTACAGGCAGCCCTCGTGGCCAATGAGAGTGAAGTTGTAGCGTGGCTGCTTGGGGCTGGGCACGGTAGACCAGGTGTTGGTGACGGGACTGTAGCAGAATCCCGAGTCCATCACCTTCTTGCTCACGTCGTGGACCCCCCCCACGATGTACAGCTTGTTGTCCAGGACGGCCACCCCGGCCATGGTGGTGCTGGCTTCCTTCGGCAGGTGGGTGAGCACCCTCCAGTCCCTGGTGTCCTCGTCCAGGTAGCACACCGTTCGCTGGAAGTCCTGCAGCAGCTCCGAGGACGGCGCGTGGCTGCAGACCGCCATGTAGGTGCAGGGCACCAGCGAGTCGATGTATTCCACCAGCTCGGGCGGCAGCGACCAGAGGTCCTCCCTCAGGTCGGAGCGCATGTCCCTGATGAACAGGGCGGCGCGGTGGGAGAGCTCCCGCACGCCGTAGGTGAAGGCCGTGTGGCACATGAGCAGACAGTTGTCCGAGTCGATCAGGTCCACCAGGTACCCAGTGAGGGCGCGCACCTGGAGGAAGGCGGCGCACTCGATGGCCTCTACCAGCTCGTTGGCACCCAGCGCGGGCCGCTCGCCGTTGAGGACGCCCAGCATGGCCACGAAGCCCGCTGCGCCCAGGCCCCTGAGGTGGAGCTCCGTCTGCAGGCACTCCCTCATTCCCGACTGGTACAGCGCTCGGAAGTACTCGCAGTGGCTGGTGAGGAGGGCTTTATCCACCACGAACACCCTGCCGTCCACCGTCACCGCCAGGCTGTCTCTTCCCTGTGAGCCCTGCTTGCACAGCTGTGGCTCCGGGTTTTCGCCTCCCAGACGGAGGCAGCTGCCTGCTTCCATCTCCTCACTGGCGTGGAGCTTCATCGCAAACCGGGACATGAGCTACGTGCGACACAAAAACACATACATCCCCTTTGTCAAATGAATACCCTGCATGGTGGCGCTATCACGCAGCAGCTATGAAGTGGGCTCGATCCAGGGCACATGCACTTGACGATGTGGTCTCCGTTTGTATTTGTTTATCCAAACAAACTAGAATAGAGGCGTCTATTCTAGGCAGACGTGTGGCACAGTTGTAGTATAGTATGATGATCTGTTGTAAGGGGAGACTGCTAAGTTGGAGATTGTCTGCATGTGTGTGTGTGTGTGTGTGTGTGTGTGTGTGTGTGTGTGTGTGTGTGTGTGTGTGTGTGTGTGTGTGTGTGTGTGTGTGTGTGAGAGAGAGTGTGTGTGTGTGCGTGTATGTGTGTGTATGTACTTGTGGAGAAGGGAGGCGGGTATGCAGACAATGCATAGACCCCTTTGTGTGCTGTGGCCAGATGAGGTGTCAAGCCCAGTGTCTGTCCTTGTGCTATAAGGTCAAGCTATAACAATATGTTCCATTTCCCTGGGCCCCGGATGGTTTTCACAGAGCTGTCCAGGCCCCTGGGGGAAACTAAGATTACTATAAGATTATTATAACATTACTTTCTTGCATGTAAAATAATAATATATATATATACATAATATTTATAGACGTCATCTATTGTTAATTTATGCTAATTTATACCGAGGTTTGTAGTACTAATATTTACATTGTATTCAATGTATAATTATCATTTCGATAAAAGTTTATGTATTTTACTTTAGGAATAGGCCTATATTAAGATTAACTTCAGCCCTTGAGACTGAAAAAAACACCCATTGCTCACTGTCCACATGTCTCAATTGTCTTCTTAGGTTTAATGCATTCTCTTCCAAACAAAGTCAGCATATTGCTTTTCAAATGCAATGGAGTTTACCAATGAGAATGATTTTTTTGCTCCTTTTTTTAACATTAGGCCTACTTCCATTTCCTTAAATGGAAATTAGCCGTCAATCATTCGCCGCAGGCTGTCTTCTGCAGGCTGCTTTTCCAGCAGTTGCGCAGAACTTCTTCGTTCAGAGTCTCCATGAACGTTAGGATAACCCTTTAAACGTTTCGCTTTGAAATTTCTAGGTAAACCACTGATGGATTTGATTAGATATTTTTTTATGAGCTATTGCGACAACTTACAACGGACGACGGTAGGCCTATTGTTGTTGTTGTTGTTGTTGTTGTTGTTGTATTCATTCGTCAGCATGACACGATTTTATTTTCCGTTTTAACAAGTGACCTTTCTCAGCTCTGTGTTGATTTCGTCTACTTCAAGAAAGACGAATAGATCCTACCATCATGTTAGGGAAAGGAAAGACGTGTCATTTTGCTGCTGTTCCTGAGAGATGCCTTGCCGAGTGCAATTTGGTCGTTCTTGGTGTGATGGGATCTGGGAAATCAGGTAGTCCTGTGTTTGATCTGACTATTTTAGAGCTTTTTTAATTTTTTCAAAGAGCCTACCTCGATAAATGTCGATGATGTAATTTTAAACATACATTTTTCCACTTACGCGTAGTCCTACGTGAATGAATACATAATTAAATACTTTATAATTATTATTGATACATGTTTTGTGTATTTTCAAGTTGTATGATTAATATGCCTATTATTAGCAATTGTGAGCGCACTGTGAAGCTGCATTAGCTTTACAAAATGTCAAAAAGTGATGGGAATGTTTGTAGGACAGAAGTTCTCATGCCCCTTATTGTGACCCCCCCCCCCCCCCCCCCCCCCCCCCCCGTGCATCCCACTATCGTAATGCCCTCCAAATATCACATATTTAAAGGACATTTCTTTCTTTCTTTCTTTCTTTCTTTCTTTCTTTCTTTCTTTCTTTCTTTCTTTCTTTCTTTCTTTCTTTCTTTCTTTCTTTCTTAGCCTTGACTGTTAAATTTCTAACAAAGCGCTTCATCAGTGAATACGACCCTAATCTTGGTGAGTTTTCATTCTATAGTTTTCAATTTCTGATCACATTTGCAATACCTTTTTTTTAAATGGCACATTATGTCTCCAATATGTACAAAAGAAAGGAAATCCTTTTAAACGTATTGTCCTAATTGCTCTCCCAGAGGATATCTACTCATCAGAAGAGATCGTAGACCACCAGCCTGTCATGGTGAAAGTGATGGACACTGCTGATCAGGTAAGCTAGAATATTTTAAAACCATCACAAGTACTATCTCTGCCTTAATAACATGTTTCCTCATATATAGTTGTGACTTGATTATGTGTGTACTTGATATTTAGCGTGATTATGTTCATGTTTGTCTAAAACAGGACGGGCCGGTGAACTGCGAGCGCTACCTCTCCTGGGCCAGTGGCTTCCTAGTGGTGTACAGCATAGACAACAGGCAGAGCTTCCAGGGCTGCCAGCGATACCTGGAGGCCCTGGCCCTCCACAGTAAAGCTCTGCATCTGGAGGTCCCAGTCCTGCTGCTGGGGAACAAGGTGGACATGGAGAGATACAGGTGGGTCACGCGGGGGTCAAAGGGTCATGATAGAAAATGACATTGTTTATGGACAGTTCATTCTTCATTCTTACATTTATGATTTACTACTATTTAGTCATTTAGCAGACACTTTTAAGCATCCTTCAGTGAATTGTTTGAATAATTTGATTCATGGAATTTGTGAGCCGGTAGGGGATAGTTCTCTTGCGTAAGGAGGCCTACAGAGAGATTACGGACATTGGGAATTTAACCCAGAACCTTTCGGCTTGGACACCCTAACCACACTTAAGTACACGCTCTCTCTCTCTTTCTCTTATCGCTCTCTCTCTTATCTCTTATCTCTCTCTATCTCATATCTCTTTCTCTCTTATCTCTCTCTCCCTCCCCCCCTCTCTCTCTCTCTCTCTCTCTCTCTCTCTCTCTCTTATCTCTCTCTCCCTCCCCCCCTCTCTCTCTCTCTCTCTCTCTCTCTCTCTTTCTCCTCCAGGCAGGTGAGTAAAAGCGAAGGCGCCTCGCTCGCCGCCCGCTTCGGGGGCCTGTTCTATGAGGTATCGGCCTGCCTGGACTTCCTGTCCGTGCAGCGTGTCTTCCACGACGCCGTGAGGGAGGTGCGGCGTGAGGCGTACCGCAGCCCGCTGTTCCCGCCCCTGTGCGTGGGCGAGGACCGACCCCTGGTCGGCCTCTCGTCCGCGCACACCTTCGCCACCCCGTGCTACAAGGAGCTGCCCATGCCCGCCACCGCCAAGCTGATCACGGTGAAGTCCTCCCGGGCACAAAGCAAACGCCGGGCCCCCACGCTCACGCTGCTTAAGGGCTTTAAGATCTTCTGATGGGGGGCGGGGCACCCTGATGGGGGGCACCCTGATGGGGGGCACCCTGATGGGGGGCACCCTGATGGGGGGCACCCTGATGGGGGGCACCCTGATGGGGGGCATCCTGATGGGGGGCACCCTGATGGGGGGCATCCTGATGGGGGGCACCCTGATGGGGGGCATCCTGATGGGGGGCACCCTGATGGGGGGCACCCTGATGGAGGGCACCCTGATGGGGGGCATCCTGATGGGGGGCACCCTGATGGGGGGCACCCTGATGGGGGGCACCCTGATGGGGGGCATCCTGATGGGGGGCACCCTGATGGGGGGCATCCTGATGGGTTCTTAATCGTCTCAACCACATTGTGGAAAGTTGAATGAAACATACCACAAGGTTAACGCACAAAGGGAAATTGATATGACGCTAGTGACAATTATTTCTTATCGGATCCAAGCTGAAACGTTTCCTATACTCAGTGGACATTGGACAGTGTGGAGATTGATAAGCTGCAGGCCTTTTCATGTCAAGTCTATTTTCAAGAAGGATTATTATGGAGGGATTATAATCGTAGTGCTTTGTAGTTTATTCACTGTATAATGTATCTTTTGCACATACTGAGCATTGTCTCGATATATAGATCCCTACAGGAACACAAAACTAGATGTCAGCTAACACTGCCACCTTTAGGGGTGGGAGAATTACTACACGTTTTGATAAATGGTTTGCATATTTATGAATGTGTTTCAAATCGCAGTATAGTTAGTAATAGTTAGGCGTTTTCTATTTCTATATACAACTATATCACACAGAAATGTAAATATGGATATAATGAACAGAATTAATGAGCAGTTGTAATAAATCAGACTAACATGATGGTATACAGACAGAAATCATTTTAGTTTTACTCGAGGGGTTAAGGACTTTTTAATTTATTTTATCAGATGATGATACATTTTACAATGCAATGCATGATTCAAACAAGTATTAAAAAAAACATAAGCAAAAAATGATACGACACAAATCAACAACAGATGATATGTTTCTAACGAATATATAAATGGTATAAGATGTCAACATTAATTCATAAGATGAAGTTGGAGTTGTGATCAAGACATGAGATAAATTCAAATTTCAGATGCGGTAACCCCGTCCCATTTATGTCCCTCCATAACCTTTCATTCTATCTTTCAATTTATTATTTGCTGAACCCCTTCTTCATTACACACACCCCACTCGTCCTTCACCAGAGACTCATCTCTCCTATTCTCCATATGCATGGAATGCTCTATGTACTTCTCTGTCTTCCCCTCCTCATTCTCCCCCTCCTCGTTCTCCTCCTCCGGCAGAGGGTCTGGGTACAGGGTGGAGACGTTGCCGTCCCTCCACGTCACCACAATCTCCCCCGAGCTCAGACCGGCCCCGCCGAGGGCCGAGGGAGATGGGCTGTGGCCCTGGGAGCGGGCCTCGGGGTCAGAGTGGCCTTGGAAGTCTTCCAGGGTCAGCAGTGCCTCGCCGCCGGGCTGTTGTGCCGAAGCGGCCGCTGCTTTGTACTTGGCTATCTTCCTCCGGTTCCTGCTCAGAGGAACAGGAGTGGACTCAGTTGGAATGATATTATATTTTAACCAAGCCATTTCATAACCTGCATTTGACGCTGTCCCTCTGGTTGGAGTTAAGTGTTTGTTTAACCTTAAAGGGACTTTAAGGCTTGTGCTTTACGTCAAACAAAAAGCTAAAGGATGACAACTCAAGTATACAATTTGTTTTACGGTTTGTTTTGAAAGGTGTTACATACTTGTTGGCCATGGAACCCATTCCCAGAAGCAAAAAGCCCACAAACAGGGAGAAAAAGGAAAGTCCCAGCATTACAAACTTCCATGTGGTGGCTAGCATTGGGAAGAGAACACAATGTTAGAAAGCATTTATACATGTGCAGTAAATCTTATGGCACTATAGTAAAGCCTGCCAACATTTCAGCACACCAGGCTGATCAAAGACAGCATTTGAAGTTGGGTAAATTATAAACCTAAGCACCTCTTTACAGATGGCAAGGGTAAAGGTTTATTGGAACGCAGAGATCTAGTGTCCTTTTATGGTTTAAACTTGGACTTCTTAGTACTGTAGATCAGGAATAGCCCCTTTTGGACGCCGTGGTTGACTAGTATCAGAATAGTACAGTACATTACAATTACGTACACAAACATTCACACTACAATCTTTATTAGTTTTTTTGCATTTGAATTTCACAAGACTCAAAGTTAAACATCTATCAGGCCTATAAACTTGATGTGGGAGATCTGCTGCAAATCAGAAATTAATCAGACTAAATTCAATTCAACTTGAATAGCCAGCACATTTAGTACAATTGAGTACATAAACACAACAGCAGCGACAGCACTACTTACGGTCTTCTGTGCGATAATACCAGATCAGAAACTTCTTCTGCTCCTCCGTCATGCCAGCCATTCCGGCTCTGGGATCCATGCCCTCGCTGGGTTTCTCAAACTCCTCTGGTTCTTTGGACGCCCTTTTGGATCCTGTGACAGGGCCGGAGAGTAAGCCACGACCACATTGTTTCACAGGGATCCACTCAGATGTTTGCACTTATGAAATCATCAGTGATTTCTGATGATTTCATAAATGTTTGCACTAATGATTTCATAAGTGCAAACATCGTCCCATGTGCCATGATTGGCCCAACACTCCGAGTGTTTGTCTGTGCTTATGGAATAAAGTGTTTCAGCAGGTGAATTATAAAAATAAATAAAAAGACTCACTGAGAATCTCTTGGCAGATATCTCCCTCGTCCAGCGATCTCCATTTCCCGCTCCGCTGGCTGTGCGGGGACAGAGCTGGGCTCAGGCTGTCGTCCACAGAGAGTTCTAGCCGTGTGCTCACACTGATCAGCCTGCTGCCCTCACAGTTCCACAGAATCTCCTCCTCTGCCCCCGCTCCTCCTCCTCCTTCTCCTGCTCCCTGCACCTCCTCCTCCTCCAGGGCCTGGCACCCCACGGTTCGGACCGGGTCGGTGCCTCGGCTCGCCAGGAACCTGTCTGAGCCCAGGTTCTTCAGCACCCTCCGGTTCCACCAGACCCACTGCTGGAGCTGGGAGTCCAGGTTACACTTTCTGAGCACCACAGCACCGGTGCCGATGCCTGGACCGGCCTGGTCCTCCAAGCACAGGCTGTGGTGTGTGTTGTGGATCAGGAATCCTCTCACCTCTGAAAGTGTTGTTAAGAGCGTTATAAGGAGCAGGGTGTGGATACGGTTATTGGTCCATTGATAGGCATTGATATATCATAGAAGATACCATGAGGGTCATTTGAGTGAAGGAAATGTTACCGTGACAGAGGACAAACAACGTCATCCAGGCATAAAGCATGTCAGCATGCCACAGGGAAGACTGCCGGGGAAAGGAAGACGTCAACATTTGTATGATACCTTCAATATCAAAGCATTCACATTAATAGGATTACAGGCAATTCATGAGAAATAATATAATACATTTGTATGCATAGAAAAATTAAAAACATAATTTCTTACTACAGGTTTTCATTCTGTCTATACAAAAACAAAGTAAATATTAGAGTCATATTTCTCCACAGTAGCTTCTTAGCAATCAGTCTGGCTGACTGCACTCTGATAGCTACAGGTAGAAACCCACTGCTAGTAGATAAAGGGAGATAACCATGATTGTGCAATGATTATTAGGCTCTAATCATTTGTTTTTATCCTATATAACAAATATAAATATGCACACACACACTTGCTAGTGTGTGCACGCACGCACACAAGCCCTCACACATACACAAACACACAGAGACACAACACACACACATACACATAGACACACAGAGACACAGACAAACAAACACACACATACACACACACACACACACACACACACACACACACACACACACACACACACACACACACACACACAGTTAAAGGTAACTCACTGATGTGTGGTTCTCTGGGCACAGTGTGGAGCAGGACAGGAATTGTTGGTACTGAGGAGGTCCTTCTTCTACTTGTTTAGGAAAAAGGACAGCTGGAACCAGGATTAAAGTCCACATGGGAGGAGCTCCTGTATCTCATCCATTACTGTAAATACATTTCTCCACAATAAAAACTAAAAACCATACGATGTGGTACAATATTGTGAAACTGTTTAAAAACCATTGAAGGATATTCTGCCAGGGGTGAAAAAAGACATAATACAAAGCCCATCAATAGTACACTTATTGATAACATTTATTTTAAAGGCAAATATTACTATTGGAAAATGGTGGCTCTTCTGAATGATGAGGTCATTGACCTGTATTGCTTGGTTACTATTTAGACAGCCTTGCCATAACCTTGCGTTTGCTGTTTGTGACACACTGTTCAAACACCCGGCACACGTGCAGTGTTGTAAAATGCACCAATTCTTATGTCAAAGTTAAACGTTTCATTTAATAAGTAACCTCTGTGCTATTAAAATACAGGTTTCAATACGAGTATAAGTCTAGTACACATTTTTGCTTAAATATTTCGGTGGTTTGGACAAGATATTGGATTATTATGATGACATCCTAAAACAGAAAAGACATATTAGTATCTGTGATTTGTTGGATTTCGGTTTCATGTCATGAATATAAATTAAACACAGTGTTCAGTGGATGTCAAACGTTTTCATTTGATGGAAAATCTGCTCTTGTTGAGGAAAATAAAATGTTTAATGAATGAATAAAAGTAGTAACACAGAATTCTGAATTTAGATGGCACACCTTGCCCTATGAGCCTTTGGGGACCATCGCAATCTTGCAAGTTCAAAGAAATGTGAACTTGTAAGATTGCGATGGTCTCATGTGGCTTCTGCCCTATAACATGAATAACACTTGTGTTGGACTTGTAAAGCCTCACTGGTAAAGCTGGATTGGGATGGGAATAGGGAATGTGGTTGTGTATTTAGGGTGATTAAGGCCTCTCCAACTAATGCTGTTTTGGTTGAATTGTTGGGGAACAATCATTTGGTTGTGGATAGACCATGTAGAAGACAGCCGTTTCCCTTTTGATATTCCCAGGTTAATGTTAATAATATGAAGGGGATTGACATCACAAAGGGTTGAAAGTGTAGGGGATATTTAGGACGCAATTTCTATGGTCACATGACCATCTATACAGTTGGGATGAATGACCCAGCGGACAGGGGGTTCGTCCAATGGCTCTATATGTAAAAGACAGATACGTTGTCTTTTCAGCATATGTAAGAGTATTGAGAATAGAACCAACAACAAAGTCCCCTTTTTTGAGTCGACGCTGTTGCACACGCCAGTACACTAGGTGGCGGTATGCACATTATCCTTGGGTTTTCAACCCGCCAATAGCAGTAGATTACCTCTCTTCACACACCGGAAGCATGCTGTCATGACTTAAGTCATGGCGGCGCCCTCCAGCAACGCTATCTAGTCAAGGCAATGAGAGGAGAACTACTAGACAAGCATAGTCTAATGTTTGATACTTTTATTTCTTCTGTATATCTTCGATCTCATGGGAGTCTCCACATTGCCACTGAATGCGACGGACCATCCATGAGTCAAAACGTTGCTACTCCGTACTTCTGTTCTCACTTCGTCTATGGGAAATTATTATTGATAATGAAAATATGATGTTGCATATGTGGAACAATGTCAATACAAGACAACTTGCACTAAAGATTCTTGGCCTCCCATTCCACATACACTCCCTTTCACGTGTTGGACTGTTGGGTAAGAAAGCCCAGAGATACGATTATAAACAGTGTAGGCTTTGCTCCACATCAGGACCACCCTGGAGGATTCTGTTTTTTGGTACAGATGATTTTGCACTGGAATCCCTTAAATCCCTGACCGCCACCAGGTACACCCCACAGTCTGATCATTTCACACAGGTTTATATTCAACATTACTGTGGTTTTCTTTATGCTGCCTAGACTTTGTTTCATGTGACACATCCACTTTCATCTCAAATGGAGTAGAACAACAAGGAATAATACTTTTCAAATGGATTTGAATAATATTTGGAGCAGTAACGTTATTTATAAAACAAATCCATCAGTGACATGGTCACATCAAGGCATCATTGCTGTCTGTATTTTTCATTATTCTTCTATTTGTAGTTCAGTGTATTATTTATTTATGAATGGGCAAATAATTAAAGTTTGCTCAAGACTCTCCAATCAAAAGAGTATTACTTTGCAAAACCACTTTAACAAGACAAAAGTCTGTTTATGATCTTTTCAGAGGATCTAAGGAAAATATTGTGGCGTCTCTGGAGGTTGTTGCTCTTTCCAATAACGTTCCCGTGAAGAGGTTTGCTGACCGAAACCGACTTCCTGTCCACATATGGCCTATTGGAGACATCCAGGGTCACTTTGATGTTGGCGTGGTGGTATCGTTCGGCTGTTTGCTCAAGGATCGACTCATACGCCAATTTCCATAGTGAGCAACTATATAAACTCTTTATCAAGTGTACTTAGTATGAGCTTTTATAGTGTGAAATACTGTGTGTGTCTTTGTGCCCAATAACAGTGGAATCCTCAACGTGCACCCGAGCCTGTTGCCACGGTGGCGCGGTCCAGCTCCAGTGTTCCATACTGTCCTGCATGGAGACGCCATCACAGGCGTCACCATTATGCAGATACGACCCTGTAGGTAGGAGCAACTCTTTCCCTGTGTCGGGGGGTTATTGCATCCAGTCCTTTAGCACAGTGACTGGCCTTTATCCAGAGTGACTTAAGCTTAACTTATACTTCAACATCGAATAGCTGGCATGGGTCTCAAGATTACCGGCGGCTGCCGTAGCTTACGTGCACCTCTCTGTGTAACTACACGTCTGGACAAGAACCATAATTGCTACAACCGGTGTAGTGACCCACCTCGGCTATTTGACACAGAAGTATAATTCAACCTTTAAAATGAATTCATTTAATTAAGGAGCGAACATCTTGATCAACGATCAGGACAGTGGGGAGCGAACCCAGTACCCTTTGGCTGGAAGTCAAACACCATATTAGCCACCTAATTAACCACCAGCTTACTATTATTTTCAAAAAAAATTAACCAAAGGCCTGGATTAAATGCAGTCTTTGTGCCATAGGTTTGATGTGGGGCCAATACTCCGCCAGGAGATCTACCCGGTGCCCACAGACTGCACTGCCGACCAGCTTGGGGCTACCCTGGCCATCAAGGGTGCACATCTGGTAAGCCCTTCTCTGTCCGTCACTCTGCCTATTGACTACCAGAAAAAGGTTTGTGATTGCACTTACGAGTCCTGTCTCTTAATCCCAGCTGATTGACACACTGAAGACACTTCCAGAGAGACTTGCAAACAAAGTGGAGCAAAACCAGACAGGAGCAACATCAGGTACGTTCTGGTTTGAAACACAAGATCTTTCAAAATAAATGCATGTTTATTGTGAACTTATATGAAAAACCAAACCTCCCTCATAGCTCCCAAAATTAGTAGTTCAATGAGCTGGGTGTCGTGGGAGGACCAGACTTGTGACGAGATCGATCGTCTGTTTCGTGCCATTGGCTCACGGGTGAGGACAGTAGATGTGTATCCGTTTTTTAGAGTTGTTTAGGATTTCATAATGTATAGTTATAATTTATTTTCCCACTGCTTTAGATTCCCTTGAGAACCCTATGGATGGGAAAGACCATAAAACTTCTGGACTTTGTTGGAAAATGTGACATTTCGTTATCAGGTACAAAATGACAATTTAAAAATTAATTTTTTTGAGGAATGTAGAAATGTTTTATAAATCAAATTTCTCACTTGATTTGTGGATTTGAAGGTCATGGAAGGCAACCAATTCCTGGTTCGATCATCTATCTTAAAATGTCAAACACGTTGGCAGTCTGTTGCAAGGTATGCAAGACAAAAATAGATAATATGTTTCAACCTTCCTTTGTTACTGATTAACATCTTGGGTTCAGAGCATCTGCTCCATATAATGGAACTGAAATTGGATTTAATTAAAGTGCAATTTGTTAACACAAACCTTAATATGAATGAGACCCAGTGTGACTTGAATGTCATATTTGTCTATTCAACTTAAAATGTTTCCTGCTTCATATATGTTCCAGGATGGATGGGTGGGATTTAAGGCTGTTGTATTGAAAAAACGGCTGTCAGCAGCAGACTTCTACAATGGATACATGCACCACAGCCTAACAGGAAAGCCATCACATCACCCAAAACAATGCTTGTTCATCAGTAACCAAACTGAAACATCTAAGTGCAGAGAACTAAAAGAAACAATAGCATAGCTTATGAGGTGCAACACAGTGACAATACTCATTTTGTTGTACTGTATTTAGTACGGCTGTCTGTTTTAAGACATTTCCCTGTACAAATGTATTGATTTGCCATTCTAAAGGTGTGATACATGAATGTACTATTAATTAAAAAAACGTATTTCTATAAACAAAAATTATGTTATAACACATATGGTGTATGTCATTTTCTCTGGTATATGATGAGGGCTGTTATAGCACTCATTCTAGTTGCCGTGTTACAATGCACTAGGAAGTTGGGCAGGTAAGCCTGCATGGTGTATTGATGGCGAATAATAAATAGACAGACACAATTAGTATGTGTGTGTGTGTGTGTATGAAATTACTTGCTTAGCATACAACACATCCTACTTCCTGATTGCAATAACCACACAATAAGACATGCTGATCATATATCCTTTTTGTGTTGTTTTAAATAATTCATTTTATATTTTTTTCAGTTCAGCAAAGGCTGTAGCCTACTCAATGACTACACAATTCAGAAAATTATCTATAAAGACCGACCGATATATATATATATTACAAATCACATCTGCCTCTGCTTACCGCGGTTGAGTTGGATATTCTTTGGCTATTCACTCCGGATCCGGATTGAAAAAATATGACTTGTCTTGCCATTCAGGGCTTCCGTAGTTTTCACATTAAGCCTATTAGGACATCCCAACAGATAAAATCTCACCCTATTCTACTGCATTCCCCAACTCACTGTTACTAAACCATCCAATGTTGTTGTTCTTAAGGTTCAAATCCATCACAGCACTGTTTTGATTTAAGATAATCAGCACAGATTTGGGGCAGTGTGAGAGCTGCTCAGGAACACTCCAGGCTGATTGGTTGAACAGACATTAAATGTTTTTTATCAGCCTGTCCTCTCATGGTTTCTAAATTAAAAAATCCTTTATTCTCCTCTAAGTATTTAATGTTGGTTTGTGTTAGAGACAACATGTTATGGAAATATATTTACTTTTATTACATATACAGTATGGCATTAGTACATCAGGTATTTGTTTCTAGCATGTCATCAGCAGTGATTTAGTAAGAATGGCTATTCAAAGCTTGTAAAAGGTAAATACAGGCAGTACCCATCGATACACATATCTCTACCAAGGCTAACACATTTGAAAAGGTTTTGTGTACAACATGGCATTAGTTAGTCCATAGAAGCGTGTATAGCGTGTGTGCTTCTCATTCAGTTGACAATTGGCTTTGCGTCATCACGATCTGGGTCTGAAAAAATATGATAGATGACAAGATGGAGAGAAAGATCAGATATAGAGAGATGGAGAGAAAAATGATAAGAGATGGAGATGAGATGGTGCAAGATGAGAAGACATAGATCATAAGATATGGAAAGAGATAGAGAGAGATGAGAAGAGATTGAGATGAGAAGAGAGATATGAGATGGAGAGAGTGAGATAAAAGAGATTAGATAGAGATATGATGAAGAGAGTGAGATGAGATGGAGAGATGAGAAGAGATGAGAAGGAGAGGGAGATTATATAAAAGATAGAGGGAGATTATACAAAAGATAGAGGGAGATTATACAAAAGAGCCCCTCTTATGAGTCCAACATTGAGTGATGTCATCATTCATGCTTTGTGTGTTTAAGTGTGTGTGTGTGTATGTGTGGGCCTGCATGCATGCATGCATTTGTGTCTGTCTGTGTGTGTGCTTCTCAATCAGTTGACAGTTGGCTTTGCGTTATCACGATTTGGGTCTGAGAAAATAGGATAGATGAAAAGAGATGGAGAGAAAGATGATAAGAGATGGAAATGAGATGGTGCAAGATGAGAAGAGATAGAGAGATCATAAAATATGGAAAGAGAGATGAAAATATGAGAAGAGATGGAGAGAGATGAGAAGAGATAGAGCGATAGATGAGAAGAGATGGAGAGACGAGGAGATGAAGAGATGGAGAGAGATGAGAAGATGGAGAGAGATGAGAAGAGATAGATGAGATGGAGAGAGTGACATAAAATAAATGACATTGAGATAGAGGTAAGATGGAGAGAGTGAGATGAGATGGAGAGAGATGAGAAGAGAAGAGGGAGATTATACAAAAGATAGCCCCTCTTATGAGTCCAACATTGAGTGATGTCATCATTCATGCTTTGTGTGTTTAAGTGTGTGTGTAAATGTGTAAGTATGTGTGAGAGTGTGTGTGTGGGCCTGTGTGCATGCATGCATTTGTGTCTGTGTCTGTGTTTTAAATATGTCACCTGGCTATGAGAGGAGCGAAGCGAGGCACCGGCCAGTGCTGACATGGTGATCAAGATGAGCACTCCTACGAAGATGTAGACCTCAAACACCATGTACAAAATATCCACCATACCCTACAAACACAAACACCACACATACACGCTCAATAATTTCATCCCAGTTAATTTACACAGGGTTCACACTACTTTACTAAGCTTGCAATACAAAAAAGTAATTACACGTCATTATTATTATTCCTGAGGTGTGATGTAATTTATAGCAGCCACGCCCACCTAAGCTGTTAGTATACCCCATACCACTCAAATAAGTAAATAAGGTGTGCCTGCCTCTGTCTGAGAATATTTCGATTTTCTGTCACTCCCGGGTCATTTCTGACCAATCAGGGCATCTCTTCACTGATTGGTTTGGGAAACCATGTTGCCTCTCAATCACAGTTGTGTGAAATGCAACACTGAAAGCAGCAGAGAGGGAGGGGACGTTTTTTTGGGTGGTTTAGTTTCAAAATCTTGCTTGCCTCTCTCTTGCCTCTTCGGCTCTTTCTCCTGACGACTCTCAAATCTTACCAACAACACCTTTAAGGCCAAATTATACTTTTGTATTAAATAGCAGGCGTACGTCCCTACGCTTTGTGCTTGCATTTACGGTCCTGCATTGGTAATTCTGAGCGTAGTCTGTGAAAAGCCGCAAAGTAACTAATTCACACATTTCTCTACATTTCATGTAGAGACCCGCAGCGCACCTACAGCAGCTATTAGACTGGGACCATGTGATTACCATTAGCCCAGAAAATACTTAAACGTGGAAAACTCTGAATAAAATCCAAAAGATTCACCTAATTGTTACAATTAATTATTTGTATAAATGGTTAAATAACAAAGAATTACAAATAGAACCACAAATGTAGGAATCACTCATGTCCTAGATATGACCATTTATTGCATGAAATGGTAATACAATTTAGTTTGGTGGTATGGTTCCACTCTTTTCTGGTGCTCCCTGCTGTAGGATTACAGCATGACATACAGATGTCGGATACAGAGTACCAACAGCATACCAACATTTGACAACAGGGAGCACTATACAATCCCCCATGGGGTACATCAGATATCTCAACCCATTGTATAGGTTACGTATATGCGATACAGAGCAGAACCAAAGCAGGTGGAGGCTGGGGTGGTGGTGGGCGAAATTCTCCTCGGCACACTTAACTTCGCAGACCGTGTGTTTGAGATGGAATGTCTTCAATTGGCCGCCTATCAGTGTAGGTGAGTTTGATTGGGCCGAATGACTAGAGTGTCTCGCCAGCACTGGCTACGCCCATTTTTGACCAAAACTTGACAAAAACATCTCTTACTTCTTGTTGCTGTTCATATTCGTGAAACACCAAAATGGGCAGAAGTTTTATGAACGCCACCCAAAGCGCCCCCAGCAATGCCACGATGCTAACAGCGAAACTAGCGGTCACCTGGAGACAGAGAAGAAGAATGGGGTGGAATATTTTAGATAGCATTTGTTTAACACCACATAGCTTACCAAATTATTCTTTCATTTCCATTACATAAATAAACAGAGATATTAACTTTCACAAGAATAGAGACTCATGATTGCAGTATGTTGTAAAAAATATCAAATTAATTGTATTGCAAAATTTACCGTTTTTTTGGTTGGGTTGTACTCTGTCAAGATGTACAGTATTCCACACGCGATGAACTGTAAATAAATGTGTTACTCTCCATGATGCAATATGGTTTCATTTAGATATTCAATTAATTTATTTAAATTAAACTTTTTTATCTGGTTCAAATCAAGGGATCAAGGATTCATTTTGACAATAACCCTGCGAAATATAAAATATTTGTACTTAAAAGGAAAACTTCAGGATTTTTCAACCTGGATTATCTGATGATTTTGGGTCTAAAGCACTAATGCGGACCACAATTCTTTTTTATTGGACACGTATTTAACGAGAACGCTACATTCGTAATCTGGGCTGCAATGTAATCCTTTGGATCAATTACGCCCGGTCAATGTACGTCCTCTAAAAGTGCTTGTTTTTGCCACTGACAGGCTCAGATTATATTATATATCAATATGGAAAGGATCCCTACAGAGAAATTAAACTTGTTTCTTAACCTTTTGCTTGATCAAGGTTTGTTATTGTTTCCAACCATGTCTCGCTCAATGGGAAGTATTGCAAAAGTTGAGCTGTTGCAGGAAGACAACGGTGGAAATGTGACTGACAGCTGGAGAGAGGAGAGTTTTTTTGTGTTGGACTACAGAAAGCGTAGTTTAGTGATATCTCAAAAATGTGTGTGAAGGAGAATTGAGATAATAATGACAATAATGACAATAATAACAATTCTGCAACAATGCAACAATGAAATTTCAGTGCGAGACTTCTCCTTGAGTGAGACTTAGTTGGACACAATAATTAACAGACTGGCTCAACCGAAAGGTAAAGAGACAAGTTGTATTTCTCTGTAGGGATCCTTTCCATAATGATATAATATAATCTGAGCCGGTCAGTGGCCAAAAAAAAAAAATCACTTTTAGAGGACATTCATTGACAGGGAGGTATTTCCCCTAAGGACTACATTGTAGTCCTTTTTCTACGGATTATGGCTGCAGCGTTCTGGCTCAATACTGGACCTATTTCTAAAATTGTTGTCCGCATTAGTCCTTCAGACCCAAAATGATCAGAAAATAGGGTCCAGGTGCAAAAATGCAGATGTTTTCCATTAAAAGATGCTGTAACTAAGATTTAAGGGCTATTATTTGAGAGCTGCAAATTTACTGAGTGAAATGCGCTGTGAGAATGTCTGTTTACAGTTGACCGCCTGCCTCTGTATGAGACCATTTATGTTTTAAACCATCTCTTCACCTGATTTGTCTGTGGAATCCATGCTGCCTGTCAATCACAGGAGGGTGAATGCAATACTTCTTAATGGCAGAGAAACATAGGGAGAGAGCGGAGAGAGATGGTCCTTTTTTTTTGGTTGTTTAGTTTCTAAATCGTGCTATCTTCTGCTCTTTTCCGCTCTCTCTTTACAACTCTCAAATCTTACAGCAGCTTTAACCAAAATACAATCCATTGTACATTTCGCCCAATTATTTTCATTTCTTAGAGCAGTGAACTACAAACCGTTGGACCGAGCCAGAAGCCTGGCTGTATGGACACAGTCATCCTGAATATGTGGCCGTCTCTCAGTGGCATGGACAGAATGAAGAACGATGAGCCCAGGATCACCAATATGATCTGATATATCACACACACACACACACACACACACACACACACACACACACACACACACACACACACACACACACACACACACACACACACACACACACAATTAAACTAGATCACTTAACAAATGTCAGATCAACACTAAAGGCTGACATTAATAGTTGTAAAATATTATGTGTTTTCATCTTGCATATATTAAAATACACAATGTGTCACGTCTTCAAATAAATAATGTGGGTTTAAATTGTAATTGTGCCAGTACATGCATGCGTGTGTGTGCGAGTGTGGTGTGTCTTACACCGATGATCTTGGGTTGTCCCTTAATGAAGCGGTGCAGGGGTTTATCCCCGCCCAACAAGGTGTTCCTCTGGATAACTTTACATTCTGCATGGCCTTTAAGTACAGTTTAACAGGATTAATCATTAATAACTGTTCAACTGTTGCAGTCGGGGCCGGATGTTCATACACAATCATTACATGCGATAGATAAATATATTTGATAAAGAAAAACAAAACATTTTAATATATGAACATATAAGCTTGCCTTGAAATCACACTGGCAGGAGTGGGATTTCCTTGCAACCACACTAAAACAAACAATAGTGTGCTTGAGGCACAATAGAGCGGAGATGCAAGAAGAGATGACACTTTTATCACAAAAATGAAACCCCGACTTAAATGGCTTCTAGTGTCCGATATCTCCTTTAAAAACAACAGTGTCCGGCTGTTTGTATTCAACAGGACATTTGTATTACAGCAATCCCTCCATTCAGTATCGGTATCTAGTAAATGCATCGAGTAGTAGGCCTACAGGCTACATTACATAAGCAAAAAATAATAAAAGTCTTTCAACAAAAACGGGTGTGTGAAGCACTATCGCGTTGGATCATGTAAAAGGCTCTTTTACATGTTGACGCTCCTACGTGTCCGATGTCCAGCAGCCCCAGATAGTGTCCATGAAATGCTGTGAGGTTGGGCCATTAAGCCAAACAGAACCAGCCTTAGGCCTCCTCGTGACACAATATTTATCTACGGTTATATATAAGGTTTCCAAACAGTTTTAACTTAATTTAAAAGCGTCCAGTACGCAAATGGCATGGGAAGCATCCGTTGGCGAATCGTAGTGCAAACGATGCTATCTATTGGTACACAACGCATCTTACAAGTCCAACAAAGTAACTACCAGACGCGACAAGGTTAGCGAGAGAAAGTTTGGAGCAAATTAAAGTATTCCACAAACCCGGTAAAGCGTCGGTTTCAGTGCGTGCTAGTTCCATCTTATATGCGATAATGCTGGATTTGTAAACAAGTTGAGCTCTTTGGTAAGTTTCAGCCCCTCTTACGCAACAGTCTCTAAGCCATCCGCTGTGCATCTGGACATGACTCATTTCCAGTAAAATCAGCTCCTTTTTTGGCGATACAAAAAATGCTGCCCAGGCGTACATACCCTGATTGTTTTGCAGTTCAAGTCTGAAATCTGAGCTTCCATAGAACAGTGACCAAAATCATCAATATGACCCAGGAAATATAACTTATCTGAAACGAAGAATCCTGTTCTTGGTACATTACCATTTATTTACTGTAATGATTGCTTACATACAACACAATATATGTATTATGTAAATGCTGAGCACATGAAATGTGTATTGGTTTATGACTTAGGACTATTTCCTACAAGTGAAGACTATACATTTCAATGACTAACATAAGAATCATACAGTTGTCATTATAACATATGTATATCATGTATACTAATAATAATTTTGTATAGTCCTGTCATACGAATGACCTGCACGATTCTAACGATGGAAAGAAAAACAGACATTTCACCAAGTCCACCACAGAGTCCAGAGTATGAACATTTAGTTTCGGCTGGATATAGGCTTAACCACTCTGCTCTCCCCTTTAAAAAGGGGCAGGACATTCTAGTGGTGTCTGACTCGCCGCTAAAAGGTCCGGGGTTCAATCCCCAAAGACATGCACACAAGCATCCTAGAGCAAACCAAGCTCCTTAATCACTTGCATCGAAAGTCTCTTTAGATGCTTAGCAGCCGCTGTTATCCAGACCACACAGGAAATGCAAAGGAGGGTTTGGAGACATAAACGTCATAATACAAAAGCAAAACAAAAGAAAATGAACATAGTTGACTCCACACACTGTCTGCATGTGACTGTTTGATTAGATGATTCTTAAGACTTTAAGAAACCTTTGCTGTTGAATGAGACGCTGAACACACACCGGGCCACCTCGCTCACACCCCATTCACCTTCCAGAAACACAACCAACTGGAGGCCTGCGGAGAGCGTAGCCATGTTTTACATCAACAACACCGGAAATGATGTGCCTTGTATATTCCCGGTTAGTCTTTGTTGCGTGGTTAGTGAGGCAGGTCTCAGGGCTGCTAGTGGCTGGTGGACCAGCGCCCGATGGCCATCTTGAGCGTGTGGTTGGGCGTGAGCAGGACGGTCTTCAGGGGCAGATTGGTCATGGGGCTGGAGCGGTTCCGGCTGTTCACCCAGCTCTCAATGGCCTCCCTCTCATAAGAGTACCCATCTGTGGGCCCAACACACATATATAGTCAGGCTCAGATGGGCTATATTTATCCTAGATGGGAAGTGTGGGGGTCACAGCAGAAAGTACAGGACATTCATGGTATTCTGATGACTTGATGTATAATAAGTTGTAAGTCCAAGTATTCTGATGACTTGATGTATAATAAGTTGTAAGTCATAGTATTCTGATGACTTGTTGTATAATAATTTGTAAGTCATAGTATTCTGATGGCTTGTTGTATAATAAGTTGTAAGTCATAGTATTCTGATGACTTCATGTATAATAAGTTGTAAGTCAAAGTATTCTGAGGACTTCATGTATAATAAGTTGTAAGTCATAGTATTCTGATGACTTGTTGTATAATAATTTGTAAGTCATAGTATTCTGATGACTTCATGTATAATAAGTTGTAAGTCAAAGTATTCTGCTGACTTCATGTATAATAAGTTGTAAGTCAAAGTATTCTGATGACTTCATGTATAATAAGTTGTAAGTCAAAGTATTCAGATGACTTCATGTATAATAAGTTGTAAGTCATAGTATTCTCATGCCTCGACATATAACAAGTTTGAGTCATAGTATTCTGATGACTTATTGATGTATATGAAGTTGTGCACAAAGTGCATTCAAGTGCAAATAACCACAATTTTTTTAGAAGAATACAGAGAACATTAAAAAAAGTATAATAAATAAAATATAAAATACATATATATATACACAATGACAAGTAGAAATACAAAGTACAGAATGCAAAGACTCGATTTTTGCTCTGTGTGAGGGAGAACAGCTAAGTCTAGATCTCAGAGTTTGTCATGACAACACATTATGAAGAATATCGGCAGTTACAGCCCATACATAAGTAATCCGAACAATAAATGAAAGACTTGAGTAGCACAATAAATATTGGACTGAGGTCATTTGGAAGATTGTTGCCACACATATGTAAATGATATATAAACTATAATGTTGTTATAAATGTGCCGTGTAAAGATAACAAAGATAACACAAAGTGAAGATCATGTGTGACTCTTGATTGATGTCAACAGTAAGGTAAAACCACAGGTAATCAGCTTTTTATACACAATAATTTCTATAGCAACCATCTATCACAAAGGACATTCATAGGGCTTTACATAGGTAGGAAAAACATCTACAACATTAAAAGACAATCATTAAAAGTGAATTATGAAATAAAAGTATAAGCAGGTAAAATAGTAAATATGCCAGACATACAGTACATTTAAATAAAAAAGCAGTGACAAACAGAAACATTTTGAGTGCTGTTTTGAGGTATAAAGTGTTGAACCGTGGTTGTTGAACTCCAGGTTGCAGTTGTTTAGCTCACCTGCAGCGATGACTGGCTCCTTCATCAGCTCTCTGGTGATTGGACACAGGTACTCATCAGGTACGCCCGAACACACAGACACACCTTTTAACTCTTCGATCTTCCTGAGGACCTTACCGCGCAAACCAACCGACTCTGTACACCCCCCCCCCCCCCCCCCCCCCACACACACACACACACACACAAAGAACAGAGCCAGTGGTTAAACTCCTTCTACAGGAAGGACCAATGTTTAAGACCATCCAAAGATTACTCTCTAGCTCCTCTTAGAGGTTGACTTTACGTTTTCCATTACATCGTCTAGCAGATGCTTATGCATTAGGATGACAACAATCAAAGCATACAATCTAACTTGGGAGTAGATAACAAAATATAATAATAACAGTGCTGCTTGACCTAGTTTGAGTGACTAGCACTACCACTAATAAATAAATATATATATATATATATATATATATATATATATATGGAATTGTTTGTTGATACTGACAGTAGTTATTAGCTTCCTAAATTCCACAACAATTTCTAAAGTTCTGTGTTTGTGTCTCACCCACGCGCAGCTCAACCAGTGTGTCTTTGGTCATGCCCAGAAGCTCCGCCCCATCAATGTTATTGGCTCGGAACGTGACAGCCAATCCCTCTAGACCCTCCTCCACTAGCCACGCCCCCACATCCTCCTCTGACCAATCAGAGACCAGCAGCCTTGACCGACCTGCTGCCATCCTCCCTGAGAGGCAGATAGAGAAAGGGAGAGAAACAAAGATAGGCATAGAGAGAGAGAGAGAGAGAGAGAGTGAGGGAGAGGGAGATAAGACTACTAAATGACCTAATAATGTTTAATGACATCGAAATGTCTGTCTGCTGTGATATTAAACAATGGGTTGACCTTTGTCAGACTTAAAGAAAAGTTAAAGAGCAGTTTCCTACCGTCGCTGAAGGGTGTTGTGCATTCCGCTGAAATGTAAAACACAACATTTAAATTAAATTTAACAATTTATTTAATTTCAACTAATGACACAAACAATCCTAGTTAACCATGAAGTCTACCTAACCAAGGTAATGGAGAGGCTATGGCGCAGCCCCTACCTGTAGGCATCCCTGAGCAAGATGCCCCCTAACCCTAGCCTCTACCTACTCATTAATTATCTGTCTCTGTACTGTCTAACCCCTATCTGCTCCTTAATGACCTGATTCTAAATCCATTATAATTCGCTTGGGATCAAAGCATCTCCTAAACAACTTAATAGTTGGTATGTACAGTAGTTCCTGTGTTCACCAGCTGGGGAGTGATCAGGTCAACTCACCTGGGGATAATTTTCCACCTGATCCAGGTACGAAAAGGTAGGGGAGGGACACACACACACACACACTTTTACATTTATGTAAAGCATTTTTTGTATGAAAGGGGCTGTACACAAAAAGTTTACCGTTGATGTTGGTTGTTTATTATTATTATTGATTATCTGATTAGTACTGTCGTTGTTAACTGACCGTGGCAGCTGTGTCTGTCCTGTATCCTCCAGATGTTGAACAATTGTTATTAGTAGTACTAGTAGTATTAGAAGTAATAGTAGTACTTCTAGTATTAGTATGAACTGACCATGGCAGCTGTGTCTGTGGTGTATCCTCCAGATGTCAAACTACTGATATTAGTATTATTAGTAGTACTAGTAGTATTAGTATGAACTGACCATGGCAGCTGTGTCTTACCTGGATCCTCCAGATATTTAACTATTATTAGTAGTAGAATAAGTAGTACTAGTAGTATTAGTCGTACTAGTAGTATTAGTAGTACCAGTAGTACTACTAGTATTAGTATGAACTGACCTTGGCAGCTGTGTCCATCCTGTATCCTCCAGATGTTGACGGTCTTGTCCATGGATCCTGTTGCCATGACAGCATTAGTGGGAGAGAAGGCACATGCCGTCACATACCTAGAACACAACACATACATAATTATTATACTATTATAACTCTACACACCCACACATAATATACAATATAATACACACTAAATATATTTACAGTATAATCGTCACACCCTTATTATTACATACACCGTTCGTTTTACTTCAACGCTTTGATTGACAGGGCTCTTTGGAGCAGAGATGTTTACCTCTCGTGATGGTTCAACGTGTACAGCAAAACTGCATTGTTCTGAAAATGCAACAAACATCAACATCACTATAGTTCGTCAATACTGTATCCACATTATTGACAATATTGTTAATATTTGTATCCAGTTAATGGTTGAGTGAGATATACTTACAGCATCGTATATGGTAACTGTTTTATCCACAGAGCTAAGAAATAAACAATAACGTAAAGTGTATTTTTTATAAAACATGTTCCCATGTCTAAAAGCAGACATTTAAAGCGGTGTCGATGACAACCTTGTGGCCAAAGACAGAAACATTTTCCCGCTCATGTCCTCAAAAAAAAGTCTGATAAATTACAACTTGACAACCCACACCAAACTAAAACGGCCATCTATAATACAAAGAGTCATTTTTTAGAGACTCCGTTTATTTTTTAGCAGACAGTGAATTCAGATACAGGAAATGCTGGTAGACTTTGAGACTCAAACACAGAACCTTTCGGCTGGGAGTTAAACAACCTTACAACTACATTATCTCCCCACCCAAAGGGCACGTATTCTCTACTACATAAAAAAACAAGTACATAATTTTCTGGATGTGTGGACTGCGGTCTTTTAGCATGGGTTTAGCTTCAGGGGACTCTGCCTACTAGCCTCACAAACTGTTTCTTCCTGCAAACCTTTGGGTTTCTAAACAAACACCATTGATCACTTGTATTTATCAGCCTGGGCCCTTTATTGTTATTATTTTATATTTTATGTAGATAGTCTTTCCTATTAACATTTGTATTTAGAAAATATATTTCAATGTAACATTTAATTTCAAAATGAATGACGTAGTTGACCCTTTTCTTGTTTTGCATTTGTTAAATAAAAACACTGACTGACCCAGACGCCAGCAGCTGTCCGTCAGAGGAGTAAGAACACGACAGCACAGGGGCCGCCTGGCCCCTTAGCGTGTGGAGTAGCCTCACCTTCCAGCCTAGCACAGACAGACAGACAGACAGACAGACAGACAGACAGACAGACAGACAGAAAGAGAGAGAACAGAAAGAGACAGAGAGAGAGACAGAGATAAATAATCTTATATTGGCAATATTATAAGCTTTCTATAACAATACAGTCCTTTGAATTGAAATGAGAGAAACAGAACGAGTGAGACAGAGACAATAAGAGAGCCAGAGAGATAGACACAGAGCTGCAACTATTTTAGGTTAAGAACTTCCTTCACACTCAGTGACTGCAGACAAGATTAGATACAACACATCGCAGGCTTTCTATTATTTTAATATTGCAAAACAGTTTGAGTTTTGAGTCACAGTGGAAAGTTTCTGGTGTTCTTCTTGCTGATAACACAAAGAGACAAAATGTTGTCGCTGTTGCCACGGATACAGTCTATGTTCGGGTTAGACTTTACCTTAAGAACACAACAGAGGTTCTGCTAACGTGTGAAGACAGTTCTTTACCTCCAGTGCTGGTTTTTAGTACGGTCCAGATCTTTACAAGACTGTCTTGACCACAGGAAGCCAGATGCATCACCAGTTCAACTGAGAGAAAAAACATTTCAAAATTGATTGATCATTTACAAAATGACCAACAGTTTAGGTTTGATCTCTTCAAAACCAAACATTTGCCCAGCTATGCGTAGTTCAGTTAATATTATGATACGGTTCAAAATTATTTAATACACAAATATATAAGTATAAATTGCATGACAAATGTGCATATGTACAAAACAAAGTTGAGGCATGCACATAGATCAATTATCCATGGCTCATAGCTAATAACTACATGTATGGGTCTGTGTTATCTGCCCCACCTCTGTCCATGTGGGGTGAGAAGCAGCAGCAGGTGACCCCCAGGTCATGGGCGTTCTTCTCAGCGTAGACCTGGCCCATGTCCAGGCCACACAGCCGGAGGTCTCCGTAGGTGGAGCCGCTGGCCAGGACCTGCCCACATGGGCTGAAGGAGAGCGCCACCACTGTGGCATCATTCACCATCCTGGTGCTGGACCGCACACGGCAGACACACAACAGTCACATGAGTGACACACAACCAAAACATGACCGGCACACAACCAGCCAACAACCCAAACCAACCGCGGGGCAGGATAGAGTAATAGACGCTAGGGTGTTCCATTCCCAGCCAAAAGGGTACTGGGTTCGATCCTCTGTACTCTTGCCTAACCTCCACCTGCTCCTTGATGTGATGCTTTGGTTGCTTTATAGCAACGCCCTATCAAGGGGTTTGATTCAGGTACGCAGGCGGGAACATCCACGCTTCTCTTCTAGTTGGCTCTAAGCTAGAATGTAGATCTAATCAAAAGATGCTTATACAAAATGCATGGTAGTATGACACAGACTTGTTTCTCTTGACCAGATCTGGTTCCTGCTCTTACAAGACAACCAGCCTTCTCTGAAAGTGATCATTGAAATGTTTGGAACTCAAAGTTTACTTTGGGAAATGTTTCTTTCACAATTGTTATGCTCAAGATAGAACAATAATAAAAAATTAAATATATCAGACACAAATAGATGCGTGAAATAGATTTAAAAAAACATGCATATAAAGTCTATACCGTACACACAAAAGTAGGCTTACCTATGATCATAGTATGCAAAAAATATGAACATAGCATAAATTATCTCGGATAATAAACAACAGAAACTTCGTCATCATACCTTACGAGCCGCTTCGCTGGGAAGTCCCACAGCGCCAGGGTCCCGTCCGAAGCACCGGACGCCAAGTGAGTGGAGTCGGGGGAGAAGGCGCACACCCTGACGGCGCATCGCCCGGGGTGCTCCAGCACCGCCTCTATCTCCCCCGCAGACACCGACCACACCACCGTGGTGGCGTCCGTGGAACACGAGGCCAGGAACTGTCCGCAGGGGCTGAAGCAGCAGCAGTGGACGCCGTAGCCATGTCCCGACAGAGGCGAGTATGGCAGCTCTGAGAATTCCTGGGTGGTAGAGTACACACGCAGGGTTTTATCCCCGGAGCAGGTGGAGAGGTGCGTGGCGGAGAACGCGCACCAGTTGACGTCGTCTCGATGGCCCTGCAAGGTGCATATTAAAGACACCATTGTTGGGGGGGGGGGGGGACTCCGAGGTCCGTGAGGAAGTAAAAGCTATCAGGTAAGTTAAATTTAAAGCTAGGGTAATTCGTCCGCTTGTGTCCGTCCGTTTCTTGTGACATCTGGTGTGTTTACTTCCGTGTTGAACGGCTCACTATGACGTCAGGAGGACACGTGGTTGCTCTCATGGTGTAACAGGACATTTTATTCCCTAGTAGCCTGGATTTTGATCTACAAACAAAACTATACATTTATGCCTATGACCAATAGGGACAGTTAGGCTGATAATCTGTTTTCTTTTAACGATGGGTATGTTTTTAGATGGTTAATAAAGGTAACGAAGCAAAAGGTTATATTAATGTAATCTGTGTAATATGCCATTTTTCCTGTGTTCATATTGCATAATGGTGTTGTATTTACTGAAAACATGATAATAAAACAGCATTCCTCAAAATTAAGTGTCTGGCTGCATGAATGTATTAACCATATTTTTTTAAATGTATTGATTTGAGGATTCTTTGTGTGAGATATTTACCGTGCAAGATATATTATATCTTACAATATCTGTAATGACTTAGTTAAAAAGTGCTATTTTCTCGATATGTTATAGGTTGTGGATTGTATCGACCTGTTTACTGTTCAAATAAATAAAACAACATAAACATGGGCTTTGAACACGCGATTCACCTCCGCCAACAATATTTATAATGCAATATAAGGTTTGTAATATTGTCTTAACTTATAATATACAATATCATAATTTATGTTATCCTCAAACTGACACTACACCAATATATAGGAAACTATAATGTGAAATGTGACTAAACCCATAGCACTGTTGGCCTATTATTTAGTAGGCCTAGTATTATTTCTTTTGAGGTATTGGAACTGTAATTCTGCTCGACTCATCTCTTTTCTATGAACCGGGAACATGTCATTTCACAGGAAGCATGTAATAAAAACCAGCGGAGGTCATTTAGGTTGAAAAACATCCTTTAATAGGTCCGTGCCACACACTAGTGAAAAATAAAGCTCCTACAAAAGAATGATACTTTTATTCCACAATATCTTTAAATAAAGTTACTTCAAGTACTCTTGACTCGGGTACATAAAAAAACTCTAGCTGCCTCCATCAGGCCACAACACACAGCAAGATTCAACACAGTGGTTACGAATGGCCCCAGGGGTCCCCTGTAGAGTGGCGGGGGAGGGGGGGGGGGGGGCGAGTAGGCGGCGGGCGGAGCCTATACGCAAGAAGCTCGCGATGTTCTGGAATATTCTCTCTATTTTGATGCGATGATGCGGGGAGGAAGGAATGAAGACTGTGTCGCCGTCTGACTTTGGAGGCGGCCATGTTGGATCGAAATCATACATAAAAAAATTAAAATTAAAATAGAAGTCATAGAAATAAAAAATTAAAACAATAACAAAAATAACAATATTATCCCCTACATGCCCCTGTTGAGAGGGTAGGCACTACCAATATTAAGAAGAGCACAGTGTCTGCAGAGGGTATGTGTTTACTGTACAAACAATATCCATCATAAGGGTTTCCAACACGTTCACTAAAATAGAATGCTACAATCATTCTAAGGCATAAACAATATCTTAATATTCTTAAACAATTTTTTACACATTGTTCCAAACAAGACGTAATATTGACAATAATAAACAGTATATACACATGAATGACCATTTGCCTGTGAATAAATGCAGTTTTACAGTTTGAACAAAACAAATACAGTTGTATT
Source organism: Lota lota (assembly GCA_026745465.1). Taxonomy (NCBI): domain Eukaryota; kingdom Metazoa; phylum Chordata; class Actinopteri; order Gadiformes; family Lotidae; genus Lota; species Lota lota. The sequence goes on from JACYXH010000659.1 coordinate 4,330,565, forward strand.
TTTTTTTTCCCGGTGCTCCGGCGCACGCGACAGTGTAAACAGGTTGGTTTTATTTCTCTTTTCTTTTTTCTTGGCTTAGTTTCGTATTTGGGTGAAAATTAATAACACAAACACACATTCCATTTCCTCTTCTTGCCATCAACTCAAAGCCGTTTAGCTGATTCTTCCTTTTCATAGAAAATGAAGTGGACCTTGATTCATAAATAAGTATTACAAAATTAAATACATTCACTATAATACGATTAAATAAAAAAACAAACGGCTATTTACAAGTAGTGGAACGTTTTTTCTCTCTATCGCGGGGACAGGGTCAGTGTAGCGGAGGGTTGCTTCAGTACAGCGTTCAAAGACAGGAAGTGGTATTGCACGATGACAAGCCGGGTTCCCTGGGACTCTCTGGGGGGTCGTATCCCTGTTGTAGCATACCCCAGCCTCACAGCCTCCTACAGCAACCTCCTGTCAAGATGGTACCCTCTCCCTCTCTCTCTCTCTACCCTCCCTCCTCTCCGCAGCCCAGAGGGTTTGAGTTGAATTTTATTCACTCCATTCGCACCCTTTGCTGCACCACCAGGGCGTGGAGAGGAAAATATGTGTTTGCTTGCCGAGGACAAGGGAGTGGGCAGGAGATGGTAGGAAGCCTGAGTCCTAGTTGGTTTGTTTCAGAAGCTCAGTCCAGCGCTTCTCAAAGAACTTTCTCATGTTGTGTCCAGCGCGTCCGATGTCTGAGTTGTCTTCGTTGAACTTTTCACAGTTATCAAACACCAGGTTGACATCGATGATGAATGTCTCCAAGTTTTGATATCTGGACAGAAAAAAACAAAAACATTTGTATAGGGAAGGGAAGTTAAACCATAAATGTTCAACACTCAACATTTAAAATACTTTCACCAGTATTCGCCAACGTTTCGATGAATGTCGAATCACATTATTTTTGTCATCTCTCAAGCGCAGACCACTTTAACTTGGCCGTCTGCTGAAGCACTATCACACACGTCATCATTTTCATAAACACTTTCATATTTTATACACGCTTAATTGTAGTAAACATCTATTCAGCAATGTGAAAATGTTCTTTCATTTGGGGCAGCGACTTTAAAGATCTCAGTTTTGGGTGGACAAAAGCACAGTTTCCAATGGAATGGAAGACAAGTAGCGAGGACATGGCCTAGGACTGCCCTCTTGGTCTGTCTGTCTGTCTGTCGGTTAGAGTGTCCAGGCTGAATACTTACTGGCTGCTGACAAGCTTCTCCCTGATGGTGGAGAAGTCCATGGGCTTCTTGATGACCTTCCTGTAGCCTGGCACTGACTTGAGGTTGACAGGTGTGAGGAAGGGCCAGGCGTCCTGGTGCCGCTCCAGCTCGGCCAGAAGCACTCTGTTACGGAAAGCCAACAGAAATAAACCCCATGGTCCTCTCGTTGGATATGACCATGCACTAAATGGCTTGACAAAGAAACTATGAAGAGCAAAACTGAAAAGACAGTTATGAAGAGGAGAGGGTTTAAAAGGACAGTTATAGAGAAGGTTTAAAATGACAGCTATAGAGAAGGTTTAACAGTTATGGAGAAGGTTTAAAGGGACAGTTTTAGCAAAGGTTTAAAAGGACAGGTATAGAGTTTGTTTAAAAGGACAGTTATGGAGAGGGTTTAATGGGACAGTTATAGAAAAGATGGGAGATTGTAAGAGGATGCGAGAGGTTTAAAAGAACAGCTACGGAGCAGGTTTAAAAGGACAGTTATGGAAAAGGTTTAAAGGGAAGTTATATAGAAGGTTTAACAGTTATGGAGAGGTATAAAAGGACAGCTATGGAGAAGGTTTAAAGGGAAGTTATATAGAAGGTTTAACAGTTATGGAGAAGGTGTAAAATGACAGGTTTGATTGGACAGTTATGGATGTGAGAGGTTTTAAAGGACAGTTACAGAGAGGTATAAAAGGACAGTGATGCTCTTCAGGGAAATCTCCCGGCGTCTCTCTACCTGCAGAGTCCCAGGTCCCGGTTGTTGTCCCTGGCCGTCTTGGCTCGCTTCACGCACACCAGGCTCTCCTGATTGGCTGGTGGTTGTGGTGCTGGGGAGCTCTCCTCAGCTTTCCTCTTCTTGCTCGCGTCCTTGGCACCTTTCTTGGGCATGCCCCCGGCGCTGGCTGAGTCCTCCTCCGACGCCTCCCCGTTACCAGCCTGTTTACCATTCTTCTTCACCTCCGCTCCTCCCTTTTTACCACCTCCTCCTCCTGCAGATGCCCCTCCTGCTGCTCCTCCTCCTCCTGCTGCCCCTCCTGCTGCTCCTCCCGCTGCTCCTCCTCCTCCCGCTGCTCCTACGCTGGATGCTGGCGGTAGTCTGCTGGGGGGCTTCTTGCTCTTGGGAATCGGCCCACTCGCCTGGTTTCATAGAAACATACGTAACAACACATTAAGTATTTGTATTGAAGTATTACCATTTAGTCAATTAGGAGTCACTTTATCCAAAACAACTTGAATTCAGATAAATGTCATTACAGAGCAGATAGGGGTTAGGGCATCTTGATCATGGATGTCAAAAGGTATGGCTGCGGACATTTTGGATCGAACCAAGTACCTTTCGGATATACCCTAGCCACTACACACACTACAGGTCAACTACACCCTTAGAGTGGACTGTCAGTGGTCAGGGTGATGTACAGCTCTAGGGTACCTTTGATACACAGGAAATACAGGTAGAGATGGTAGATTGTACAGCTCTAAGGTACCTTTGATACACTGGTAATATAGGTAGACAGAGGTAGATTGTACAACTCTAGGGCACCTTTGATACAGGTGAAGTCAGGATTATGGTACCTTGGATATGCAGGCAGGGCAGTACCAGTCTCCCTCGGGGATGCAGGTGATCTTGGGTTTATGGCAGTAGGTGTGGCAGCCTTTATCACAGCCGTCACACAGCAGCAGAAGGTCTTCGTTGTCTCCCTTCCTGCACAGCTGACAGTACTGCAGAAACACACACAATGACAACAGACTATTAAAAACATGCCTTTTAACAACCAGAGCAACAGTGTGCATATATTTGTGTAAGCATGATGCAGGTCTATTATGTGTTTTCCTGCAATGTGGGCAGCATTTTGTTCTGTTGTATATATAGTTACAGTATATATGGTTGGAATTGGAATTAAACTTGGAACTTGAATTCTTCTAAATGCTACATTTGGCTAATATGTGTGTATTATTTGTAGCATTATATTAGCCTTTAATAGTACATTTTGTATATATAATTGTGTCTATTATTGGTGTATATTTTAGTATTATCTTTGCATTAATTCTGTATTATGTTTGTATTATTTCTGAATATATTGTAGTTTTATTTAGTTATTATTTGTAGCATTATATTGTATATTATTTGTGCATATTGTATATATAATTGTGTGTATTATTTGTGTATTATTTGAGTAGTTATATAGCATTATAGCATTATATTGGCCATTATTAGTACATATTGTATGTATATGTTTGCATCTGCTGTGTATTTTGCTGTGCGCGTTTTGCTCACCACTTTCATGATGGATCTCTCCCAGGCGATGGACTTCTGTAGCTGCTGGAGGCACATGGCTAACTGGGCAGCGCTCCTCACCTCCAGCAGGGCCTTCCTCCACACCTTCATCCCATGGGCCACCTCCTCCTCACCCCTGGGGAGCAGCACGCAGAGGGAGGTGGTGAGGGGGGGCGTATTTAAATACACACAGACACACACACGCACACACATCCACATACGTACGTACGCACATACGCACGCACACACACACACACACACACACACACACATACACAAAAACACACACAAACACACACACACATACACACACACACACACACACACACACTTACACACAATTTGACTACTCACATATACCCACACACAACTAGACTACTCACATATATACACACACACCTACTCAAATACACACATTCAGAATTTCCTATTTCACCCACTCAGACACAGACACACTCACTAACATACCTCATTTACTCACACACACACACACACACACACACACACACACACACACACACACACACACACACACACACACACACACACACACACACACTTTAGCAGAAAGTACAGTTCACATGTATGCATGCACACAAACACACACATATACACAGACACAGTATGAGCTGAAGCAGCCACCAGACACATCAGGCAAGCTCAGAGTGCTCCATGTAAACAGAGACAGCCACGAGGGGGGTGGGGGGTGGGGTGCTTGGAAACAGGTGCACACTGATGTTGCCACGACGACACCACACCCATGCAGGGAGGAGAGACAGAGCCGGGGGAGTGATGGAGAGACTGGTGGTCACCCCAGACGACAGGGATGCACAACATCATGCAGACAGACGCCGCGTGATGCCAAACACACACACACACACACACACACACACACACACCAAACAAAGCACGCAGAACATGCTCACACTCTCATAAACACGTCAAATAACAGAACACGCACACACACACACACACATACAAAGACCAAACATAACACACACAGCACATACACACACACACACATCAAACAAAGCAAACAGAACATGCTCACACTCTCATCCACACCTCAAATAACAGAACGCGCGCACACACACACACATACACAGACCAAACATAACACACACAGCACACACACACACACACACACACCAAATAAAACAACAACACACAAACCACACACACACACGCCAATCAACACAACACACACCAAACACACACACACATTTACACGCGCCAAACAAAACACACACAACACACACACATACACACTCACACACGCCAAATAACACAACACAAAACATACAAACAACACACACACGCCAATTAACACAACACACACCAAACATCACATCACGCGTAGGTCCACCACGAGTCACCCAGGGGAACCGGCCACACAGAGCCACCACAGAAACCACAGCCGCCAAAATAGTCCAAACCCAAATAAAAAAAACACACCACACGGCTCAAAATCGGTCCAAAAACCAAACAACAACAAACAGAGAGAGACAAGGGAGAGAGGGAGAGATAGGGCAGGGAGGAGGCAGCGGTGCAGGGGTGTCAGTGAGAGAGGGGTGTCGGCGTGTCAGATGGGAGTGTGGGAGGTGGGGGGGGGTTGGGAGCGTTGATTGGTGGTGACGTACCCTTCCCGGTCAGCACTAGTGGACGGGGCGGGAGCAGGGACAGTGACCGTACCCACATTATCCAGTCTGATCTGAATGGTGGTCCCTAGGGGGCTCCGCAGGTACCTTCTCTCGATGTTGCGCTCCAGCTCGGCCAGCCGCGTCACCGCTATATCCAGCGGGTTGTCAGGGTGACGCGTGACCCCGTGGTGACCCCTCTCCGCCCGCTGCTGCTCCTCCCCCTCCGCCGCATGGCCCGGCTTGGGGAGGGGCTTGTGCTCGTAGTACACCAGGTCCTCGCGCTCAGACTGGGGGTCCGCATACGTCCAGCCCTGGAACCCAACCGCTTTTTACCCCCTGTGTGTGTGTGAGAGAGTGCGTGTGCGTGTGTGTGTGCGTGTGTGCATGCGCGTGTGCGTGTGTTTGTGTTTCTGTGTGTGTGTTTGTGTTTCTGTGTGTGTGTGTGTGGTCACCTTGATCTGCAGGCTGGCGGAGGTCACCTTCCTCTCCAGCTCCTCCACCTGCTGCAGCACGGCTATGTCCATCTCCATGGCCTGCTCCTCCACACACCAGCCCCGCACAGACTCCACGCTCACCTGGCTCTCCTCCAGCTCACACAGCTCTATCATCGCCACTGAGATGCATGGAGACACACACACATGGGTATAGATACACACATAGGTTTATACACACACACACACACACACACGTGTATACATACACACACACACACACATATCTATACACACACATAGGTATAGATACACACACACACACACACACACATAGGTATAAATACACAGACACACACACATAGGTATAAATACACACACACACACACATAGGTATAGATACACAAACATAGGTATAGATACACACATGGGTACATATACTCACACACGGGTAAAGATGCACACAGACACATGGGTATAGATACACACACACATAGGTATAGATATACACACATAGATACATACACCCACACACACACATACACATAGGTATAGAAAGTTTGTGTTTGGTGTAGGTAAAGTGTGTATGTGTGTGTGCCATTGGTGTTAGGTGGTATTGTGTGTGGGTGTGTTTGTGTGTGTGTGTGTGTGTCTGTGTGTGTGTGTGTGTGTATGTGTCTTACCGTCCCGGTGCTTGGTGCAGACCTGTGGGACCATCTCCATGTATTTGTGCATCTGTCTGTGGAGACCCTTCTCTCTGATGCCCCGGCTGTGGAGCGCCGTCACCAGGCCCCTCAGCTGCTCGATGTCCCTAACCCTCCACCAGCCTGTTAGCATGTCTGCACACACAGACACACACACTCTCTCAGTCAGACAATCTCAGAGACATTATGCTACTAATCTTCAACACAATAAATTCAGGAAGTTGATCAGCTTAAACCAATACTCTGACTAACTACTGATTCACAGCGTGTATTTATGTCTCTAGAAACCCAAACTAAAGATATGTAAAGCAACAAAAGAAACCATGAAAACGACTACAGGTCCAATCTGGGATAAAAAAAATGTATAACAAACTATGACATCATCTTGATGCAGAGGAAGGTGATTGGCTAAGACTGCAGATGAGGAGAAGGAAGAGGAGGAAGGTGATTGGCTAGGCCTTACCGTCAGGGATGGGTCGTGGGCTTGGGTGGTCCAGGCTCTTGGGCATCTCCAGGGCGGGGGATGGCACAGATGGGGTCTTGTCCATGTGGTGCAGGGGGGAGTCGCTCTTGCTGGACATGCTGGCGGCCATGTTGCCCTCCAGAGACTGCCCCTGCAGGGGGCTGCTGCAGAGCGGTAGGCTGGGGCTCAGCAGGCTGCTGGGCCAGCCAGCCAATGGGAGGCCCAGCAGGGAACCACCTGACTTCATCTGGCATAGGAGAGAGGGAGGAGGGAGAGTTAGTGTACGTTTAGAGTGAGAGGAGAAAGTGAGGGTGACAGAGAGAGAGAGACCAGAGTGAGTTTAGAGTCAGAGTTTGAAGGAGAGAATATGCGGAGCGAGTGAGATTAAGTCTAGTTATAGAGTGAAAGAGAGCGAGTAAGAAGTGAGTGAGGGTGAGTAAGGGAGAGTTTGGTGAGAGTGAGTTTAGCGTGTGCGAAAGAGAGTGAGTGAAGTGTAAGAAGTGAGAGAGAAAGAGAGAGACAGAGCGTATGTGATGCAAGTGCAGATGTTCTCAGGGTATTACCTGCAGGGCAGAGAGTGGGTAGCCGAGCAGCCCGCTGGTGGGGTGGTGGAGGGGGCTGGCAGAGGCGGAGGCTGCGGAGGGGGTGAGGGGCAGTGCGGGGGAGGGAGGGGGGGACCGCGGCCTGGCGGGGGTGGAGGAGGAGATGGGGGAGACGCGGGAGGCCCCGGGGGGAGGCGTGATGAGGGAGGACAGGTCGCAGGGCGTGCGGGGCAGCAGGCTGAACCAGTGGCCGCTACGCTCCGTCAGCACCCTGAGGAGCTGGTCGTTGGCCTGCAGGGCCAGGCTGGGGGAGGGGCCAGGCGAGCCGGGCGCTGGGAGGGTCTCCCCCAAGCCCTGGAGGTCTGGGGGAGCCGCCCCCGAGAACCCTAACCCGGATCCTAACCCTGACCCTAACCCAGATCCTAACCCGGATCCAAACCCTGAAGCCAAACCTAAACCTACCCCTAACCCTGACCTAGACATGAACCCTGACCCAAACCCAGACCCCAACCCTGAGCCCCCAGCCTGAGAGGACAGGGGCAGGCCTAGCGTGCTGTCGTCGGATGTTGCGGGCGGGGGAGGGGAGCTGTCGTGAGTGGGGAAGGATGACATCACCATGGCCAGAGGGCTGCCATTATGTCTGTGGAGCTGACATCTCTCCTCTTCCTCCTCCTCCTCCTCCCTCTTGGGAGTGTCCATCACTGCGAAGGGGCCGGGAGACCCTTTCTGCTCCTCCTCCTCCTCCTCCTCCTCCTCTTCTTCTTCCTCGTCCTCCTCGTGTTCCTTCACCTCCTCCTTCTGAAGATCCTCAGTGGAGACGATGGCAGGCTTCTCCTTCTGGATGTCCACGTCATCGTGCACCTCCATCTCCTGGGGCTCCTCCTTGACTGTCATCTCCTCCGCTACCCTCTTCCTCCTCTGGCGCTCCTCCTCTAACTCCTCTGGGGCTGCAGGGAGAAGGGTGAGAAAGAGAGAGGGTGAGAGGGAGAGAGGGTGAGAGGGAGAGAGGGAGAGAGGGAGAGAGGGAGAGAGGGAGAGAGGGAGAGAGGGTGAGGTCATTTATTTGGTGTTTTACATATGAGTTGGAGAGAGGTTGGTTAACAGTTGATTAGGCTCAATGAAACCTTTCATTATCAATCATTGAGGATGTTGATTTAATATGTTTTAACAATGTGGACAGATTTCATTGCTTTGAATGCTACGCTAGCCAATACGCTACTCCAATGATATGCTACGCAATCATTTTATGATCGAAATAAATGCTGCCCTAGAGAAATGTGTGTTCCACGTACCTTCTCCGCTCTCCATGGCCTCGATGAAGACCCCTCCGCAGTGTGGCAGGACCCAGTAGCGTCGGCGGAAGCGGTCCTGACCGTACATCATAGAGCGCAGCGAATGGGATGCCTCGAACAGCTTCCTCCTGATCTGGTGGTGTTGCTGTGGCAACGCAAGATGCATGCGGTGATTAACGGCACATTTCTGTGGTAACCCAACTAAGTGTGTTAGCACTGAGTTAAGTACATACATGTGAAAATATTGTGATAATACAAACGTACTTTGGCTTGTTTATCTATCTGTTTATCGAGTTCCTCTATGGTGGTGGATTGGTCCCCTTCATCCTAAAACAAATGCAAATATGTCAGTTAGAAATATGTCAGTTATATACACACACAAACAACTACACCTCTTGGTACTTAAATCAATCAGTTTACTCGTAGTTTACCTCTTCACAAATTATTTCAATCTTCTTCGCCTTCTTGATTTCTTCTTCCTCCTCTTCATCGTCATCCTCGGCAGGATCATCGCTGTCCTCCTCATCCTCATCCTCATCATCGCTATCCCCCCCTGCCTTCCGCTTGCGTTTCAGGGCCGAGGACGGTGTTCCCAGTGACTGGTTGTCCTCCGGGCCAGCCATCGCGTCTCTCCTCCCCGTGCGCTTGGCGTGCACGGCCCTCAACCTGCACCAATCACAGACAGGGTCAGTCCCATGGTACACACACACACACACACACACACACGCGTGATGCACACACACACATACACACACACAGGCACATGCGTATGTGCACACACGCATGAGCACACGCATGCACACACTAAGAGTCTGAGGTGATTTTGAAATGTGTTTTAAAGTTTGAGCGTACTTTTTGAGTTTTCCCTCCATTATGATCTTGTCCTTCCTCATGTTGGCCATCTGGTCAAGGATCTTGTCGATCTCACTGTAGGAAGCGGAAACATGGTGGCTCAGTTAATTTAATACATGGTTGAATACATTTCAGAAAGAGAGACAAGCAGAAACTGTTTACAGAACAGGTACATTCTAAAATATATTTAAAAAATGGCTTCCTATGGGATAGGCGGTGTGGTTTCTTAGGGGAGAGAGGGTGTGGCCACCTGGTGAGGGATGTGGCTTCTCAAGGGAGAGGGAGTGTTGTTCTTAGGGGAGAGGGGGCTGTGGCCACGTGGTGAGGGGTAAGGCTTCGTAGCCACACACTTTTGTTGATCATCTAAATAACAACATATTTATTATGATTATAAAGCACAAATCTACATAGTAAATACTTGGGTACTATGTCACTTCCTGTTGAAGTTGGAGTGAAGCCACCATCTTGCTTCTGTGATCTGCTTCTGTGAGCGCATGAACAAATTAACTATGAGGAAGTGGGCAGGAGTGTGTATTGATCGATCAGGATTCGATTTTCGATAGCAGTACTTAAGAGGATTCCCCAACAGTGCAATCAATAAAGTTTGTGGTTGAAATGCTACGTTATGCCTGTCTGCTCCGACTCTGACACCATAACCATCATGTGAGTACTTTTCTGATCCTGAAGGAAGTTGTTAGTGTTAGTGCTCTGATCACTGATAAAAACAAAATAGTACAAATAGAGAATCTAAATAAAAGCTAAAAAAAAAATATATATAATATCAAAATAAAAAATGTGGCTTAGATGCTGGGATATTCAACATTCAATTGAATATTTCTTACCTGATCACCACCTTGCTACAGGCCAGCTCGTTGGCCAGGAAGCCCAGGATGGATGCCTTCTGGGCGGGCGTGTGGGCCTGGAATGCCTTGGTCTTCAGGCTGAGGGCCAGGGGAGCTAGCTCTGTGTTAACACAGTGAGCCCCCATGTACATCTGGAGCACCTCAGACACGTTGTCCCTGTTGATGCCCACGTTGGTCAGGTGATCCCCCAGCATGGTCTTGGTCTGGGTGAGACAGAGATCAGAGGTCAAAGAGGTTAAAAGGACGAGGAGGAATTAAGGAGATGTGGAAAGAAGAAGAGATGAAGAGAGCATTCTGTCTTTGAGCTGAGGTCCATCTTTATTATTGAACTTGGCTACATCCCCACCAAGAATCACTGCTTTCGAATTTGAATCTAATCTGTTTGTTTTGAACCAGTTGTTGTATCCTATCCTCGTATCCTATCTCACGGGGCATATTAGCGGTTGAACTGGCGTGGGAAGGGGGGGTCTCACCTTGTGCCCAGGGGGCAGGCCGGGGTCGCACACGGCTAGCGACAGCAGCCTGACCAGAAGGTCCTGCACGTGGCCCATGCTGTCCCCCACGTTCAGCAGGCCCTCCTGCAGCATGCCCAGTGTCGGGACGTCGGTGTTGACGTCCAGGCCAAGCACCTTGCCGAAGCCCCGCAGGAACTGCATCAGCATCAGGCAGTGGGCCACCGCCTGGCCCGGCAGGATCAGCCCCGGGATGCGGCAGAATTCTGGGAGAGGCTGGATCAAAGCAGGACAGAGAAACAGAAAACAACAGTTTAAATGATGCTTGTTTTTGTAAAACAACATTAAGTACAGTAAGTAGCCTTTAGCACACTGAAGTTATTCTATTCCATTCTAAGAAATCAAAGGTTTGAACCACGGAGGGTAATACGCAATAAATATGTTGCAGCGGCAGTGGGACGATGTCGGTTATTTCCTGTGGATGCGTAGCAGACTCAAATGTGCAGCACTCCAATTCCACCACACGGTGGCGCACACTCACTGACCCCGTAGTGACGTGTAGCACTAAGAGTGTCAAATTACCTTGCTCTTCAAAGCCAAGGCTACTGTTCTCACTAGAAACAATAATTGATTGGATCGCTTTATTTTGATACTGTTTGATACTGCGGAGCCATTTTGTAGATGCCAGTACATTAGAGTACAGAGCCACGATAATCACGATAATCATAGATGATAATTTCAATCTCTGACATCCTGGGACCCTTGGACTATAATAATATTAATAGCACTTAAGTATAAAAAATTGTTATATGATGATACTATATGTTTCTCTGTTGGTGCCTATTGAAGTTTAGCTTTGGTCTAGGTTGTTGAGAAGGTCTAGGGTTTGAACCCATTGAACCCGGTCACAGTGCCTTTGGCCTCAGAGCCTAATTAGCCTTTAGCCATCAACATTAATATGCAGGATTAATGTGTTTGTTTTTCCATGCATAGCTTGTATGTATTATGTTTTACTGGATGTGAGCAATCAATCAGTTAACATCATCTTCCAGTGACAGCCCACCAGTGGTGAAAGTGATTATTTCAAAATGCTTAAAAAGCTTATGATGTCACTAACACTACTGACATCACTAGAGCTGAAGACTTAACTAGACCTGATGATGTCACTGCAGCGATGATGTCACTAGAGTGAATAATACCACTAAACATGATGATATCACTACAGCTGATGAAGTCACTGAAGCCAATGACGTCACTAGAGCTGATGATGTAACTGACACTGATGGCGTTGATACAGCTGATGATGTCTTTAGAGTGATTGATGCCCTTAAAGAGCCAGTGAACCCAAAACCACTTTTTTTGTTTTAAACGTGGTAGTTTGTTTTATATGATCGTCAACACAGAACTGTATAACATTTTATCACTGTCACTGAAATAAGTCCCGATTTAGAGAAAAAAGGGGTAAAATCCTATGTTTTTGCCATTCTCCCAAAGAACCCTATGTGAATGTTCCACTCTGCTGCGAACGCGGGTGGCGATCTTTTCGTGACATCTGAGTACCTTTTCCGAGGTACTCACTTTTTGTATTACGCCATGGTGTGTGTGGATGGTGAATCTCCGTCTGAGCAGCGATTTATTTAATATCTGCGTCTGAGTGAGGGTTAGGCTTCCCGGACAGTGGACACCTATAGTTGAACGCTACGGTGTGTGGCCCATTTCATATACAACATTGTTTATTATAACGCTCATAACAGTTACACAACGAAGGTACTAAAAAGTATCATAAAGTTGGCGTGGGTTGTAACCATGGGGATAACACGACCCCATCTTTCCTAAAACCCTCAGGCCAAATCAATTTTTTTTAATCACATAGTGTTCGAATTCCATGATGTCACGGTGGCGGAGGATGATGTCACTAGTGACGATGATGTCACGGTGGCGGAGGATGATGTCATCGCCAGGACACAAGGATGTCACTAGAGACCGTGACGTGGCTACGGCTGAGGGAGACCTCATACCTTGTGGTCGGAGAGACACATGTCTTCGTTGGGCTTCTTGAGCTCCCTGAGCAGCTCCAGCTCCAGACGCCGCTGCTCCATTTTGCGCTCCTTGTTCAGACGCTTCTCGTCACGCTTCTCCTGACGCAGCCGCTCGCGATCCTGCACACACACACACACAACTCAGCATCATAGCAGCAGGGCTCGGTGGTGTGTGTGCACCACTTACTATAGTAAGTAAGTTATATATGTGTGTATTTATGTGTGTGTGTGTGTGTGTGTGTGGGGGTTGTGAAGTCAAAATAATAATAGTACGTGGGCTGGGTTGTTAGTATGTGTGTGTGTCTTATGAGTTTGTATGTTAATGTGTGTGTGTGTGTGTATTTGTGTGTGTGCGTGTTTGTGTGTGACTGCTGTGCAGTCAAAAAGAACTGTGGCAGGCTTTCGCTACGTGTGGCGTAAAAACTATTGTTGGGAAAAATATTTGTGGCAGAAAGACAATAACAGCAGAATACATTCATAGAGGTGCTGTGGTCCTATTTTAAGTGGATTGCCTTTGTGTGTGTGTGTGTGTGTGTGTGTGTGTGCGTGTGTGTATAAAAGAAGGCTCGGAACACATTTGTATGTTTGTATGTGTGTGTGTGTGTGTGTGTCTCTGTGTGTATGTATGTATTTATGTGTGTGTGTGTGTGTGTAGTGTGTTAATGTGTGTGTGCATTGTCTCTACCTCTGCTTTCTTGCGGGCCTCCACAGCCTTCAGCAGCATCAGGTGCTGCCTCCTCCTCTCCCTCTCCTGCAGAAGCAGAGAAACAACCACGTAAAAACTCCACTTTGTCAATAAAGTTATGGAGATGGACAACGACAACGACATCAACAACAACAACAGCAACTTGGTGCGACTGAATTTAGTTTGTGTTAAAAGCGTTGGATACGCTAAATTCAGAAGAGTCACCGTAGTTGGGGGCAATACAATGACACGGACGGAGGAGACGGACACAAAGTGATGCTTCACGTGTATACAGTCCACATGTATGACAAGAGGCACGGGTGAACATACAGGAGGACGATGAGAACCAGGAAGCGACACGAAGATGCGTTACAGCGGAGATGACAGGCTCAAAAAGAGAAGCAGCTATAAGACTTGATGTGTCGGAGTCGCTAGGGTAGAAGCAAATGGCAGTCTCCACATTACCACCCTAAAACCTCCCTATGATCTCACTGTAACTTCCACATTATCCTCCACTTTAGCTAACCATGGCATCCGCATTACCTCCAGATGACATCACTATGACTGCTATAATACCTGCCCATTGGCATTATTCACCTAGCAGCCATCTTGGTTCCATCTTGATTCTTAACGCTTGCGCACCCAGCAAGCGTTAAGAATCAAGATGGAACCAAGATGGCTGCTAGGTGAATAAGGCCTATACCTCCAGAGGACCCCACTATTACATTACTTCCAAATAACGGCCAACATACTTCCATACAACTTCCATATTAACTACATGGGGTGAAGGAGTTATTGTTATATGTTATATAGTTATAACTATAAAGAGTTAGTTAACAAACTAAGTTATAACAAGTTAGTTGACGCACAAACTAACAAATGTATTAACTAACTAACGAATCACAGCTTACTTCCTATGTGAGATGACGCCATGACGATGAGGCACTAAAGATGGTGATGTCACTTAACGTTTCTTAATGGATGACCAATCCACCACACCAGAGGCTACAGTTGTCACAGTGACAACAGACAGACAGATGTTTCCATAGCAAACCACTGTAACTTGGCAACAAGAGGGAGAAGGGGCTTACGAGTGACAAGAAGGATCTAAACTAAGCCAAAGAGAGCTAAGCTAAAAGTGTGTTAAGCAAGTACATGATTTGCCCCGAGGCTTGCGGTGGCACTAGCTGTTCCTCTAGGCTATGTCATGTAGCTTCAGATTCACACTGATCCCACCCCTTCCCCCTTAGACCCCCCAGCCTAACCCTGAGGGGTCACGACCCTGCCAGCTAGCTTGGCCTGAAGACAAAACAGTCCTCCATCCCTGTTTGGAGGACAGAGGTGGTGTATGGGGACATTGTCAGCCGGGGTAGACAACGGAAATGGTGGTGGGGGTTGAGGCTATATCGGCTCCAAACGCCATGGCAACACAGGACGCTCAAGCGCTCGCGAACTCAGGCTACTGTGCCGCGGCGTGCGTTAGGAAGCCGATGTGAATGTGATGGATGCAAACCGAGGCGGGAGCAAGAGTGTGGATGGGGCTGGCTGTTTGACTTTGCAGCAATGCATTCTGGGAGGAAGGGATGGGGAGGGGTATGCCGGTGGATGGGTGGGTGTGGTGGTCGAGGTAGAGGAAGGGAGGGGGTGAGGGAGGGAGGGAAGGGGTAAGGGGCAGATGGAGGCAGTATAACGTGTCTATTTTAGTTTTACTTTATGTACTTATTTATTATTTTCTTATTGTTTGTTTGGGGGGGGGTCTTCTCTTTTTGTCTGTGTTTGCTGGAAAGCCATGCAGAAGAGATGTAGTATGACAGCAGCCAGAGCTACACTTTGATGCGTTGCCATGACAACCATATCACAACCAGTTACACGATGCAGGTGTTAGATGAACAAGTATATAAACATACCCATACCATATCTAGTCTATGCCTCTCCAACTCCTGGCAGGAGAACAGTTGGCAAAGTATTATGGAGCAGAAGTCACATGATCCAACAACCAATGAGCATTTGGGTTCATTGGACAAAACAAGAGGGGAATAATTACCGCTTACACACTTTCATTTGTTTATGCTTATGCTATATACATGTCCTTATATATATCTATATATAAAACAAAAGCACTAATATGTGCTTACATGAAAGGCATACATGCACACTTGTCCGCTTACACACAAATACACACACACACACACACACACAAATGTGCACAAAAACAGACACACGCACTCAAACACATTTGCTTTCATGCACGCAGACTCTTTCAAATGCGCACACACATACACACACACGCTCAGGCTCATCTGAATCCCTAGTGAGCAAGGGTTAGGGGGTAAGGAGTGAGTGTACGTTGAGGAGGGACTGCAGAAGGATCCTACCTGGTGTTTAAGGATCTCGGCTTGTTGTCTCCTCATCTCCTTCTCCTGGGCAACAGAGGAAGAAGGTTCAATACACCTTCATATGTCATGTACTTATATATTTACATATATAGTTATGATACTAGTTATGATATTATACAGTCATTAACATACCAGAACCATTATGCTAGTGTCGTGGAAATATTAATCATAACTATAATATACAATTATATAATTCTTGTTTATATAATTCAAGTCAATTGAAAAGGAATTTGTATACATTCTCCTTGGACCTAGAGATGCCTCCCTTCCTTTCTCTAATTGAAAGGTGTTCAGATAGTTTGCATTTGCATTGCCACTGTAGCCAGGAGGTCTGATACTGAGGCCATGCCAATCGACTGACTTCTTTGTTGTGTAGATTCCTTTAACTGTCTTGCCTTGCTTGCAGACTTGCAGACATGTCAACTTCACCCATAGTATATTGACATTTAACTTGGTCTCTCCCGCCATGGCTGACTTCAGCCATGGCCAATCCTAAACTCTCCACGATGGTCACTCCCCCTCACCTTTGTTTCCTTTGTACTTACTACCCACGATGTGAAAGTTTCTCTGTAAGAATCATGTACACCCATTGTCTCATTGAATGTATGCTTGGCAGTCTTTGCTGCCTGTATCTTCCCATGATCATGCTCTAAAATTAAATCAAATATTTTGCTGTCAAGAAGTGTCCTAAAAAGAAGTTTTTCTTCATCAGCTAGCATGGCTTTCTAGCTAGCTAAGCTTCTCCTCCTCTTACTTGATTTTGATTGCAAATGACAATGTTTCAATTCTAAAAAAAGTGGAACGAGAAAACATATATCTGTCTATGTCTATAAAAAGATCACAGTACTTTTTAAATCCCTCACATGAATGCCTGTATCTATACCGATCAGAATACCCAAGCAGCACTACACTATCCTGTTGTAAATATATAATATATAACATGTTATACCAATGCTTGACCTCAGAAATATTCCGGCCTACCTTGATACGCTTCTCCGCCTCCAATATTTTGGCGTTGGCTACTTCTTCCTTCTTTCTGCGTTTCGCCTGAAGAGTTCAAAATCAAGTTAAGCTTAACAGACAGACAGACAGGCAGACAAGCAGGCAGACAGACAGACACACACATGCTCAACAAGCAGCCTGTCTCGCTCTGCAGAGCTCAAAAAGCTCTTTTTTTGGGGCAGTTAAACTCTTTGCTGGGGTGCCGTGGTTTGGGGTTAGGGAGGGTTATCATGTATCCTTTAAATATATATATATATATATATTTAATAATATTAAATATATTTATTGTGAAATACATAACTGTGGGAATAGTGAAGAGTTCTGTGAGGAGTGGTATGCCAAACGTGTCAACTCAAATGTAATTTAGTCCTGCTGAAACCCTTTAAGGATCCCACGCGGTAGTTGCGTGTGTGCCGGTGTGTGCGTTCCTTGCTAATGTGTGTGTGTATGTGTGTGTGTGTGTGTGTTTTCATTTGTGTTTCAGTTGACAAGTGTGTTGCTGTCAGTGTATTCCTGTGTGTGTGTGTGTGTGTGTGTGTGTGTATGTGTGTGATTAAAACGCCTTTCTTTTATTTTTCCGTCTCCGCTCGACCCACTTATGCTAAACTGTTACTGTTGTCTGATGAAGAAAAAGAAGACTTGTGTCCAATTTAAATAAGGTCTGAGGAGCGACTGGCAGCCATTTTAATATTCAACAGCCCTCATCCAAGACCAATTTAGCATTAGTTCCATGTGGAATTACAGCCGGGAAACGCAGCTCTGTGTGACGCGGGCTCCGCTTGGGTAATGGGCTTGTGCGAGTTTAGGGAAGATTAAAACAGTGTGTAGGGGCAGTACCCAGCGTGTACTCAACACAGGTAGTTGTTTTATGTCAGGCCACCTTCACACGGATGCAGATATTTTTTAAACTGCATTCTTTCCCAAAAGATCTTCACCATACCAACAGAGATTTTAAAATCATTAGAATGCAAAAACGACTGAAAACGCTCAAATAGGCAGCAGCAGGTGGTGGTTATGTGTCCTATATATAAGCCAAATGCCACAGAAGAACATTCATTCACAAACATCACACAACATTTGCCATGCATAAATTGAGGTCATGATGTCGCCATTTTCAGAAATATCCGTTTCACACATCCACACAGAAAACAGAGCTTTTAAAAATCTCCACCTTGGACGAGGTTTTCCAAAATATGTAATTTCAGTGACTGAAAACGCAGTTTTCGTGTGGACAGGAGGCAAAAAACCAGGGTAAATACTTAGTTTACAAATATATCTCCAATGCCTCACCTCCAGAATCTGCTGCGCTCTCATCTCCTTCTCCATGCGGATCTGCTGAATGCGCTTTATCTTCTCCTGAGAAGAAGAACACAAAACACACAAAACACATTATCTTTTTAATATTTTTAGCAATCATGTTATTTTACAAAAGCCCATCTAATTGCGAGAGTTGGACATTCTGTTCTCCCTGGAACCAATTAAAAAATACAAGCGGCCACGAACAATGTGCAATTGTTCTCTTAAAGAAATTCTGTTATCAAAAGAAGAAACATTACATTTTGTATTAAACCATTCAGCATTTAGTGGCGTGTATTCACAGTTACTATCTGCATGCCAAGTTGGGAAAATAATTAAATGGAAAAACAATTGAGATTTTAAATTCTTTAATTTGTTTTTATCTCTCACCTGTTGCTTGAGGACTTTGATTTGCTCTTTCTGTTTCCTGCGCTCCTCTGCAGCCATGATAGCTGAAAGAGTCAACAGATACTTAGCAAGGCATCCAAGAAACAGCCTCAGCTCTTGCTAGACGCTGCAGGGATGCAGCCTTGTGTAGAGAGGTGGTTTAATGTATTTTTGTGACCCTGTATTTTTGTACGGACTCATACACGAAAAACCAAATTCAGAAAAATTTAATTAAATAAAAAAATAATATAAATATTGTACAATAAATAAATACAAATAAAAAATATATACACTATACAAATATTTTTGTTTAGTCATCTAACAATAATAATAACAACAATAATGATAATACAAAAATAATAATAATAATAATACAAAATAAATTAAAACCAAGATGAAAGGAAGGTTTGATGGTCTTCAACAGATGAAAATGTGTCAATGCTAATGCTAATACCTCTATCGTACCGGCCTACACTACAGCTACCATATTGGGTACCATGGTATGTTATGCAGTCTATGGTAGCATGTCAGGTAGCATGCTAAATTATACAGTATATAGCCCCTTTCACGCATACAGTCTTTCCCGGCAATGTTGTGGAACATGTCCTGCATGAAGCAGGAATCGATCCGGAAATGTTACTAGGACTTGAGCAGGCAAACAATGAGTGAAAGAGGTTTATCATAGCATGTTGGGTAGCATGCTATGTTATACAGTCTATGTTAGCATGTTGGGTTGCATGCTATGTTATACAGTCTATGGCAGCTTGTTGCTGTGTGTTGTGGATACCTTGCTGCTTGCGGGCCTCTTTGGCTGCGCGGGCCATTGCCTGCTTTTCCAGTTTCCTCATTAGTTTCATTTGAGCGGCCTGGCGTGCTATCTCTGCAGAAAGAGAGACAGAGAGAGAGAGAGAGAGAGAGAGAGAGAGAGAGAGAGAGAGAGAGAGAGAGAGAGAGAGAGAGAGTGGGTGATTTCAATGGGTTCTTGTTCAATGGGTTTGTGTTTAATGTATAAAAATAAACCATAAACCATATCAACTTCTTAAGTTGACTAACGTTTTCACATAACCATTAAATTAACAAACAGTAAATAGTTAATATGAATCTCAAAAACTTGTATAAACAGTAAACATTATTAATAGTTAATATGAATCTCCTTACCTTTGGCCTCCAGTTTGTAATAATAAGGTCATAAACAGTAAGTTATTAGATAGTAATAAATCCTATAACCTTGGGCCTCTAGTTTGTAATAATACGTTAATAAACAGTAAGTTAGTTAATAGTTAATATGAATCCTCTAACCTTGAGCCTCTAGTTTGTAATAATACATTAATAAACAGTAAGTTAGTTAATAGTTAATATGAATCCTCTAACCTTGGGCCTCTAGTTTGCGTAGCAGTTTGACCTCACTGGGGCTAGGGCCCTCGGAGGCCCCTGGGTCACCAACGTTTGGGGGCCTCCCCTTCCTGCGCCGGGACCCCTTGGGACCCTCGGCCCCCGGCTGACGCTCGGTGTTTGGGGGGCGTCCCCTGCGGCCCTCCATTGCCAGGAGCCGAGGGATGACCTCATCTTCCTTCAACAAGCTCCAGTGTAACCCCTAAGAGAGAGAGATCGATAGAGAGAGATAGAGACAGAGTTGAGAGAGAGAACGAGAGATAGATGAGAAGAGAAATATATAAAAAGGAGGGACAGTTGATTAAAATGAAGGTTATGTTGACTTGTTGATGGGAAAAGACACAGTATACAATTCTAACTGACAGTAGCCATAAAGACAACAAACAATATATAACATACAATTTTTATATAATAATATAATGTTATATTATTTCTAGTTTGTAAAGTAAAATATAACATAACAATAATAATCTACTAATAATAATAACAACAATGTTATAATAATATAATCTTAATCTAATCTAAAACATTATCTATGTCTTGAGACATAGATTGAGACATTGACAAAATGGTTGCTTGCTATCTCTGACTACTCTAGCAGAGTCATGTTTCTCTCTCCCTCGCT
The DNA here is from genome assembly GCA_026745465.1 of Lota lota. Lineage (NCBI taxonomy): Eukaryota > Metazoa > Chordata > Actinopteri > Gadiformes > Lotidae > Lota > Lota lota. The sequence continues at coordinate 4,351,139 of JACYXH010000659.1, forward strand.
CTCTCTGCTCTCTGCTCTCTCTCTCACAGAGATAATGACATACATGGCTGGCCACCTGTGGAAATAAGGTCAGCTGATTATCTCATGACTTCATGCATGCTACTAACTACAATAAGAACTACAACTACAGTCCTGCCCCAGGCCCTGCCCACAAACTGCTAAACACATACCTGGGCCTCGCTCTAGATGGATGGAGAACAAGAAGAAGTGGAAGAAAGGGAGAGCACGAGAGAGAGAGAGAGAGAGAGAGAGAGAGAGAGAGAGAGAGAGAGAGAGAGAGAGAGAGAGAGAGAGAGAGAGAGAGAGAGAGAGAGTAGAAGAGACAGAGAGAGGAAGAGAGAGTGGAAGAGAGCTGAAAGCATTCACCTGCGGTCCTTCTCTGGCTTCATAGAAGTCACCAACCCTTATCTTTGCACTGAAGCTAAAATTATCTCGCGTGAGTCCCCTTATTCCATTTCTGGATAGATACTATAGAAGAGAAAATAATACGGCCGTTGGTAAAAAATTTACAGACAGAGGAAATGTGAAATGTGTGACATTGAAAATCATCTGGAGGTGAACGCTACCCGGGAGCTGGGAGTATAAAGGAGTGGAGGTGGGGATCTTTGTCCGATGCTAATAATAATTGTAAGGTACACAGACACAAAATACTACAAATCCCAAAAGGCTGGGGTTCTGACCTTGTAGTGCACGGCTCTGGCCCAGCTCAGCACTTATTCAGGGCTTTTATCGTTACTTAACAGAGTTATACCTCCATTCAGGGGCCCACGATTAGCCACTAAGCGGTTTATTAATACAAACTAAATATTTAATAGAACAAAGCAGCTATTTTATTTTAAACTCATCCAATCTCACTTGGATATTTGATTTGGTGAACTAACAAATTATTTCTACTTCCCAAATGTATTCTATGACTTCCTGGTTTACATATTTAAACCCCTTCCCGGAAAGATCTCGGGAATGAAGCCAAATTAGGGATGCGGTAACACAAAAACGGGAAAATCCCAAATAAATTCATTGCATTTAATCATCACTTACCTAACAATACATTGTAGGCCCCTAAATGGTATAATGTATGACCATAAATTATACACCCACTTCCTCAACACAACACCATCGTTATGATTAGCTTTAATATACACTACGCACACACACACACACACACACACACACACACACACACACACACACACACAAATACACACACACTAGTGTGTTAAACCTGAATCTGTGTGATTAAGGCCACAGCTGTGCACCGAAATCAGAATAGATGAGCTTTTAAGGAAATAAGGAAGGGAGGAAGGAAGGAGGGAGGTATGGAAGGGAGGAAGCAGGGAGTGAAGTAGGGCAAGAAGGATGAAGGATAGTGGAGGAGGGAAGGAATGAGTGAACAAACAAGCAAACGAAGGAAGGAAAGTGCAAAGCCGCTGTTAGAGGAAAAGGACACTAGGAGTGTTGAATTTCTCTAATGGGCCTCAGAGGGTCAAGAGGATGGGGGGGGGGGTGTGGGGGGTTGAATTATGAAGTGTGATCATTTTTATGAATTCATAATACATAGGCATCTGTCTGGCCAATGAGAATGGGCGGTAAAGCTAGCATGGCTGTAGCTACTTTAAACAGAGGACACAGAGGTTGTGTCCTCTTGTCCTCCACTGAATGAAGCACTAGAGATAAACACTCCAAGCCCCACCCTGCTCCACCCACTTAACCTCTGTATTTCACACTTCCTCCTTAGGTCCCTGATTGCTAGCAATTATCAACACAAATTAGTATTTCTTTTTTTGGATGTCATTTTAGTCTAGCTTAGCTTCTCCGCCTTCTAGTTAGCCTTGAAACACAGCCTGTGCATTACGTCATTGATCGCACATTGATGCTAGGTCAATGACGCTAGCTCATTGATGCTAGCTCATTGGTGCTAGGTCATTTATACAAGCTCATTGATGTTAGCTCATTGATGGTAGTCACTTGTTCTAGCTCATTTATGCTAGCTCTTTAATGCTAGTTAATTGATGTTGGCTAATTGGTGCTAGGTCAATGATGCTGTCTCTATGATGCTAGCTCAATTGTGCTAGGTCAATTATACCAGCTCAATGATTATAGCTCATTGATTCTAGCTCATTGCGGCTAGGCCATTGATGCTAGCTCTAAGATGCTATCTTATGGATACTAGGAGAGGATGCTAGGCTAGGGTACCTTCATGACATCAGGGTACTGGCGCAGCTTCTTGCCACAGGGGGCGTAGTAGGCCACATCTCCCTGGGGACGGCCTCCCACTGTTTTAATTCGAGTTTCTCTCTGCCACCTGGGGGTCAAAGGTCAAACCACAACACAGTGCCTTTAAGTATGTATGAGTGTGTGTGTGTGTGTGTTTGTGTGTGCGTGCATCCACGTTTCTGCATGTGTGTGTTTATGAATGTGTGTATTCCTGTATGTGTGTGTGAGTGTGCAAATGTGTTGTGTGTAAATGTAACATAATGTTTTTGTATTAATGTATGTGTATTTGTGTGAGTGTGTGTGTGTGTATGTGTATGTGTGTTCAAACATGCGCGTGTGTGCATGTGTTTCTGTGTATGTGCGTCTGCTGGGTTTGGGTTCGCCTGTACATACCCCAGTTCCAGAGGTATCATCAAGTCCTTCTCATCAGTCTTCTTTCTTTTCCCTAACCCTGGATGGAGAAACATAGCAGCTATTGGTAAAAAAAAAAAGAAGCACAAAACAATGACATCATCACACCGACATCCTTACATGACATAGTGGTAACCAGGGGCAAGCTAAGTAGCACATTCCCACAGAGAGCCAAACTGTGATAAAGGTACAGCACTAGGGTGCTGTACGTTCACACATTAATAGCAGACAATTGTCAGTAGTGAACTGTATGCACTTTATCTGTGCCAACTGCTCTCTCGTAGGCTGAAATCGCACAGCAGTGACATGTGGTCATTAAGATTGTACATTACAATAATAATACGCAATAATAATATATAAACATGATACTAATACTGTCTGACTGAGTTACACGAGATCCAAAATAACTGACATATTCAAACAGTGACAGTGTGCCTACAACTAAACTGAGCGAGAGAGAGAGAGAGAGAGAAAAAAAAGAGAGGGGGGATGATAAGAGAGAGGAAAAGAGAAGAGACAGAGAGAAAGAGAAGGCAGAGAGAGGCCGATAGATACAAAGTGAGAGCGGCAGAGAGAGAGAAGGGAGAGAGGGCAAGTGAGAGAGTGCAAGAGATAGAGGAGAGAGAGAGAGAGAGAGACAACAATAACTTTCTGTGATCTTCCTGAGACTGGAATGTCTCGGAGAACATTCCAGACAGGCCAGATATGGCGCTACCATCTCTCCCCTGGGCCGGGCGATCTAGGGAGGAAACATCTCAAGTCCCACAGCCGTGCCAAACAAGCTGTCAGTCCGCTACGGCATGGCGGCAGTGTGGAGAACGTGCCTGTACACGACCAGGGCGCTCTGGTTAAGCCAGAACCGCCATGGCCAACTGCCTGCTTTTCAGCCTCACTAAAAATAACCACCACCACCCTCCTCCCATCCTCACCTCCCTACCACCCCCATAACTCTCCTCTGAGGGTGAGAGCGAACCCTGAGCTTCGCAGGAGCAACGAGCACGCCGCTCTGTAGCCTTAAAGGTACAGTACGACATACTGGGGCATTGTCCTGACATACAGGAACACACAGGTCTCACAGAATGTATGGTAGCTATGGGACTAACGTGATGAAACCTAGAGATGGTGTGGGGCTAGTGTGTGGCTATCATTAATCTGATATGAATACATAAAAGCAATTAAGCTAAATCTGATGTTCATTTAGTTCATTTAGCAGGCGATTTTTACCAAAGCGATTTACAATGAATGAAGTTATTAAGCATCAGTTAGGCTGTGGACACTGGGGATCAAACCCAGAGCCTTTCGTCTGGGAATCGAACACACAACAAGTCGAACAACCAAACTAGACTATCCTAGCCTATTCAGACACGATAGTACCACATAAGATACAACACATTTAGCATGCTAAGCTAATATGTTAGCCAGCGGGTTACCTGGGGGTGCGGCCAACGTGTATGATGACGAGGAAGCCGAGCTGTGATAGGCCAAGGCACTGGAGCTTGTGACCCCTCCCGGGCTCTTGATGACCTGCAAGTCGAGTGGCGAGCAACTGGAAGCCGTGTGATTGGTCGAGGAGCCCAGGAGCTGAGCACCTTTGGGAAGGCGCAGAGAGCTCTTCTCCTTCTTGGAGGAGGAGGAAGAGGATAGACCTCCCGGCAGCTTCAGCTCGCTGTCCGAGTTGGTGTCTGACTCTGTGATGAAGCGGTAGAGAGAAAAGAGTCAATAATATATCGCCACTAATAAGCTAATAAGGATATCATCACCGTCTATATACAATTCAATTAAAATCAGCTAACTTTATTTTAGACAACATACAAGTATGCAAAACAACAAACAAACATTAAAAGCTGTCTAAATGTCCAGTAGAAGGGTCCACTAAATGTCCTTACAATTTCAGTCTCTAGTTTCCTCAATAATTTCTAATTGTTTGATGGTGCACGCCAGATATCTTACCATATATTGGTTGTTAAAGCTATTGGATAGTACAATTAGCTATTTAGTCATTTAGGTGTATTTACAGCTAAATGACTAAATAGTAAAGCTATTTACTATTTAGTAAATAGTAATTAAAATAGGACATTAGGGAAGGAACCCAGAACCTTCCGGCCAGTCCTCACCTGAGAGGCTGTCATCCGAGTCGTCTTCATCCTCCTCATCCTCCATGTCATCGTCCTCATCATCTTCATCGTCCCCGGAGTCGTCAGACTCCTTGTGGGCGGGAAGCCCGGCGACGGGGACACACATTCCGGGAATGCCCACCCCCGTGATGCCCACCCCGGGAATGCCCACGCCGGGTATCCCTATCCCACCCTCCCCCCCGCGGAACAGGTCCACAAGGGACTGGACCAGGTGATTCTGGGAGAAGCCTTTCCATGCGGCCAAGTGATCCACCTGCCCCGATACACCCTGTCCTGGTCCTTGTCCCTGGGCCAGACCCAGACCCAGACCCAGACCAAGACCCAGCCCCGCGGCCCCATGACCCGGAGCCTTGGTCTTGGGGGCCTTGCTCTTCCGGGAGCCGTGGCCCCTGGCGTGGGGTGAGGTAGTGGGTGGCCGTGAGGGGGCGGTGGCGGCCGGGGGCTGGGTCCTTGAACCCCCGGTGCTCAGGTTGACAGGCATGGCTCCGGGCTGGGGGGTAGGGTCGCGGCCGCGCGAGGGGAGGGCCTGCGAGTCTTTGCGGGGTTTGGTAATGAGGGCTAGGGGGGCTTCCTGAGTGGCGGTGTGGATGACCCCGTTGGGGTGAGGGGGCTCTGGGAGGCCCAGCAGGGCGCTGGAGAGGAAGAGGTTGGAGTGGTTGTTCTGGGGGAGGGAGGCAGGAGGAGCAGGAGGCAGAGGGAGTGGTGAGGAGGAGGAGGAGGACCTCTTGGGGGACTTGGTGGGGCGGGGCTGCTGCCGCTTCAGATCAGCCGGGTATGTCGGTCCCTGGGTGAGGAGAGACTGGAGAGAGACAGAGAGGGGGTTGGGGGATAGAGAGAGGTAGAGAGAGAGAGTGAAAAAGAGAGAGGTAGAGAAAGAGAGTGAAAGAGAGAGCGAGAGAGAGAGAGCGAGAAAGAAAGAAAGAAAGAAAGAGAGAAAAAAAGATGGTGGATTGCAGGGAGGGAGAGCAACAGGGGCAAAGAGAGAAGGCGGAAGAAAACAAGAAAGAGGAAGGAGAAAGAGAGGACAGAGTGAGGTCAGTGTTGCTGTCAGTTTGCATCAGTGCTGATTGTTTGGGCAGGTGACAAAACCACAATGGTGTACAGCGTAACGCTCTGCCCTCGCGCCTCCCGCCAAACACAAAGCAGGTGCCAGCAGCCACCCAAGGCATTGTGAGCCACAATGCATGTCCCTCTGGAACTGCAATTATTTGTCTGGCTGTTTTGAAAGGCTGCATCATTATTGCGCTATACATCTGGGGGTTTAGTTTTTTTGTTCTTTTTATTCACACTGAAGGCACTTTAGGATCAATCTAGGCCTAAGCTAGGGCAGGTCAGCCGCAAACTTGGACTTACACTAAACGTGATATGAAGTGAAACAAATCAATTTCACAGACCATGAAATACAGAAAGTGTGCTAAAACCACTAGGGGAATCTGGCTCGTTGGCTAGAGCTCACTCTCTATAGAAAATACAAAAAAAGGGAGCTTGAGTGTGTAGATTTTCAAAATAAAAAGTGGATCTCAATCGGGGGTCAGCTTGGTGATTGTGTAATTAAAATTAAAAATAGAAAATGTAAAAATAATTTGGTTTAACCAAACATGTGAGATGTTGAATCACAGAAAAGCTAAGCAAATGAGCAAAATGGCAGCTACTCTGCCCTAAAGCAGTACAATGTATTAACATAACGACTAGTTTAGAAAAATATGTTAACTCTCACATGAAACACCATCAAATAGAGCAAATACTACTGACTTGGCATACCACATATGTTGGCTTACCACATATTTTAAGCTTTAGACATTTAAATATGTTTCAATAATGTTGTATTAAGGAAACTGAAAAATAAAATCTTACACAATACAATTACACAACATCAGATATCACAACATGACATTTCCATGAGATTTCACCCATTATTTTTGAATTTTGGATTGGTTTGTGTAAATGGATCAAATATTGTACAAATATGATACAAATAAAACAATGCAGAAGATACACACTAATGTTTTGGGTGTTGATGTGTTCGGTTCCGATTGCCATGAAGTCTAAGTACAGCAGCTTCCTGTGACTAACACTCTGTATTTGAAAGCATAGCAATTCCTCTGCTGAACCAACTGAGAACCAACTGACTGTGCAGCGTTACTGCCAACACTAATGGCTGTACCACTTGGTAGCTGGCAGCGCTACCGATACCAATCTGTTCTGTTTCCTCTCTGCCTTCAGCTGTACCACGCCTAGTAGGCAGAACACCGTGTTTTATACACCTGTGTACACGATAAGGTACGGTTGGCCAAACAGCATAGTAAATACATTTCTATTCTCATGAGAAGCTAGCAAAATCAAAGTAATAATCTCTGGCTTGTAAGTAGCGTTGGTCTATAAGAGTGTTCTGGCTGTTTAGTTCTACTGTATTTAGCAGACGCTTTAATCCCCCAAAACGTAGCAGTGGATTCAGAAATGTGTCATTCAGGCAACAGGTAGGGGAGAGGACATATTAAACTCAAGGATGTCTACAGGTGAGGTTGTGGACATATTGGGGGAATCGAAACCAGTGCCTTTCGTCCAGGGGAGTCGACCACCACAGCCACTAGACTACACTCTTGTTGCTATAGCTACGGAGGAGAGGCGGGGCTCACCTGTTTGAGGCGGAACTCGTTGATCTGGGCGAGCGAGGCTTCCAGTAGTTTTCGTTTGTTGGCCTTTGAGCCTCCGAGAGGCTTGGCCGACGCCCTCTTTGAGCCGGGAGATGTGAGGGGAAGTGGCCTGGGGGAGGAGGAGAGGGGAGGCGGGGAGGGCACCGAGACGGGTTTAGGGGAGGAGCAGAGGGAGAGGGGGAGGTGCTGGGGCGAGGAGGGCAGTAGTCTAGGGGGCCGGGGAGAGCCGGAGGTGGTGAGGGTGATGGGGGAGGCGGAGGGGGAGAGGTCTCTGTGGGAGTGGGTGAGCAGCGGCAGAGGTCCGGAGCCTGCCGCGGCCAGACCCGTGGACTGGATGACGCTGAAGTGGTGCTGAGGGCCGGCGTCGCGGGGGCGGGGCCGGGAGGCGTGGAGCGCCGGGGGTAGGGCTTGGGACAGGGCGGGGGGAGAGGGGGAGTGGGTTAAGGACGGGGTGAGGTGGGGGGTCTTGGTGCTGAGGTTGTGGCCCAGCCCGTCCGCCTTCCCGCTTACAGTGTTTTGTATGACAACCTGAGGACAACAAGCGAGCATTTAAAACCGATCAACTTAAATCATCCAATTTGAACTAGCAAGGATCCACTCTGGATCTCCCAGGGTTAAGGAACACAGTCAGAAGGCTGTGATTTTCTAAACCCTGTATTTCCCATCATCCCCTGTCCAAGATATGTTGTATTTAATCTCCATGGAATGGAGATACGGTTTATAAATCTCTGATTCACCTTTGTCTTTTTCTTCATCTTCCGCTCTGAGTCCGATGCGTCACTCTGTTTGTCATCGTCGTCATCATCGTCATCGTCGTCATCATCATCGTCGTCGTCTTCCGCAAGGTCCTCCAGGTCACTGCTGAGGGACCCATCGCTCGAGCTGTCCGAAGACGTGCCTGAATCGCTGTTACGAACCCCGGAACCGTCCGCGGGCTTCTTATGAGCCTTCTGGAGAAGTAGAAGAAAAATATAATTTAAGTCCCCATTTCTATTACTGTTGTTCTTTTTCATCCGTCTTCGCTATAAGATTAGTACTTAGTCAGCACATCCACAAAGTTTTCCTTCTCGTTCAAGATCATGTACACACTTTCAAAGTTTCTTCAATTCTTTCCAAATTATTTTAATCCGATTTTTCATAGCTCATTATTGCAATTACATATGGTTTCAATCAGATTTAAGGCCATTTAGATTAATAAAAAACTGAAAAATATTAAATGAATTAAAAAATAAACTACAAAAATAAATCAACTGAATTACAACTGAAATATATATAATGGTTAAGTCCAAAGAAAGGGTGTGGATGAGACCACCGCCTTGACTGATATCTCCAGTGTCTACCAGCTGGGACTCACCTTGTCTTTAGGTTTGTTAGGCTGCTTCTCCGGCCCGTCAGAAGGCTTGGCCTGCGCGGGGGTGAGGAGAGTGCTGCTGGGGGGCTCTGGGTGC
>JACYXH010000659.1:4365000-4387500 GCA_026745465.1 Lota lota
CACACATACACAGCAACATCCAGTTTCCAGATGCACTGTAGTGTTTTCACGCGCAGACTCTGAGGGAGGACAACCTGTCTATTTATAATAACATTTTATTTATATTTTTTGTTGGAAACATTACAGTGTCAGAATATGCACTCACTTCTGACAATGAGACGTCCCGATAACACAAACCACTAGCAACCTAAAAACCAGCCAGCGGTGGGAACACCGGCCTATCTTCAGCTCTGGCATTCAGATCCGTGTGTGAAGAACACTTCATCACCATCATCATCCCCGCCTCTCTCCACACCGCCATCACTTGTGTGTGTGTGTGTGTGTGTGTGTGGGGACGGGGACGACGACGTATAGCTGCCTCCCCGAGTCGGATGCAATTTGGTCCCACCATATTTCATGCAAATTCAATTTCTATTCCGGAGATGGAGCGCAAGGCAGCTGGGTGGCTCGGCATGTACCAGGTAATACAGAGAGAGAGAGAGAGAGAGAGAGAGAGAGAGAGAGAGAGAGAGAGAGAGAGAGAGAGAGAGAGAGAGAGAGAGAGAGAGAGAGAGAGAGAGAGAGAGAGGGAGAGAGGGAGAGAGAGAGAGAGAAAGAGAGAGAGAGAGAGAGAGAGAGAGAGAGAGAGAGAGAGAGAGAGAGAGAGAGAGAGAGAGAGAGAGAGAGAGAGAGAGAGAGAGAGAGAGAGAGAAAGAGTCGTAACCAGAGAAGAACAGAGAGTTTCTTGCTGTAACGCTGGAAAATGTCAAACTATATAATGTTTTCACATACCCCAAAAACAAAACACACACACCAGAAGGCCAGGATGTGTAGTGGTGGAGTGAACTAATGTACTGCTGGTTATGATCAACCAGGGTTTGATGATCTGTGTACACTCAAACACTAGTGTGCACTAGAACACCACACCAGTGTGTGCATGTGTGTATTAAAGCATTCAGGGTTATTTTGAGAGGCACAAACAAATAACAAGCGGTGCCTAGGACGATGCATGACGCCCTCTGTTTTCCTTTCAAGGCTCTATCTCTCTCTCTCTCTCTCTCTCTCTCTCTCTCTCTCTCTCTCTCACTACAAGGCATTGAGGCTCACCCGGTCAGTAACATTAGAATACACTGCATATGTAACGCCTCGCCTCAGTCGGTTGGGGAATGCAAAGATAAACGACGCAAGAAGAACAATTGTGCAAGACACACACACACACACACACATACACACGTGCATATACAAACACAAACACAAACACACACACACACACACACACATATGTGCACCTCTTCCCCAGGCAACAGTAAGTGACATCTGCAAAGGCCTTCTCAATATTAATGCCGGCTTCCAGCAGGCGAATAATTAAATCGGAAAATTTGAAGTGAAGAGAAAAGCACAGCAAAGGCATACCTAGGATTACCACCCCCTCCCCCTTCCTCTCTCCCCTCACACTCTCTCCCTCTGTTTCTCTCTCTCTCGTCCCTCATTCTCTCTCTCCATCTCCCATCTCCCTCCCCCCCACACACACACACACACACACACACTTTCTGCTCTGTCAAACGGGCACCGCCTGCTTTCCTAGCATGTCTGGATGCTGCCGAGGGGGGATTAATTTGTTGTTTGTTGCAGTCAATCAAATTTCCACATACAGATTTGAGTTAATTGCATCCGTGAGTTGATCCCAGAAGGCTCCGAGCTCCGCGGGCTCCGATCGGCTTTCATTCCCACTGATAGCCTCATCAATGACAGGCAGGCCTCTGCCTCCACACTCCACACCCCAACTATAACCCCCCCCCCCAAAAAAACTACACCCCTAGTATACCCCTAACAACCATACTTTACCCCCAGCACCACTCCTATACCCCCCAACACCCTTAATATACCTCCAACACCACTATTATACCCCCAAAACCATTCCTGTACCCCCAAACACCCTTCATATACATCCAACACCCCTACTATACCCCCAAAACCATTCCTATACCCCCAAACACCCTTAATATACCTCAAACACCCCTACCTTACCCCCATGTAACAATGTCCATGCCACACTCCACCTAGGTGGCTTTTCTGGGCTTCTCCAGACCAAGGACCCAAGGTTGTGATGTTAAAAACCTGTTTATTGCTAAGGGTTGAGTATAGTGATACAAACAGATGGTGATCCATGCTGCCATGTAGGAGATCTCCCTGAGTGTGTGTGGAGATGGCTGGTTTAACCTGTGCACATTGATTACTCAATGTACAACAGGCTGCTTAAACCAGCCATCATCCACACACAGTCCACACCCCAACGCCCCTACTATACTCCCAACACCCCTTCTATAACCCCAACACCCCTACTATACCCCCAACACCCCTATTATACCCCCAACACCCCTACTATACCCCAACACCCCTTCTATACCCTCAACACCCCTACTATACCCCCAACACCCCTACTATACCCCCAACACCCCCTACTATACCCCCAACACCCCTACTATACCCCCAACACCCCTACTATACCCCCAACACCCCTACTATACCCCCAACACCCCTACTATACCCCAACGCCCATACTATACTCCCAATACCCATACTATACCCCAATACCCCTACTATACCCCCTACACCCCTAGTGTACCCCAACAACCATACTCTACCCCAGAAAACCACTCCTATTCCCCCCAACACCCTTACTATCCCTCCAACACCCCTACTATACCCCCAACACCCCTAGTATACCCCCAACACTATACTATACTATACCCCAACACCCCTACTATACCCCAACACTATACTATACCCCAACACCCCTACTATACCCCAACACTATACTATACCCCCAACACCCCTATTATACCCCCAACACCACTACAATACCCCCAACACTATACTATACCCCCTACACCCCTGCAATACCTCCCAACACCCCAACTATACCCCCTAAAACCCCCTACTACAGTGTCTTTGGGAAATGTATCCTACAGTGCTGTGGGCCTTATTCACCTAGCGGCCATCTTAGTTCCATCTTCCGCATTCAGTTCCACCACCCAGCTAGCATTTAGAAGCAAGATGGCCGTTAGGGGAATGAGACCCATTGACAGATGAGCGGGAAGACCTTGAATTAATGTGTTTTATGATCCTCCTGAGACGCCTTAGCGTCTGTAGATCAGGGATGCAATATTCAACAGGCCTGACACACGCATGACATCCAGGTGGGGAAACAGGCTTTTATGATTTGATACATCTGCAGGGATAATCCATCTAGCAATCTTTTGATTTGAGATGAAGGAAACCTAGATGGGATGTCTTCTCTTGGATTGTGTTGAGTTTCAGGGCATTGTTAACACACATACACAATTGTGTTATGTGTGTGTGTGTGTGTGTGTGTGTGTGTGTGTGTGTGTGTGTGTGTGTGTGTGTGTTTTTCGGGGTTATCAGTGTGATGTGGGGGTTATCAGTGTGTGTGTGTGTGTGTGTGTGTGTGTGAATGCCAATATTCAAGAATCTCATGGTTAGCTTTGGAACAAAGCATTTCATAAGCGCTAAAGTACATTGTGTGTGTGTGTTTGTGCAGGTGTGTGTGTGTGTTTGTGCAGGTGTGTGTGTGAATGTGTGTGCGTGCGTGGGTGCGTGTGTGTGATCCTGGCAGGGCACTGTGCTAACGTCGGCTGCTCAGCATTTTATCTGACTGTCTGAAATCTGAAAACGCTTATCTGGAGGATCTGGGGGGGAGGCCAGGGTGTGTGTGCATGTGCGTGTGTTTATGTGTCTGTGTGTGTGTGTGTGTGTGTGTGTGTGTGTGTGTGTGTATGTGAAGCTTTCATGGAATCAACAAGCAGGAGAGCAGTGATTTTCAAACCTCTTCCTCTTCATAACTACAACACATCAAAGAGAGAAATACCTCCTGCTACCTGAGCTCTGCGTGTGTGTGTGTGTGTGTGTGTGTGTGTGCCATCTCTCTCACATGCAACACACTCACACACACACACACTCACAATGTTCTCTTTATCTCTCACACACACAAACGAACACATACACAAACATACACACACACACACACACAAAAACACAGACACACAAAAACACAGACACACACACAAAACGCACACACACTCCTGGCAGCAGTAGCCGGGGGTGTGTGCAGGTTGTCAGGAGACGGAAGCAGAACATGCGTGTGTGTTATTTCCCACACAAAAGACTCTCCTGATTGTTTTGGGCCTCATTAAAGCACCAGCCAATCAGAGGGCTCCGTGAGCTGTCAGGGAGAGTAGGGCCCGGCTGGGAGTTAGGTGCGTTCACGCTGCAGCAACACCACTACATAATTAATACGCAGAAGAAGAAGAAAAGAAAGAAGAGATGCGCCAGGGGATAGAAGACGAAGCAACGTTTTGTCTTGGCTAAGATAATGGCTACGTGCTAAGAACACGGCTGCGACACATCTAGATGCAAATATTATGGCTACACGCCAACAACTATGTGCTAACAATGCAGCTACATGCTAATTGCTAAGATCACGGTTAAATGCTTGAAATTGGATGTGATATATAGACAGGCAGACAAATAGATAGGAATACAGAAATAAATATAGACTTGTAGAAAGACTGACAGACAGACGGACATACATTAATAAAAGCAGGTAGACATACGTAGTGGACCGAAAGACAGGCAGACAGACAGACAGATGGACTGAAAGACAGAAATCTTGGTGAACCTGGCGTTTCACTTTCTTTCGCTTCATTGCTTCGACCAATCATGATGGTGGAGGCGTGGGTCTGTAAGCACGTAATTGGCGATCACAAACTCGGCCAGCACTAGTAAACTGTACAAAAGTGTCTGTGAAGGTTTCAAATCAACACTGTGTAGACTGGCCACTGTAGAAATACATTTATTAAGATCCCATTCTGAAAGCCTCAGTAACTCGTGGGATTGAGTTTCTCTTCAATAAAATATCCGTAATGAAACAGGAAACAAGGCGTAACTCCGCCATTGCAGTTTCTTGTTTCTGGCCCAGGCTCTGTGCCGTCTCCCCCCAGAAGTTCTGCTTTAAGATAGTAGGACTGCTGGATCAGAAGTTCTAATACAACGTAGTAGGACTGCTGAATCCAAAATTACAGAGAAACAGGCAGACAGGTGTCTTACCAGAGGTGCTGAGGGTGGAGCCGAGGGCCGGAGGTCCGCTGGAGGCGAGGCTGGTCTTGGGGTGAGGAGCCGGGGGTGAGGAGGAGGAGGAGGAGGTGGCGGGAGAGGAGGTGCGAGCAGCAGACAGGGTGGGCGCGGGGGAAGACAGCCGCTCTCCAGACTCCATATCTGTCAAACATAATCAGAGTTAGTACACACCCACATCACACACACACATAGATACACATCAGCACACCGTTAGTACTGACAACACACACACAGATACACACAATCAGCAGGGTTACACAGTGAGACACCCACAATAAACTTCTTTCACATTTTGCTTGTCAGAGAAGAGCGACAGAAGAGAAAAGGAGAGGAGAGGACAGGAGAGGAGAGGACAGGAGAGATGAGACGAGACAAGACGAGAGGAAATGTTTAACCTTAAGTTTCAATGGACTGTTTCACTGACACAAAAACACATAATAATATAATAATAATATAGTCCTTTCTGTATTGATGGGTCCACACACTCACACACTTTTATATGTGTCCTTAACACATATGTGTCACACACCTTTGTCAAAGACATCGGATATGTTATAGGCTAACAAAATGGTAATTTGGTACACTGAAATTCTTATTAAGGCTATCATCTACGTAGTGCAAAGAAACACATAGCAGTGATGATAAATACAAAGAAAAAGTCAAAGTGGCAAAGTGACATCTATTAAATACACCAGCACTTAAACCACACTCCAATGTTCTCCTTCTTTTAAGTTGTATGCTGCTTTTAATGTTGTTTATTTACTGAGCTACCTCTAAAAAGTCTGAACCTGGTTAAATATATATATGCACACACACACACACACACACACACACACAATAACAAACATGCATTCAGACACAACAACACACACACACACTCATACACACACACACACACACACAACACACATCCACACACACACACACACACACACACAATAACAAACATGCATTCAGACACAACAACACACACACACACTCATACACACACACAAAACACACACACACACACACACACACACACACACACACACACACACACACACACACACACATTAGATGCTCCCCCCTGTCTGTCACTAATCCAGGACTGAAGATCTCCTTGAAGAGCAGTGCTTGCAGATTGTGTTTTACAGGCAGCAGGCTTTGTTATTGTTACATATAAACAGTCTGCCTTCGCCTTTTATTCTGCCTCTCCCTCTCCTCACTCCTCTCCTCTCTCCCTCTTTCCTCTCCTCCCACTCCCTCTCCTCTCCTCTCCCCTCCTCTGCAGTGGGAGCGAACAGCCACTGATTAAATCTCAGAGACAAGAGCAGCTATCCTCTGAATATCAAGTATCAGCCTTTAGCCAGCAGCAACACTGACAGGAGAGAGGGACGTGCGAGGTTGAGGAGACAGAGGGAGGGAGGGAGAAAGAGAGCGAGAGAGAGACAGATATAGAGAGGGAGGGGGAGGGAGGGGGTGGGAGGCAGAAGAGAGAGAGGGAGGGAGGAAGTGATGTTGGGAGGAAGGGGGGGCAAAAAAGTGCAGATGACAGGAAGACCTGCTGCAGTCCGCGGGGAGGAGGAGAAGGAGGAGGAGAAGGAAGGGGGAGGAGGAGGAGCAGGAGGGATGGTGAGCCATTGGACTCTGGCAGCCATGACTGTCACTGCTGCAGTGGAGAAGAGAGGGAAAGAGAGAGAGAGACAGACAGACAGACAGACGAGAGATAATGTGTATGTGTCAGAAAAAGACAGAATGAGAGAGAGAGAGAGAGAGAGAGAGAGAGAGAGAGAGAGAGAGAGAGAAACAGAGACAGAGAGATAATGTGTATGTGTCAGAATGAGACATAGACAGAGAGATAGAGAGATAGAGAGATAGAAAGATAGAGAGACAGATAAAGAGAGAAAGAGACCGAGAAAGAAAATGTGGTGATTGTGTAATTATCGTCTGGGTCAAAGGTCACGTGGATGGCCTCTGTTAAGGAGACGAAGGTTAATGAGGAGAATTATCGTCCAGAACGCCGGAAGAATGACAATGGATATATTAGTCGCCAAAACACAGCCAGCCGCCTCAACGGAGCTGATTTGTTTTCATACGACCGGTAAAAATAACCCTGGCAGCGAATCTTAGTACCGGTGCCCTAATTTGTGTGTATACATGCAGGACCACCACGTCCGGATTAGCTAAGTTGTTATGATTTAAAGGTCAAGTTGGTGGTGGTGTGGTGGTGGTGGTGGTGAGGGTGGTGGTAAGGGTGGTGGAGATAATGTGATAGTGGTGATGATGGTGGTGGTGATAGTGGTGGTAGTGATGGTGGTGATAGTGGTGGTGGTGATAGTGGTGTTAGTGGTGGTGGTGGTGATTGTGGGGGTGGTGGTGGTGGTGGTGGTGGTGATAGTGGTGTTAGTGGTGGTGGTGGTGATTGTGGGGGTGGTGGTGGTGGGGGTGGTGGTGGTGGTGGTGGTGGTGGTGGTGATAGTGATGGTAGTGGTGGTGGTGATAGTGATGGTAGTGATGGTGGTGATAGTGGTGGTAGTGACGGTGGTGTTTGTGTAGGTGTTGATAGTGATGGTAGTGATGGTGCTGGTAGTGGTGGTGGGGATGGTTGGGGGGGGGGGGGGGGGGGGGGCAGTAGGTGCGCTTCTCAGCATAAAAGCAGGGGGCTGTTTTTTTAATTTTCCTCCTGCGGGTAAAAAAGAAATAAAGGCTGGAGCGACGGTGGCAGCGGGGAGCGGCCGTCCCTAATTACCATAATGCACGGGAAAACAAAAGAACGCCGACTCTCCGCGGACGAGCGAGCTTCTGTGGTGTCAGCTGGTAAGTGGAGCGGATCAGGAGAGAGAGAGGGTGAGAGAGAGGTGGAGAGAGAGAGAGGGTAAGAGAGAGGGAGAGAGGTGGAGAGATAGGGTAAGAGAGAGAGAGAGAGAGGGTGAGGAGGGAGAGAGAGAGAGAAGGTAAGAGAGAGGGTGAGAGAGGGAGGGAGGGTGAGAGAGAGGGAAAGAGAGAGAGAGGGTAAGAGAGAGAGAGAGAGGGTAAGAGAGAGGGAGAGAGGTTAAGAGCAAGGGGGAGAAAGATATTGAGAGAGCGAGAGAGAGCGCGCGAGAGAGATAGACAGAAAGAGAGACAGAGAGGGAGCGAGAGAGAGACTGATTGAGAGAAAGGTAGAGATTCACCAAGCAGGGTCTGCATTTTGTTCTTCCTCTTTTAAACGAAGGCAAGAAAGAGCAAAGAAAGAACGCGTGTAAAAAGGACAGGTGGAAGACAGAGGATGAAGGACAGGCTGCAAACAGATCCTGTCCTTTCTCAATATCTGCACTTAGAGTTCGGCCTTGTCAGGATGTGATGATGTGAACGGAATAGATTCCTCCGCCCCCTCCCCAGCGCCCACAACAAATAAGCAATCCCTCCTTCACAGAGGTGGAAAAGCACATCTCCTCTCCTCCTCCCCTCCCTTCCTCCATCCTCCCCTCCCCTGCGTCTCAGAGGGCCTCTTTCTCACATGAGACAGAATGAGGGAAGAGGACACAGATAAAAAAGGAAAAGGAAAAAAAAACACTAAAAGAGCGAGAGAGCGAAAGCCAGCAAGAGAGAGAGGCTGACTGCAAGGCGGGGTCCGTTTCCCCTCCTGCCACAAACTGATCGGTTAGCGAGATTCAACAGAGCATAACCTCCCGGAACCGGGCCTCGCCGGAAACCACGGCGACAACAAAGACGGGTTAACGTAATGAAGCCCCGGCGTGTTTAAGGGGATTCAATCTTGAGGCTTAATTATGAGAAAATTTAAATGGATTTAGCATCGGAATTAGTCCGATTTTATAGGTAATTAACGCGTAACGCAAAAAGTGGGCTAATCTCTCCAAGTGCATGGCGACGACGGAATCAATTTGACTAGAAAACAGCGGCAGCCAATCACGGCGGCAATTCTCGCGCAACGCACACAACACGCAACCCCAGCGAACGTGCGCGCACACATGGGGGAGCGTTTATGCTAATGACAGAGACATAATTTATAAGATGTGTGTTCCCACCACGGACTCGGGTCCAGCGACTCCGTGCGGCGCCCACAGCTGTCAGAGAGGTGAACTAATAGAGAGGAGGCAGAGTTCCTTCAGAGAAACAGGCGCTATAAACAGCTCGGGGGGGAGGGGGGCGGGGGGGGGGGGGGGGGGGGGGGGGGGGGGCACACGTGGCCTTCACAAAGAAACCTTCACATGTCACCAGTGGCTCTGATCAGTGTGTGTGTGTGTCTGTGTGTGTGAGAGTGTGTCTGTGTGTGTGAGTGTGTGTGTGTGTGTGTGAGTGTGTGTGTGTGTCACCTGCTGAAGTATGCAGCAGTTACGTGTGTGTGGTGGGGTATAGTTGTGTGTGCGTATGAGTGTGTGTGAGTGTGTGTGTGTGTGTGTGTGTGTGTGTGCATGTGTGTGTGTGTGTCTGAGTGCCTGTGGTTTTGATTCTTAGGGTTGTGTTTGTCGTGCCACGTTGTATTTGTGTGTGTGTGTATGTGTGTGTGTGTGTGTCTCACCCCGACATCTAGCCTCTATGACTCCACTCTCCTCCTTTCTTTACTCCTGTCTTATATTTTTACACGCACACACACACACACACACACACACACACACACACACACACGCACACACACACACACACACACACACACACACACACACACACACACACACAGCAGATGGTGGATGCTAACTGAGATAATCCTTAGCATGGATCAGTGGTAATCAGAGTATGGACACAAGGTCTGCTCCCAACACGACAATCACGTGCACTACCACGCATTACTCTATACCATGCACTGCTCTATACCATGCACTGCTCTATACCATGCCCTGACCCTATTCTCCATCCCTCCTTATCTAACTACTTCACCATCTCCCTCTCACTCCCCATGTCTGTACATCGCCCTCTCTGTCTTTCCTTCTCTCCTTCCCTTGCTCCTTCTACCTTTGTCACTTCTCTCTCTCCTACTCCCTCTGTATGTCCTTCCTCCCCCTCTCTCCATCTCCCTACCCCTCTATCTCTTTCTGCCCTTGCCCATCTCCCCTCTTTCTCTCCTTGCAGTAGTGATAAAAGTCTACGATCTGCAGCATTCTCTCTCTCTCTCTCTCTCTCTCTCTCTCTCTCTCTCTCTCTCTCTCTCTCTCTCTCTCTCTCTCTCTCTCTCTGTGTCTCACTAGTGTGTTGGTCTGTGTGGTCAAGGGAGAGCTAAAGCAGTACACAGCAAAGGGATCAGCCATGTGGGAATGTCTCAAGTGAGATACAAATGCCATTGTTTATTTATTTTCTTGTACTTATTTTCTACTGTTATTTTTAAAGTTCTGTCCAAGCATTTTAAATATCATTGTTTCTAAACAAAATAAAACAACCAAATAACTCCTTTGGTGACATCAGATTCTCTCCCTTATTTTAATATCCTCTAATTGGCTGAAATTGCCGCCAGGTGATGACATCATCCAGTGCTAACTGTGTGTGTTGTTGCCCCTGTGGTTTCAGTCTAGTATTTGGTTGCTGTCTTAAAAAAAAAAGCAAACACGGACAAGAGAGACTGACAGACAGACAGACAGACAGAGAGACAGACAGGCAAGACAGGTAGACAGGCACACAGACAGAGAGACAGACTGACAGACAGACAGAGAGAAAAACAGCCTCGCTGTTCCCTGGGCTCCACGGTTGCCAGGTGACAAACTGCGACTCATGTGTATCAGTTAGTCCTGGTTTTACAGTTTACATAACACCATATAACACACACACACACACACACACACACACACACAAAGTGTCTCATCTTGCTGCGTATGTTTGCATTACTGAGTGCACCAGCTTGACAAATCCAAGACATATTGAATTCTGTGTGTGTGTGTGTGTGTGTGTGTGTGTTTGAGCAGGTGATGACGGTGTTTAGGCAGCTTCTCTTTGGGTAGAGCCTGTCTGTTAGAGGAGAAAGCAACCTATGGGAGTATTCAATAATATGAGTCAACAGGGATGTGCTGTGTGATGTACTGTGTAATGAAGTGCTCATATCGAAAACGTATTATTCACTTATTTCAAATGTTTTGTGTCAGCTGCAATTTTTACTTCATCAATTCATCAAAACTTTATACAAAAAAATAAATAAAGGAATTCAGTTTTTGTTTGTTTCCATTGGTGTTGTCAGTCACCATATTCTCTGTGCATTTGAATTGGGGGCATTAGATTGCATTCATACAATCTCTCTCTCAGCCTCTCTCTGTCTCTCTATGCTGTTTCGCTTTCCCAGCCTGATTATTGGTTTGTTCAGACTTGTGCAATTTACGTGTTTGTACTTTGCGTGTTTATCTTGAACACTAGCTAAGTAGTCACACACACACACACACACACACACACACACACATACACTTGCTTGCCAAAACACCAGCAAACCAAACACACACACACACACACACACACACACACACAGTCACAACCCCTCTTCATCCCTCTACCCACCCCTATGCTCTTCTAGCCAGGAAGTGACTTAAGCAGTTGTCTTGGCAGGAGCAAAGCGGCGACCTTTGCCCAGGGTCAAACGATGACACACAGGAACAGAGAACTGCTTTAAAGTGACAGTACAACTTTTTATTATTACGCAACACTGGCTGCAGAACGTGTAGTGTCTCTCGCTATAAACTTTACCCTTGAAAATAAAGGCTGCAGTACAACAGATTACTCCCATTTAGTGTGTGTGTCCGTCGAGAGAGTGTGTGTGTTGAGTGTCTATGTGTGTGTGCGTGTGTCTGTGAGTTTGTCTGTCCTTCTGTTGAGAGCGTGTGTGTGTTGAGTGTGTGTTGAGAGTCTGTGTGTGTGTGTGTGTGTGTGTGTGTGTGTGTATGTTTCTTTCTGTTGATAGAGTGTGTGTGGGTTGACTTTATGTGTCTGTGTGTGTTGAGAGAGACAGAGAGAGAGTGTGTGTAGAGTGTGTGTGTGTATTGAGAGAGAGAGAGAGAGAGAGAGAGAGAGAGAGAGAGAGAGAGAGAGTGTGTGTGTGTGTACTGAGAGAGAGAGTCTGTTTGCGTGTGTTCAGAGTCTGAGTTTGTGTGAGCGCGTCTTTTCATTTTAAACTTCAGGTTGAAGAATCCTTCAGAGCCGAAGTACATGGTAATACAAGGTTAATGTAAAGTACCAAAGCAAAAACTCAAAACTGTTTAAACCCACTCCTGATCCGTCTGTTTGTCCATTTTGGCTACAAACCCGTTTATCACGCCAGCTCTATTATTCATTAATGGTATCTGTACTGTGCTGCAGGAAGAAAATGATGATCCTGTTGAATTACAGCCTCACCCCAAACTGAAGACAGCATTTAGAGGTGTGATGTGGTCACAAGTAGAATAAGGACCTGATAGAGAGCCCAAACGACTGAACGTCTCCCTGACGCGACCCAGATTTCCAGACACACTGGTCCTCTAACTCTTAAACTCTCTTTCTCTCTCTCTCGCTCTCTCTCTCTCTCTCTCTCTCTCTCTCTCTCTCTCTCTCTCTCTCTCTCTCTCTCTCTCTCTCTCTCTCTCTCTCTCCATTTCAATGTAACATTTGTAGTGCTTTATTGGCATGACAAAAACATTTGTGCATTATTAAAGCATACAAAAAACTAACAATATAAAATAAATCCAAATAATAAATGAAAACATTGTAGTAACTGTTAAAAAAGTTTATAAAATGCAAACAATATAATGATGTATCTCCCTCTCTCCCTCTCTCTCTCCAAAACAATGACATGGAAACCCTTTCTCTCTCCCCCCCTGACAGATGGCAGAGCAGGGCATGCAACCCCCCCCCCCCCCCCCCCACACACACACACACACACTCACACACACTCACACACACACTCACACCCTGGCAGACACACCTCTGTGTGTCTGTCTGTCCGTATGTCTGTCTGTCTGTCTGTCTGTCTGTCTGTCTGTCTGTCTGTCAGTCTGTCTTTCTGTCTGGTTCCCAGTCTGTTTGTCTGTCTGGTGACCAGTCTATCAACCTGGTTGTCTCTCTGTCAGTCTCTCTGTCTGTCTGTCTGTCTGTCTGTCTGTCTGTCTGTCTGTCTGTCTACATGCCTTTCTGTCTGTCTGTCTATCTTCTGTATGTCTGTATGCCAGCCTGCCTGACCTGTTTCATAGAGGGTATAAGTTATGTCTCTCGACCAACAGCATTACAACTTCCTCCCTATTCATCAGAACGAGACCGGATTGTGTGAAACTACTCAGGGTTTAAGCTTTACGCTGGAAGGTGTTTATTTTGGACACGCTACAGGTCGGAGCAGTGAGAGGGAGAGAGACAGGGAGGGGGTAAGAGAGTGGGAGAGAGAGTGAGAGAGAATGGGGGGGGGGGGTTAGAGAGGGAGAGAGAATGGGAGGGGGGGTTAGAGAGCGAGATAGAGGGGTAGAGAGGGAGAGGGGTGAGAGAGGGAGAGAGAATGTGAAAGTGGGGAGAGTAAGAGGGAGAGAGAATGTGAGAGGTGGGAGAGAGAGAGAGAGGAAGAGAGAGGGAAAGAGAGAGAGAGAGAGGAAGAGACTTACATGCTCTCTGGCGTCTTTATAAGTTACTTTGGAATGAAGGCTTCCTCCTCTTCCTAACGTGAAGCTAAATGTGTTGCGTGTTATTTTTAAAACCCTGCAACATCTCTTCTCGCTGATATGTGCCTTCAGAAAACACTCTGTGGACGCCACAGGGTGAAATCCTCCACCCCAATCCCACCCACCCACGCCAGCACCCCACCCCACCCTTTATCCACTGGGCTGCCGGTGATAATAATGTGATTTTGGGACATGGTGATGACTAGAGGGAGGGGCGGGGGTGTGGGGGGGAAAGGCTTGTCACTTTCTGTTTGATGTCAAGCCACTGTGTGACAGAATAGTGTTACTCAGCTCAACACACACACACACTCAGCTTGCTCTCCTCTATTTATGTCCGGATGATGTGAATAGTGTGCGTGTGTGTATGTGTATGTGTATATGTGTGTGTGTGTGTGTGTGTGTGTGTGTGTGTGTGTGTGTGTGTGTGTGTGTGTGTGCAAATCTATGCTTAAACGTAAGTAAATACATACAGCCTGATGTGCAAAAACCTTCTTACACACACATGCATTTGTACCCACACACACAGCAACAAATAGAAACACACACACACACAAACACTGACACAATTGTAACTACAGTTTAGCATGCTAAATAAGTAAAAGCTAATCTCGCAGTGTGTTCTTTGTTTCAGTTAATCATTGGCCCCATGCTACGTTAGCAGAGCCTCGCTACTATAAAACCACAAGCCCTGATGAATCTGCCCCGTCCCCTCGCCTTTAGCCTCTCCAGCTCCTCAGCCAATCACAGCTCTTGTCTCAGCGTTTATATGTTTGGGGGGGGGGGCGGCAACTGAAACCCCCCCCCCCCCCCCCCCCCCCCCCCTTCACAGCTGCTGGCATAGCAAGCTAATACATGTTTATGCTAATCAAGCTATTATTATCATGCTAATTCAAAGACATTGTTTTACTTGTATGGGTGCAAATTTGCCAAGTTAGGACAGGAATACATGGGCTAAATAAACAGGACGGTAAGGAGTTGTTGTGTTTTTATCCTAAGAGATGTTTGTGCACTGCTCTGTGCTGACATGTTTGGCGGTTGCTAAAGAACACAGAACAAAGATCAGTGAACAACACAAACAAAACAGTTGGAACAACTACTGCTTCTGCATATTTAAACCACCTACTACTCAAGCAAATATTGCTTGGGATTGCATTGTGGTTATAAGTGGGGAGGTTTTGCCATCAGGGAATGGGAGGTTAGCATGGATGTTAGCACTTAGCACATCCTCTGTTGTGTTTATGTTTCCATGAGGAATGTCTGTGTCGACCTCCATCTCCCACCACAGCTCAACAAATGTTGCCTTAAGCTAACCTTGCTACACTACTAATGCTAGCAAGGACTAGTGCTAGCAACACTAGTTACTAGCGTAGCACTTCGAAGGATTAGCATTAGCACGTCATAGCACTGGCAGCACTCTATGGGACTAGTGATAGCACATCAAAGGACTACTGTCAGCATTTTTTTTGGTACTGTATATGAGCTAGTATTGTGAGCAGCGTAGGGACAGAATGAAGAAAGAAAAAGAAAGAGAGAACGAAAGAAAGAAAAACACAGAAGAGAAGAGAGGCTTCTGTTGCACTTTAAATACACGCTTGTGTGACACACAATGTACATATATAAATATGGAAATGTAATGTGCATGTAGTAATGGCACAAACAGCTCTTTCATAACAATAATAATAATGAAATACAACCGCCTTATGTAATCCCTACAGTCCACACTGAGCTGTGACTCTGGGACCCAGAGATCCACGCGACGGCGTATGTAAGCAGCCAGTAACAACAAGAGGACATGCTGTTGTCTCTGTCCCAGACCGGCCAAAGATCACAACACACAACACTTTTATATACGCCCTAATCACAATCAGACCCAGTGCTTCCTGTTTCTCCGTAAAAGCAGAACTGTTAGCGTCAGCACTAAGAGAACCACCGTCTCTAGTCAGGACAGAGGAATCATGTTGAGTGTATAATCACATCTTCCCCAATTTATGGCTACTGTAGCGGGTGGAAGCCAAAACCTGATGACTCCACATACCACCAGAACACAATGTAAATATATTACAGAGAGAGGGAGAGAGAGAGAGAGAGAGAGAGAGGGAGGGGGAGAGAGTGAGAGAGGGAGGGAGCGGGGGGGAGAGAGGGAAGGAATGAAGAAACAGAAAGAGAAAAAGGAGAGAGGGAAAGAGAGAGAGTGAATGGGTTTTTGTGCACTTGCATTGTGCATGAGCATTGTGTGTGTGTGTGTGTGTGTGTGTGTGTGTGTGTGTGTGTGTGTGTGTGTGTGACTGTGTGTGTCTGTATCTGTGTGTGTGTGTCTGTATCTTTGTGTGTGTGTCTGTATCTATGTGTGTGTGTGGGTGATACTTGGTATCTGAACCTTTGTGCTGAGATTTCATTAGGATGTGTTCAGACAGTCCTGATGTGATTTATAGTTCTGATAACAGAGCAGGAGGTGCTGGTCAACATGCAGCCAGCATGCGGTGCAGGGCATGCGGTCTAGCTGCACGTCTGCACCATGCCTCATGCTCAAGCAGTGGACCCCCTGGTCTTCATAATTTGCTGTGACCTATATTAGTTTAAGACTGCGCACCACATTCACAGCAGGGAACCATGCGCCATGCACTGGTGCATACAGCATAACCTCTAGCTCGTTTGTTAAGCTTGGAGACAAACCGCAAATAAAACATAACGGTTAAACATTTAACAGTGTAAATCAATGTCAATATTATTACAAACAACATTTAACATTGCTCTAAAAACAAAGTCGGAAATAAGCTATATTGAAAACGGGAGGGTTTATGTTGATGACTTAATATTGAAAGGAAATAATCATCTAAATAAATGCACTTTATAAATGATATTTTGTAGCAGCCTGGGGAGACACTATAATACACTGAGCTGTTGTCAAGGGTCAATAAAACATTATAATGTTTTAAATGTGTTATCTGTCTCTTATCTCTGTTCCCTGTCACACACACACACACACACACACACACACTCACTCACACACGCACGCACGCACGCATGCACACATGCACGCACGATAACGCCTCACCTTCTCATTATCATGTTCTCAGGGGTGAAAATGTTTGGCTGAAGAAATCGTCAATAAGAGCCTGGCCAGGAACACACAATAATGATGATGTCATTAACTGGCAGTGAGCTCTGTTTTCATCCACAAACACACACACACACACACACACATACACACATACACACATACAGCCACACATACACACATACAGCCACACATACATTAACACGTACACACATTGACACAGGTGTGTGTACACACAGATACATACACACACACACACACACACAATCACACACACATAATGTTTCACACACAGACGCATGGACTCACACACACACTGCGAGGGTAATAAAGATATGTGCAAGATATGTCAGGCAATTTCTTCAACTAACCGTGCATGGCTTGTGTGTGTGTATGTGTGTGTGTGTGGGTGTGTGTGTATGTGTGTGTGTGGCATGCACCCATGCTCATTTCTCCGCCACTGTTGTGTTATTGACATGAATTGAATTAAATGATTGTCAGAAAAGGTATTGTGTACCTGCAAAAAGCAAAATATATTTGAGCAGGAACACAGTGTAGCCACATATAATCCTGGGGGGGTGTGGCTAAAAACAATAAACCCACATGTCAATCATTTATTCTGCACTGCTGCCTCCTGCAAATGGAACCGGCACTGAGGGTTAAACATGGAGAGACAGCAGAGAGAGAGACTAGGGCTAAACATGGGAGATGGGTGAGAGACTAGTGCTTAACATGGGAGATGGACGAGAGACTAGGGTTGAACACGGGAGATGTGTGAGAGACTAGGGTTATACATGGGGATACAGCAGAGAGAGAGACAGAAGGTGCTTATATGGGGAGATGAGCGAGAGACAAGTGTAAGACATGGGGATTCAGCAGAGAGAGAGAGCGATAGGGAGATGGGCGAGAGACTAGTGTTGTGTTGACAGAGAGCGAGGCACGCAGCGGGCAGCCAGACACTCTGTTCTGCTCCACTGCAACACGGAGGGAGGCCAGCGTACACACACACACTAAAATGCACACACATCCGCGCACCCAAATCCATGCACACACACCAACACACACACACACACAGACATACACACATGCAAAGCACAGGCACGCACATGCACCCTGTCATAAAAACATACGCACACATTCACACACACACACACACACACACACACATGCACACATACATAAACAAGCACAGACATGCACACATCCACACACACACACACACATACCCGGATGTACACACAGGCACACACATGCCCTCATAAACTCAGACACACACACAGGCGCGCACGTGCGCAGAGCAGCAGGTGAGGTGGCAGCGCGTCGCTCGGCTGCCATTTCTCAGTGTCTCGCTCGGGGAGAAGAGGCGCTCTGACATTTTATGAAGCACTCTGCAGAAATCAGCTCCTCGTAATGGCGGCCGGACTGTCGCTCTGTGCTTCTCCCCCTCTCCCTTCGTCTCCTTCCTTCCCCTTCCCTCTCCCTCCTCCTCCTCGCCTCTTGCACCGCCTCTAACACATTATCTCCCCAGATTAGCATAACCTAATCAATTTCCCAAAATTGCCTTTTAATTACAAAGATCATTCTTATCGCACTGTTTTTGAGTTTGAACACACAGGCTGGTGTGAGGTTTTGTAAATGTCATGGCACAGAGCTTCCAGTCATGCTGGCAAAACGTTGTAAAGTGTTAAAGGAAATGACACGTTGGCCAGAGGATGTTAGTCGGCTAGGTAGCCACGGAGGAGAGGGAAGGTAAAACACTATAATCATGGTGATTTTACTTCCAAAGAGCTGACAATGGTAAAAACATAGTTTTCCAGACAATATGACGATGACTTGGTAGTTATTACTTCTCTATTTGGAGGATAATATCTATAAAGTTGAACCACTGCCACTTCTTATCTTTTAGGTAATATGAAGAGGCTAATGATTAAAATAAAATAACAGTTCGGTGCAAGTGTCCTGTTTACCAACACCAAGGATATTCTGTTGTCACTAACTAATTTGTTTTTGTAACTGACAAAGTGGTTATGAATGATTAACAAACTGCCACTCTACAGAGTGCGCTGTGGTTTCGTTAGCTAGCTTCCCAACGGATCCGCATAGGATAGATAGACTAGGCTGAGGGTGACATGACCAACCTCCAGTTCAACGGTTGACATTTACTCGCTCAACTTTCCCTTAGCGTTTCGACTCCCTGTTGGTAAACTTTCCAGATCAGCACGTCCACAGGGGGAAAAAAATCAAAATAAGATTTGACAGGAAATATGTGGGAAGTGTAAAAAATCTGAATTCTGCGTGCGTAGGTTACGCTGTAAACCTTAAACTAAGCCGATTTCATTAATGTGACATTAGCATGCGTAATGAGACTCGTGGAAAAGGCCCTGGGGACATCTTTGTACTGCTACACAAGATGCAACCACACACACACACACACACACACACACACACAAACACGCATGTACACATGCAAACACACACATTTAAGCGTCCAAGTGTTGATTTACATCCAAATTACAGGAGATTTGTGAGAAGTAAGGCGTAGGTTTTTAATAACAAGTTATCAAATCTAAGCTTCTGCAAACCAATAAGTTGGAACCTGGTGAACTGGGTCTGAAACACTAACAGACTGAAAAGGGAATGCAGAAAGAGACAGTCAGACATGATGAGATCTTCAGAGGCCATTACATACATTGATGTATCTTCATCATCAACACCTTCCTGATCATCATAACCTACAGGTAGGAGACTCTGGGGTAGTCATTATGTACTTATGCAGACACGTCACACAACGCTACAAAAATCATTATCATCATCTTCAGGAAGGAGATTCCAGTTTGAGAAGTCTAAGACACTTAAGACACATAAGTCTTCATTTAAGACACAAATCTTCATCATCCTTGTCATCATCACTATCACCATCAACATCATCATCACCATCACAACCACCATCATCATCATCATCAACAGGAAGGAGTTCCCAGCTCTGGAGAAGTCAGCCTGTGCCGAGACACTGAGACACAAATCTACAATTTATGTTTTAATTAGCAGGCCTCTCCTCACGACACTAATCTGTGGTCAGTGAAATGTCTTCATGTGTCTCTCTGTGTACATAACAGTATAATATAAATATTGCCTGTTCACCCCCTTCTCCTCACTCAGTGTACAGCTTTCATGTATTTCATGTGTATTAAATACATAAATCCACCTAGTTAATCTAGTTATGAATATGAGTTAATCTAGTCTGTTTCATTTCATATCAAGATTGTGTTTATGTTCAGCACTAAGTGAATTTATGTGTGTGGTTCAGGAGAACTGAATAAATATGCAAATGTCATAAAAAATAAGACTTGGTTTGTCAAACAGGATAAACACACACATTACTGCCTTGGGCCCGAATAACTAGTGGTTCAACTTGCTGTTGAACTTCATCATTGTCTACAGAAGGCTGTAACCAACTACATACTCACACATAATCGCAGTACCCTCTCAAACATCACGTCAGCTTGCTCACTGAAGGGAACACTATTCAACATTGCAATATCTAAACTACAACTATTCTTCAAAGACAGAAGTCCCTGGTGTGTGAGAATGTGATCATGAAATGTTTATTCAGCAAATCTCCTTCTCGTTTTTTTCAGGCAATAACTGTCGTCAGAGCAGACTGTTTCCTTCACTTGTTTGAAAAGCTTGCTTAAGAACACCTTTATTTCTTGAAAACCCTGTGCTTGATTTCCTCCTGAATGTGTTTTGTGACACTATGAAAGTGGATCCAACATCCAGATTGTCCTTCAAATAAGCCTAGCGTTTTCCCATCTGTTTGGGCTCTTTAATCCAAGCGAAGTATCGGTAACAGGAAGACCCTACAGGCAGACATCAAGTAGCACTGACTGGGAGAGAAATGGACTAGACTGGGGGTCTAGTTTACAAACTACCAGGACAACCCAACATCCTGCCAGGCTTAGATACCTCAGCAGCGAACTGCCAGGCTAAAATACCTCAACAACAAACTACCAGGATTACCCATGTCCTGCCAGGCTAAGAAGATACCTCAACAACAAACTACCAGGACAACACAACATCCTGCCAGGCTAAGAAGATACCTCAACAACAAACTGCCAGGACAACACAAAGTCCTACCAGGCTAAGATACCTCAACAACAAACTACCAGGACAACACAACGTCCTGCCTGGCTAAGATACCTCAAGTATAGGATCCATACATACCATAATAAGCATACATCAGAATAAGAAAGAGGACAAAATGCAGGAATGAAGTAAGTGTACTCTTAACCACCACCCATTCATACATTAACACCAACACTGACTGAAGTCTAGTTCCCATGCTAGGAAAGACATTTTGAATTACATTTAGAGAAAACGAGAGAGAAAGAGAGGAGAGAGAGAGAGATACACAAACACACACACACACACACACACATAAATTTCGCCTACAAAAAACAAGGCAGAACGTGTCTTTAGGGGTCTACAGGGATGACCAGAAGAAGAAACATTTTCAGTGAATACATAAATAAATAAACTAATTAATTTAAACATTACAGAGGATCCGTTTATAATCTGCCTCACTAGCCTGGAGACATAGAACGAGTAATGATTCTAGTTGGATGACATTCAACATGGGGGCTGAGAAACAGTCCTCTTTATTAGATCCATAGATTCAAGATGGAGGACGATGACGTCTCGGCATGTGGAACCTAATCTGTTTTGATCTGAGTCTCTGGAGGAGGAACACATACGAGCGGAGCAGATCTTTTTCCAGAGAATGCTGTATGGACTTCTGATAAGAATGTATGTTATGTCTGTTATGTTGTGTCTATGAACATATGTTGCTCGGGAAATCTGGATCAAGTGTCATTTATCGAAGTATGCCGATACAGAGTGTATACGGATTGCTCAGAAATGGGTGCTGTATCTTATGTGACCATATCACTTAAGGCTTATAAAATACTATTGAAATACTTCAGATTTGGTAAAAGCATATTCAATAATAATCAAATACTTATTCAACACTTTTAACTTTTATATTGTATTAAATACTTTAATGGCGCACTCATACTCTAACAAACACACATGTAGTGTCAGGTTCTTAGTAAACATGTTTGATTTGTTTAGATGCGACATGTGGAAAACACACATGCACGTCCACCGTGCACACGTCTTAGTGACTTCCTTAAGTTCACCTCAGCCTACTCCAGGAGATGATGTCATCGTAACAAATTTCTTCTTCTTGTTGGAGGCCTTCGGCCATCGCAACACTCTCAATGACAAGGCTCTTCTTCTGTGGAAAAATATCCTGCATCGTCAGAATTTCTTGCTTTCTTTTCCTTTGGTTGTGTATACTATGGTATAGACATCCATTTAAATCAAGTTATTCCACACTTAGAGCTAAGGAGGGGAGAAATTCCCACTTTAACATTCAGCATGACACCTTTTTCTGTGTCAGTTCTTTGAAGAGCAGTGTGTGTGTGTGGCCTTTAGGGCAGCATATCCAACTGCAGAAATATCCAGTTGGCCCTTTTCATACTCTTCAGTCACAGCCATGCTGCAGAGCAGTAAAAGTACTCATATCCACAAGACTGTAGCCCTGCTGGGGTCTCCCCGGGCCCCTCAACTCTCTGTAACTCCAAACATTAATCTTAAAGAAAACACACTATTGTAGGCAGGGCAGAATTCCACCTGGTGCCACACAACGCCCTGTGACAGAACGACACAAATGGT
>JACYXH010000659.1:4390000-4392500 GCA_026745465.1 Lota lota
CAACATCCCAAACATAACAACTACAACTACATGAGTGCCTTGAAAAGCGTGATAGGGTTAGAATTATTATATTATTATTATATAATAAACACAACACAAGCAGCACACATACACACACACACACCCTTCTCCCCAAGTGGACAGGCGTTAATGTGCTCGCCAGCACCACAGAGCTGTACTTCCTGTCTGCAAGCAAAGCTCACTTCCTGTATCCTGAAAAAGATTATAAATAAATATAATCTGGTTGTATCCTCGATTTATTATACGCTCGTCTCAATGGTCACCATCTGTGTCTGGTGTAAACGGTGTGTGTGTGTGCGCTTGCGGCTCAGGAACAGCTTTTAAAACGAGAGAATTACAGCAGACCAGCATGTTCTGCTGCCTGACACCTCGGAATGCAAACCGACCGCACCGTGTATCTGGACAACAGCACAGCTACACTTGTGTGTGTGTGTGTGTGTGTGTGTGTGTGTGTGTGTGTGCGTGTGTGTGTGCGTGCGTGTGTGTGTGTGTGTGTGTGTGTGTGTGTGTGTGTGTGTGTGCTGATTCGACGATGAGCCACCACGTGTGTCAGATTTGACCCGTTTCTCGCGTTAAAGGCGCAGTACACCAGTCAACAGCCTGTCTACATCAGCACATACACCTTGCTTACAAACCATCCCTTTAAAAACAGACACTTAAATACAAACACGCAACAATCCTTACAAACCAGCCCTTTAACAACAGACAAACTCAAGTACAACCACACTCAACAATCCTTACAAACCCATACCCTTGAAGAACAGCCAAACAAAAAGCTAAACATCGACACAGCAAACCTTACAGACCTTTAGTTTAAGTCTACGTTACCATTTGAGAATAGCCACATTTCGGCAAAAACACAACAGAGACAACAAACAACATCTACAGTTATGAGAAAAGTAGGGTTGAAGTTTGTAATTGAAAAATTGTAGTTATTAAATGGCAAGATAGTAGATTTTAATAGGCATGGGTTGTAGTTATTAATTCACAGGATTGCGTTTTAAATCAACAACAATTTTGTTTAAAGTCCACGGGTTTGTAGTTTTTCATCGGAAGGGGTGTCGTTTTTAATACCAGAGTTTTAGTTTATAATTGGCAGGGTTTTAGTTATTAAATGGCAAGGTTGTAGTTTCAAATTGGCAGGGTTGTAGATATAAAATGGCAGGATTGTAGTTTTTAATATGCATGGTTATAATTTTTAGTCGGCAGGGTACTAGTTTCTAATCAGCAGGGTTGTAGTTATTAAATGGCAGGGATGTAGTTTCAAATCGGCAGGGGTGTACTTATTAAATGGCAGGGATGTAGTTTCAAATCGGCAAGGGTGTCGTTTTGAATCCACAGGTTGTAGTTTTAAATCTGCATGGTTGTAGTTTTTAATGTGTGTAGTTTGGTAGGGGTGCGTCTCTCTCGTGTCATGGGCGCCCGTGTCCAGCGGGCGTGACGGTGGAGGTCAGCTCACGGGGCTCGACCAGCACCAGGGTTAAGGGGATGAAACCAAGTGTGTAACGTGAGACGACAAGCGTACACGGTTTCTCAGGCAACACAGAGGAGGAGGAGGAGGAGGAGGAGGAGGAGGAGGAGGAAGAAAGGGAGCGCAAACGAGCTCCTCTCGCCGTGGAGACAGACAAGACAGTAAGAAGACAGACAGACAACCATAGACACACAGGAAGGACAGAAAGATGGGCTGACAGTCACAGAAGGAAAGACAGAAAGTGACTTTGTCCCCGGTTAGAAGGCAGACAAACAGAAGAGAGACAGACAGGCAGAGAGAGACAGGCGGACTGAAGGTTTGTCCCCAGTTAGAAGACTGACGACAGACAGAGTGACAGCGGAGTGACAGAGACAGACATACAGACAGAGTGACAGAGAGACAGACAGTCAGACAGACCAACATAGTGACAGACATAAGGTTTTTCCCAAGTAGGAGATGCGTGATAGAAAAGAGGAAGTGAAGCAAGGAGAGGAGTTGGAATGAGGAAGACTTAAGAAATGTAACTTGTAAGACTTACCAAGCTCAGAGTTTAAACCGTTAATCACTAATCAATCTGCTGTACTTCAGACAAGAACTGTATGTGTGTGTGTGTGTGTGTGTGTGTGTGTGTGAGAACTGTTTGAGAAAAGTGTGTGTGTGTGTGTGTGTGTGTGTGTTTGTGTGTGTGAACTGTTTGAGAACTGTGTGTGTGTGCCAGGGTGTTTGTGTGCATATCTTTTTTATATTGAGTTGCATTTGTTCTGTGTGTGAGTGTGTGTGTGTGTGTGTGTGTGTGTGTGTCTGGCAGGTCCAGAGTGTGTTGGAACACAGCTCTGGTGAGATAGAAGCTGCAGCTCCAGAGATGATCCATCTGGAACGTTTCCTATGAAGACATATGGAAACACACTCCACCACAACCACCCACGCTGCTATTAATACTCTGATCACAGTACTATCACTGTATTTTTACTCCTCTTATTGTACTATCACAGTACTTAATCGGTATGC
>JACYXH010000659.1:4397500-4407500 GCA_026745465.1 Lota lota
GGTCTGGTCTAGTCAAGTCAGATCTGGCCTGGCTCTGAGGCCGGACTAACAGGTCCATGAAGTGGACTGGGCGCTGGGTGTGTGATTTAAGAAACAGAGCAAGCTACTAGGTCAAGGTACGAGAGACAGCGCAACAGTAGAGAGAGAGAGCGTGAGAGAGAGAGTGAAAGACGGGGGAGGAAATGATAAGAGAGATAACTTTGCCCCTTTAGCAGGGAAAGACGTGTCAGCGAACAGAAGAAAGCGTCTGTTCCCGAGCCGCCTGGTTCTCTAGCTGGTTGTTTCGTCTGGACTCCTAATTGAAATGTCCCCCCACCCGACTCCCCTCTCTTCCCTCCTGATGGGACATCATGGAGGACTAAGGGCCTCTCTGCTAGGGGCCGGTGATTCATGTAGCAGGGGTCTGTGTGTAAAAAGAGCAACCGAGGTACTTGCTAGCCCAGGGGCCCCCAAATGTTTTTATGCCGCGAGCTACCACCTGTGGAGGTATTTCTGGCCCAGGACGACCCACCAGATATTTAGCATTTATTTACATTGTCAACTCATTACCATGTCAACAGAAGTGAGACATTTAACATATTAACTCTTATTCTATCCCCCTGTCTTCCAAATATACTAATGGTCAAATAATACTGACCAGACAGCATATTATTATTTAAATATTGTTTGTGGTCATCCCACGGCCTACTTGGACCAACTGATGGGTCCCATAGTTTGACAGCCACTGTTATAAGGTACCAGCGGGTCTGGATAAAACCACCAAAGCCTACCAGAAGAGAGAGGAGATTCAGCTCAGTAGGATGGCCCGCGGTTTGGCACGGTGCACTCCACACCCAGCCTGGTGTGTGGATGGATGCAGGTGTAAGAGAGTATAGTCAGTAGTCAAATAGGTATGTATGTATGTATGTAGGCCAAAGTGACTGCTGCTGTCCGAGTGTGTGTGTGTGTGTGTGTGTGTGTGTGTGTGTGTGTGTGTGTGTGTGTGTGTGTGTGTGTGTGTGTGTGTGTGTGTGAGAGAGAGAGGCAGAGAGCAGATGCGGCAGGCCAGAGTACAAACACAATGAGAGAGAAAAAAACTGGAGACAGAGGGGGAGGGGGAGGAAGTCAGGCACTGTGAAGGGAGAGGGAGAGGAGGGGGAGGGGAGGGGGCCAGCGGAAAGACGAAAATAAAAGCAGAGTGCGTTTACTTTATGGCCGCCTGACTTTGTATCCTGAGGACATCTTTAGCTTTCTAACAACCGTAGCTCAGAGGCAAACACAGAGCGCTGAACACTCTGGTGCTAGCTCGTAGCACTTACCTCGTAGCGCGTAGCACGTAGCTTTTGGCACGCTAACTCTATCTAAAGGAATACAGATAAACATCGAGAAAGGAGCTGAAAAAGAAGAGCAGAGCTGAAAAATGATATTGCTGGCGTATTATTGATGACCACACCCCCCCTCCCCCTCCCTCTCTCTCCCCCTTCTCTCCCCAGGCGTGATGGTGTCATTTTCATCCTGTACTCTGACAGCAGCACTGGAAAGAATTATCTTCAGGCTCCAACACAATCTGTAGGTGTGCCCGACACAATTTATAGACACGCATCTTATACACACACACACATACGCCATAAGTTTACATACTGGTATGCATGTTCTGTTGTTGATTCGGTTGTCAGCTGCATGTGTGTGTGTGTGTATGTGTGTGTGTATGTATGCATGCATGTACCTATATGCTGTATAGTATATGTCTGTGTGTGTGTGCATGTGTGAGTGTGTGTGTGTGTGTGTGCATGTGTGTGTGTGCGTGTGTGTGTGTGTGTGTGTGTGTGTGTGTGTGTGTGTGTGCTTGTGTGTGTGTGTGTGTGTGTGTGTGTGTGTGTGTGTGGTTTGTGTCCAGGCGCTGAGAGGAGGGACGGCACTGAGCACAGTAGGGACCAGATAGAAATGCTGGCCCCACAACACACTCACACACACACACACAAACACACTGGCAGGCACACACAGGCACCCCCCCCCCCCCCACACACACACACACACACACACACACACAGGCAGGCAGGCAGGCATACACACACACACACTTGCAGGCACACATACACACACACACACACACTCACACACACACAGGCACTAAGGTGCACACACATCCCCCCCCATAAAACAGAGAGAGAGAGAGAGAGAGAGAGAGAGAGAGAGAGAGAGAGAGAGAGAGAGAGAGAGAGAGAGAGAGAGAGAGAGGGAGAGGGAGAGGGGTGGTGGGGCTATCTCTCTCTCACGTGTCCTGCCACACCGGCTGCCTGCTGCTCCTGACCTTCGAGATGTTTTTCTCTCTCCTTCCCTCTCTCTCTCTCTCTCTGGCTCTCCCTTTATCTGCCTCCCCCTTCCTCCCTCTACCCTCCCCCTCCCTCCCGCGCTCACTCACTCACCCCTAGACAGAGTGCTGCTTTCCTCCTGCACAGCTCCCAGACGTAGGGGGGTTTGTCATTAAAAGGCATTGCATTTCAGCCATCAGACAGATGGGGCTAGCTGGGCGAGGCTGCTCCTCCTTCACTCCCTGGATGACTGACTGGGTGGTTGACTGACTGGCTGGCTGGCTGACTGACTGACTGACTGACTGGGTGGGGTGACTGGCTGGCTGGCTGGATGGCTAACTGACCGACTGGGTGGGTGACTGACTTACTGGGTGGCTGGATGGCTGACTGTCTATGTGGGTGGGTGGGTGACAGGCTTGGTGGGTGCTTGGCAGACTGGCTGACTGACTGGCTGGCTCAAGCATGGAGAACCCGTATGTGTTACCTCTCTTTGACACACTGCCATGCATGCAGACACACACACACACACACACAAAGACACATACACATACACATACAAAGACACACACACCTTCAGTGTTCCTGGAAGCATATAGTGTCAGTGTTTGTTGTTCCTGCCGGTTAGGATAATTCCTTGAAAATTTCTAGAGATCTGGACCCCAGACCCAACACACCCATCACGGTTGTTAGAGAGACGTGTGACTTCCTGTCCAGCAGAGTGTCTTACTTTCCAGCATACTGACTTAATTACTCTTTATAGGGAACAAATGGATGCATAAAACATACAGGGTTCAATAGGTATACACGCACAATGACTCAAAACACACACTAGCGTGTACATGTACACACACACTAACAAACGCAGATACAAAATGTCTTCTTTCAATGATATGAACCACCACTTTTCTTCACGTTGTCTTTCATTTCCCTGTGCTCTCCCTGTGTCTCTCGCCCAGCCTATCCCTTTGGGCATTGAGGAGTTGAGTCTCTCTCTCTCTCTCTCTCTCTCTCTCTCTCTCTCTCTCTCTCTCTCTCGCTCTCTCTCTCTCTCTCTCTCTCTCTCTCTCTCTCTCTCTCTCTCTCTCTCTCTCTCTCTCCTTTTATTCTGCTGTCCTCAGAGCCACAAATGTCTGCTAATTACAGCGTAGCGCAGCTTGGACGGGCTCTTTTTCCCCAAGTGCTCAAATAAGCTTGTTGTCTACAGAACCAAGACAGAAGCAGTCGAGCACCGCACTGTGACCATCACCACCATCACCACCACCACCATCCCAGCCAGGCCTCGGCCCAAGACCACCCTCAGACTCTCTGCAGCGATGACCGATTAGCAGCCCCCTCACCTCAGATAATAGAGAGTGAGATCTGCCGGTGTGGGTGGAAGTGGGTGCCAGAGGAGAGGAGCAGTAGGTGGTGGGAGACATTCTTGAGTAAGGTGGCACACCCCGTGGAGATCCGTTTAAACCTGCTCACGGGGAAACTGATCCTTTATGGTTCTCGTGGCACGCTCACAATGTGCACTTAGGCTGCTAAGTCGAGGGCTACGAAGGGTGGAAAAAATGCAAGTCATTGTCACCAAGCAAAACAACAAACTGATAACTCGGCCAGTGTGTGTGTGTGTGTGTGTGTGTGTGTGTGTGTGTGTGTGTGTGTGTGTGTGTGTGTGTGTGTGTGTGTGTGTGTGTGTGTGTGTGTGTGTGTGTGTGTGTGTGTGTGTGTGTGTGTGTGTGTGTGTGTGTGTGTGTGTGTGTGTGTGTGTGTGTGTGAAAGCCAGAACCTTGAGGACACAACCACACCCCTGATAAAACTAGAGAGATCGAGAAAGAGTAAAGGAAAGAGAGAAAGGGGGAGAGACAGACAGAGATCCACCCTGCACACATTCATACACATCAGCAGCTAAAGAGCAGCGAAAGCGTTGCGTTCAGTCAGCTCTAGCCCTGCAGGCCAGAGTTACCATCCGCCTGCTTTGGGTTTCGGCTCGGAACAGATAACCAACTCAAAGGCGTTTATTAGGGGAGCACGCTTCACACAAATATTCTGATTAGAATAGGAGAAATCTAATTAATTGCTTGATTCACTGAATGAACCCAGAATTTGTAATGTAATCAAAACAACTGCTTTTCAAGGGGGCTCTTGTTAAATTTAATTGGTGGTGGGGGAGTGGGGGCCTTGGTAGAAAGGGAAAAAACTTAGCACTGGTTGAATGGAAATTAAATTAAGCCTTAAACTAAAAGAGTCTGGTGGTGGTACCTGTTGTACCAAAACACAAGGAGAAGCAGAAGTGTGTGAAAACATTTGTAGAGTCAAGCATGGTCTATTGTTTGATTCCGCAGGAGACAGCAGCTCGGCGGCTGATCACCGCCAGAACGTCCAGCGAATTAACGATGAATAATAACATGCAAATATTGAATAATATACTAGTATACACTCACTGTTAGAGATGTCTTCAAGTCCTGGACATTACTGCTGTAAAACCTGCAATACAAATACAAAAATACACAGACATTTTGATAATATGGAAAAGAAGGTAAACATAGTTTAGCATAGTCTAGCGGTTCCAGGTTCAAACCCCAGTGTCCACATTCTACCTGTAGCCAGACGCCCTTACCCATCTACCTGCTCCTTAATGACATCTAAAGTTCACTGTTAAGTCGCTTTTTTTAACAGTGTCCTCTAAATCGAAGCAGTGCTAAGCCGAATACGTGGTCCATGCTGTGACTTGGACTACTTCTCTGGTAAGCGAGGGTTTATGTGTTTTTGGTTTGACTTCATCCCAGCGATAATGGCCGTGGTTTCCCCGCCAGGAGCCGGGGGCCCAGCGGGTCCCGGAGGGTCCGGGTATCAAAGCCCCCCCCCCCCCCCCCCCCCTCACTTACGGTCAACTGACACTTCAAACAAAACCCACTGTGACGTCCCGGGCACAGCTGCGGCTGGCCGCGCACACGCTCGCCTACCCACGCACCACACACACACAAACACATATGGTACACACACGCCATGCACACAGACACACATCATGGAGACACATATTCACAAACACACACACACACCACAGAGACAAATATTCTCACATACACACACACCTCAGAAACAAAGATATTTCCACAAACACACACACAGACACATACACACACTCTCTCTCCCAGAGTGTGTGTTTTCCTGCAGAACCAGTTAGCAGGAGAAGGATGCAGACTGAGGGGGAGAAGAACAAGAGACTCTCCTTGTAGAGAACCGAGAGATGATGAGGTTCTCACGGCATGTTCTCCTCTGGGAACCTCAAGTGAATGAATGCGCGCACACACAACTGAGGAACGCTCAGTGCTCAGGCGACACAGACACACATGCAGAGCGCTGAAGCACAAGGCTTGTAGTGGGTTAAGCCCCCGAGGCGGACCGCCACAATACACACCAAGGTAGATGAGTTGGGGAACGGCAGCCACTGCCACACTGTCACGCTCATGTAATGCAAGCACATACACGCACTCAACGCACGCACACACACACAAACATGAAAATAAACACACACACACAAGGATGGGAATGCACAAACACATGAAGATTTACACACACACACACACACATAT
Organism: Lota lota; assembly: GCA_026745465.1. Classification (NCBI taxonomy): domain Eukaryota; kingdom Metazoa; phylum Chordata; class Actinopteri; order Gadiformes; family Lotidae; genus Lota; species Lota lota. The sequence continues at coordinate 4,403,370 of JACYXH010000659.1, forward strand.
ACGCGCACACACACACACGCACAAACAAACAGATGAAAACAAACACACACACATGGATGGGAATACACAAACACACGGACAAACAGGTCAAAATACATACAAACACGTATAAACAGGAAGGAAAAACAAAACAAGAAAGGGAAGAGAATTATTATTTCATTTGACAATTCCAAGGAAAGACAGGGTTATGTAACACCTGTACATACACAAACATACATTCAAGGACACCACACACACATAAACACACTCGCACACACACATGCGTGTTTTACCCATGAGAGGTGCATGCATGTATTGAGAGAAGAGTAACAGAGGAAATGTGTTTTGGGGAAGATAACACAGAACACACCTGGACTACAGCACAGGGAATGTGCTGGGAAGTCTTTAATGATATGTTTTATCATTTAGAGACGAGGTTTGATGAGAAAAACTGATCTGCAGCCTTTCCTGTAACTAAGTTTTGTTTTGTTCCTTGCTTAAAAAAAAACACACACTCACAAACACACTCACAAACACACACACACACACACACACACACACACACACACACACACTTCATATCATCCAAAGATAATCCCAGGGTAATACTATCTCCTTCCCCTCCCCCAACAAATGAAGTTGAGCAGCAGATGTGTCTCACGATGCTCAGATCTCCCTGTCTCTCTACAGCCCCCGTGTGTGTGTGTGTGTGTGTGTGTGTGTGTGTGTGTGTGTGTGTGTTGAAGTGCAGCCTGAAGTTACACTAGACACACACACACCCACACACACACACACACACACACACACCAGCACACATCTGTCAATTCATCTGCATACATCAGTGAGCAGGCGACAGTACAGCGATGATCTATCCATAATGGCCCCTCTAATCACCCACACAATGACAGAGAGTGTGAGTGCACACACACAAACACGCACACGTGGGAGGGTGTACGTATATCCACCTTTTTTACACACACACTTAAAAAAAATGCATCCATATACAAAAAATCAACACACACACCAACCAAAACACGCACTTGTGATAGTGTGATCGTATATATGCCTTTTTACACTTTTGCTTGCATACACTTAAAACATACACACACACACACACACACACACACACAGTACAGTCATCAATATACAAAATAACAACACATCGCAGACACACACACTTGTGGGAGGGTGTTCACATATATATATATATATATATATATATATATATATATATATATATATATATATATATATATATATCATAGACATCATATAGAACAGCCCACGCATACACAGAGCGCTTTGATTGGTGGACACAGTAATGATAACAGAGAAGCAGGTATAGAGAAATGAAAGAATTCAGCACAACTGAGGGAGAGAGCGAGAGAAAGAGAGCGAGAGAGAGAGAGAGAGAGAGAGAGAGAGAGAGAGAGAGAGAGAGCGAGAGAGAGAGCGAGAGAGAGAGAGAGAGAGAGAGAGAGAGAGAGAAGAATTACATACAGATGGGAGAACCAATAACCTGCCATCATTTACCTGAGATCCTTTGAGCCTTAGTTCAGTGGATTAACACCCCCAATCCCTCCACGCACACAAACACACACACACACAAAAAACAAAAAACTGGAAGAACTACTGCCCTGGAAAAGCTTATTTTTGCTCTGTGCTAATGTGGCGAAAATGTGACGGTCCTAATAAAAAGCCATAGTAAATATCCCATGCACAGTGAACTGTCTCAACAAACCTGTTTACCTGAGAATGAAAAACAAGATATGGTAAAAAGTACTTTGTTAATCCCAGATGGGAAATTAGTAGTCACTTCGAAAAAGAAGCAGCAACAGTAGAAAAAGATAACAAGCATTTTGAGATGGACCAGGTTATTCTAATTATGCGAGAAACCAGGTCACATGACCCAACAGAATCGTATCCAACCTGTTGTTTGTTTATGATGACTCTAATCCCATTGGTGGGTGGAGTTTACAGCGATTGACCCCCCTGCCTGTCCCCCATCACCAGCTGGGTTTGGATTAAATTATACACTATCAGAAGCACCGACTCACTCCCTCTATCTACTCTTGAGCCACCCCCCCCCCCCCCCCCGCTCTACAACAAACTCCACACACTCCCACCCACCTCGATCTGTCTTCACTCACTGAAAAAGCCACTTCCACACGTATTACTGCTGCAGAAAAACAGGAAGGAGAGGGAGAGAGAGAGAGAGAGATAAAGATATGTATATATATATATAGAGAGAGAGAGAGAGACACACACACACACACACACACACACACAAACACACACATGAGAAGAGAGAGAGAAAGAGAAAGAAAGCACAAACTAAAGAAAAAACACAAATTACTTACTAATAACGTGTGCTTATCGAAGCGGGGAACACACAAGTGTGCCGTTAAGCTACAGCGCTGTCAGACCGACCCCCAGTTCTATTCCATGCCTTGTTATAAGATAAATAACTGTTGAAACATTTGTCTCTACACCTCTCTCACACACAGCGAGCCATGCGGCCTTAAGTTAGAGCAAGAGACGTAAGAGAGCGAGAAGCAGAGACAGCAGGGGCAGAGAGAGCGAGAAAGAGAAGAGAAGAGAGAGAGAGAGAGGCACAGTGAGAGGGAGAGAGAGAGACTTGGCCGCAGACATTTTCCTCAAGCCCCCAGAACAAAACAGGCAAGTCTTGACAGTCTGTCGGCCACAGAGCCGTCACACAATCAGTCGCAGGAAACCAATCCCTAAATAGCTCTGATTCATCTCTTCATCACACACAATGTAAGCACACAGAGCCTCTATCTCTCCCCTCCCTCTGTGTGTGTGTGTGTGTGTCTCTGTCTCATCCTATCCGCTTTAACCGCCCCCACCCCCCCCCCCCCCCACCCCCACCCCCACCCCCACCCCCCACCCCCACCCCCACCCCCCACCCCCCCCCCCACCCCACAGTGAGAAGGTTTCTGCTTCTCTTCCTAGAGTTCCCGGTGATTTACCGTTAGTGTTTAACGGCACACCGGCATCTTTTATCGTTACATGATCTGGGCCTGAAGCTGACAAAATGGAATCTGTCCGTGTGTGTGTGTGTGTGTGGATTGTGTGTGTGTGTGTGTGTGTGTGTGTGTGTGTGTGTGTGTGTGTGTGTGTATGTGTTTGTGTGTGTATGGGTGGATAAAAGAGTTGCGTGTGAAACATATTTTTTTAAGTGCAATTTAAATCCCCTTAGCTTATCCAAAAGTGTGTGTGTCTCTGTTTGTGTGTGTGTGTGTGTGTGTGTGTGTGTGTGTGTGTGTGTGTGTGTGTGTATGTCATTCCACTAAATGGTTTCTTACTCCTGGTGATAGAGGAAGTCCCATCTCGAGGGAATAGGTTACACCACACACATACACAAATGCGCGCACACACACACACACACACACACACACACACACACACACACACACACACACACACACACACTCCTCAACACACACTCCCACAAACACACACACACAGCTCTAAGCATTAGTGCAATCCATTTGTGTGGGACGGTGTCTGCTGAAAGGCCCTGCCGCTGCATTGTGTACACACAGCGTGTTGCTTAATGCAGGTCTGTCCGTCTGTCCTCCTACGAGTCTATGTGGGGTTGTGTGTGCATGTGTGACGTGTATACGTATGTGCGTGTGTGTGTGTGTCAGTAAGGAAGCGTGTGTGTGCGTGCATATGTGTGTGTAATGTACATATGTTTGAGAGGCTGTGATAATTCCTCTCTCTGGCAGCGCGCCCACTGCAGTATTAGCGAGTGTTTGGTGCTCCCGTGCTATTGGCCGCTAAACGCAGCTTCTGTCACACAAACACCCAAACATCCGGACGCCTCAGCCCCACAGCAAAGCTCATCATAGCTCCAGCAAGGGAATCATTTATATCATAATGTACAGCAGAAACAAATATCTACCGATATCAGGGTGATGCAGCCAAACTATAAAATGATATTTGTGTTGTCTTGGACTGGTTATGTTGGTTGTTTGACACATTGTCAATGATGAATTGTAATGTATGTATTTATGTATTTATTCGCTGATGACACATTACATAAGAAGCAAATAAGATGCATATTTTATGTTGCCGCATGATAATTGTCACATCACGTTCTGTGTTATGAAGGGGAAAACTGTTGCT
>JACYXH010000659.1:4415000-4502500 GCA_026745465.1 Lota lota
TTTCGTTTCAAACCAACACAGCAAACAAGCTCTGACAGATCTGTTCTCTCTCACTCTTTCTTCTCTCTCTCTCTCTCTCTCTCTCTCTCTCTCTCTCTCTCTCTCTCTCTTCCGTTAAGGAAACACACACAGACACACACACGACACAAGTATATCAGTGTTTCTCATTGGGCTGTGTTGAGCTGCAGTGGTCACTCAAACACACACACACACACACACACACACACACACACACACACACACACACACACACACACACACACACACACACACACACACACAGATAGCAAAACGAAGCCAACAGAAGCGGTTTGTAAAATAAAGGAGAGATTGTTCCGTTTCAATCCACTAATAGCACTAATGGCTTCTTAGCAGCTCCACGAGACCAAACAGCTGTCACGTCCGCGCATCAGCGACGAGAGGGAAAGAGAGAAGAAGGGAAAAGAGACACAAGTAAAGAGAAAGAAGAAGAAGAGAAAGACATTCCCGATAGGAAAAAAAAAGGGGGGGAAGCTTCTTCATGTTGGGCTAAACATCTGCTCCTCTACGCTATGGCAGCTCCGTAGCAATAAATGGGCAAACAAAAGAGGTGGGAGGTGAAACGGTTAGATTTTCCATCTCAAAGCATTCATTTAGGTCTGGGAAGAGTCTACTGGACAGGCAGCAACACCGGCCGGGTGAGGCTTTATTCCTGATGACACCGTGAAGATTAGACAAAACAACCTCGTTTATGACAGATCACTAGCCTATATTCGAGTCACCAGTTGTTTCAGAAAGACACTATCTTGACCACGAAATCCAAGAAACACAAACAACAGACAAACGTAGGCCTACCCGAGAGAATGTCGAATACCTAGGCCTTCTTATTTAGGCCTAGTTAGAGCTAACAGGAGGCCTATGTAAAGGCAGACGATTTATTTCATAGTTGGATTAATGAATATAAATATCGAAAATGTTAACATGTTGTAACAACGCCATTTCATGAGCATTATTTAATATGTCATATGACCATATACATGCAATGCCCAATTAATATTTATAAATAAAATGTATTGCACAAGTAAAAAAAATACATATATAAACCGTTTACCAGAAATAGGCTATAGGCTAGAGACAACCACGTTCCTGATTTCATTCAGCCTTTTCTTCCTTTGAAGATCCTACTTAGTTTCTATGAGCCTGTTATATCACGTTAAAACAAATGCAATGCTAAACGGTTCACATTTCAAAGTTCAAAAACGGTCCCATTCAATATTTAAATTAACCACGTATCTGTGTGTTTGCATCTAATTCCCTTTAATAAATACGTCGCATTATTATGTCTGCGCCGTAATGTCACCTACTACATGTGTGTGTGTGTGTGTGTGTGTGTGTGTGTGTGTGTGTGTGTGTGTGTGTGTGTGTGTGTGTGTGTGTGTGTGTGTGTGTGTGTGTGTGTGTGTGTGTGTGTGTGTGTGTGTGTGTGTGTGTGTGGTTACACCACCCTACTAATAATGATATTCACATCCCTTCTCGTAACAGTGTTTAAGTCGTCATTTCTCTAAACTCTGAGTCTACGTCGTCCTGGAAGGGGAAAAAAAACTTCACATGACGTCATCAGTCCGTGATAGTTAACATTTTTCTTAACTTTCTCAGCTGCAAGAAAAAAAAAACATGGATTCCCATTGAGCGAGTGAGCCATGGGAGCGAGTCTGTGTGAGTGCGTGTTTGCTTGGGGGGATTTCTGGAAGAAGAAAAAAAAATCAACCAAGATGGCGAAAGGCTTGTTGTTTTGGAAAGCGGGGCGAAAAATGGAGGATATTGTAATATACACAAAGGGACGCGGATCTCGACAGCCCGACCAACCGCAGCTGCCAGCCGCGTTCGGGGGAAGCAGTCGCCGGACCAACACGAGGCTAACTATAGCTCTACCTGGAGGGTGTCGGGGAAAAGCCAAATGGATATATATACCCATCAAACTTAATCCAGGTCGAAGAGGATATTATTATTATTTGCAACTAATTGTTTTATTTGCGCATGGAGGGAACTATTAACTGGATGGATTGTGTCCTGTCTTGTACGGACAGCGAGAGACCAAAGGTAGTCCGCTGCCTCCTCCTCCTTCTACCTTCGCTGGCGATCACAACATCAACACTAAATGTGCAAACACACGAACAAAAAAAAACCACTAATCATGGGGGGATAAAAGCGAAGATATGTTTACAGCGAGTGGTCTAACAGGCTGAAAAGTTAATATTTTGAATGTCAAAACGATAAATATGATGAAATAAGAAGCGCAGCGGAGAGCGACACGAGAGAGGACACAAAGACGATACCACTATCAGGTCACCAATCCGAGAAAAAAACACTTGCTTTTCTATTATCCCAAACTTTACGCATTTCGCACAAATCTATCGCTCAGCAGCCGATATCGAATGAATGAACGAATACGAGTGAACGATTATAACTAGTTACTACTACCGACATCCAGATCCCGACCGAGGGACAGGCAGAAGGCAAAGAAGAAACTAAATCAAGCCAGCGACTGCACATCGCTTGTTCTCTGATAAAAAAAGACCCGAATGAAATAAACACTTACCTTTAGTTTCGACACTTTACTTATTCCCAAGTCCGGTTTTTTGTTAAAGTAACACTTCGAGTGACCTTCTCGCCTCTTTTGCTGCTCGGATTCGTAATGAAAGAGGACGGTAAGGGATGATAAAGAAGGGTATTGGCCAGTAATTGAGTCTCCGTGTGAGTGTGTGTGTATGTGTGTGTGTTAGTTACTAACAGCAGATTGAAGCAGACTCCTCTCAAGGTTTATTCAGCTCCACTTCAAGGAGCCAACGTGACGTCAGCCCACAACTGCCACACAAAGACAAAGTTATATTTGTGTTGCGGACGCTATGGCTAATAAATAACTTCTGACTTCCGACGTCCACGACGCACATATTGCAATATTTTAATGACACCGCTACAGACAACAACAACAAAGTCGACCGGTTGCATTATTTGTTCTGTAGCTTGTCGGGGGGGGGGGGGGGGGGGGGGGGGGGGGGGGGGGGGGGGGGGGGGGGGGGCGATACACAGTACTGCATAATCATAATGAATGATTCACTTGGGTAAGAGTGTTTGGTAAATTATATTTGAATACATTATTAGACATCCAATAACCCTCCCTATTTATTTGGGACTGGTGCTGTTAATAAACATTACATTGAGACAGGGTTTTTTTCTGTCCCGTTTGAAACTTAATAAAGTGTTTTTTCCATAGTGAGTGGAAACATTTTATTTAACGCAACCAAATGAAAAGAGAGCTGCCCTCTCATCTTCCTGTTGAATATGATTAAACATGACCTGCTCTATGTTAGATGTTACCAACACAGATATTAATGGATCAATACATTGGCTGGCAGAGAGCAGCCATCTGTGTGTGTGTGTGTGTGTGTGTGTGTGTGTGTGTGTGTGTGTGTGTGTGTGTGTGTGTGCGTGCGTGTGTGTGCATGCTAGTAAGTGTGCATGTGTGTGTGTGTTGGTGTGTGTGTGTTTCTTTACCTCCTCCACTGACAGTACAATAAGCAACAGGCTGAACACGGCCCCTGACCCAGACAGGCTTTCCAGACGCTCCAGATTATTTCATTCAACTGGAAAACAACAAGGGGGTTGATGGGTGGGTGTACATTTGCCTGGGTGTGTGTGTATGTGTGTCTTCATTTGTGTGGCGATCTGTGTGTGTATGAGTGTGGAAATGTGATCTTGTGTGTGGGTGTGTGTGGGACGCAACAGTGTATGTGTGTGTGTGTGTGTGTGTACATGCCTGTGTGTATATCTATTGCTATGTGTACATCTATGTGTGTGTGTGTTTCATACGCATGCTTGTGTGTGTTTCATGTGTGTTTGCTTACCCCCTCATGATCCACCCTGTTGAGGATTTGTCCCAGCCCACCAGCAGGTCTTGAACCTTATACTACACACACACACCATAAATCATCCTGCCACCATCCAGCCTATTGTCACCCATGTTAAGTGCTGCTTTATTAGCACATTCATATTAATGCAGCATAAACGCAACTGAATGACCATGTAAATACAATAAAGATCCTTCCTTCCCTGCACATTTGTTCATATTATACCTGTTAAACACCCTGTTTGGTGTTCATATCAAACCTGGAAAAAGTTATGTGCAGGATACTAGTCTATGTTGTTCAACTCACAGGTGGAAAGGTACTGGGCTCAATCCCCAGTGTCCACAGTCTTCCTGTAGACAGCATCCTTGAGCGATAACCCCTGACACCCTACCTAGTCCTTAATGACCTTTATAGAAGAAATATAATAGAATAAAGATGCTTTGGATGGAAGCGACAGCTAAACGACTATCGTATATAGAGAAATTACTTCTACTTTGTGATGAAATGATGTAAAGATCTCAGGCATAAATACATATTTACTGTGACCTATGAAGAGGTCATAAATGGGGTTGCATGGGCGTGCACGGAGCGCAGTACACGCCCATGCATCCCCTCCCAGCTTGGTGTTGTGCAGCCGAAGCCATTTCATAAAGCTGCTCTCTCTGAACGCAGGACATTGATTTTTGTCTCCGGGTCTTTCCATTACCTGTTGGGGGGAGGAGGAGGGGGGCTGTGCGTCAAAAGTGACACATATATGTGCACACACGCACTCTTTCAAATACACACATGTGTGCTGGCACGCACACATGTGCGTATTCACAAATACCCATACACAGAGGCTTACAGACATGTGTACACACATACTCTCTGTGTCACAAACACACACACAGACATTCACACATGCATCCTACACACGCAAACACAACATACATACAGAGGCTTAAACACACACTTTCTCTCTCTTTCTCTCTTTATCACACACACACAGTGACACCCTGGCTTATTGGTCCTCCTCCCCCGCCTTGCGGCTGGAGTGACAGGCGGGCGGGGGGCGGTGGTGGTGGAGAGGGTGGTGGTGGTGTTTGTCAGGCTGCAGCGGTAGAGGAGCTGCTGCGTGCTTTAATTGCATGGGAGAATATTCATTATAGGAAGCACATGGGGGCGGGAACACGGGGTGGTTGCAGTGCTGGTAGTGGTGGCAGTGGTGGTAGAGGTGGAGGTGTAGGCGATTCTGGTGGTGGTAGTGGCTGTGATGGTGGTGGGGGTTGTGCGGGTAGTGGCGGTGATGATGGTGGTGGTGGTGATGGTGGTGGTGATAGTGGCAGTGATGGTGGTGGTGGTGGTGGTAGAGGTGGTGGTGGTGGTGGTGGTGGAGGTTGGGCCAGTGACGGTGGTGGTGGTGGCAGAGGTGCTGATGGTGGTGGTGATGGTGGCGGTTGAGGGGGTTGAGGTGGTGTTGGTTGTAGAGGTGGTGGTGGAGGTGGTGTTGGTGGAGCTGGTGGTGGTAGAGGTGGTGGTGGTGGTGGTGGTGGTAAGGGTAGTGGTAGAGGTGGTGGTGGTGGAGGTGCCAGTAGGGGTGGTGGTGAGGTAGTGGTGGTAGGCTGGTGGTTGTGTGGGTGGGGGTTTGGGGGACTGTCCCTTTAGGAGCGGTCTCAGCAGGCAGCACGGCCCAGAGGGCTGGCTCCTCTGTATCGCAGGCTGGGAGCGGCTGCCGTACCTTGGTCATTTGTAACATAATAAGTGGCGGCACAATGAGTGTGATGCTAGAGGGGGGAGGGGAGGCTGTCTCCCTCTCCTCTAAAAAGAGGCACTTTTGTCTTGATTAGAAAGTATAATGAGCCATTGAAGAAACAGACAAAAACACACACACACACACACACACACACACACACACACACACACACACACTCAAACACTCAAACACAGAGAAGACAAATGAATGTGGTGATTGAATGAAATTATTATTTAATTCTTCTTCTATTGCTCTGCCGTACTTAGCCAGGGACAGTGGTCAGGGGCGAGGAGCTGTGCTTGCATTTATTGATTCTTGCACCGCCCCCTCCCCCCCACCTCCCCACCCTCCCTTGACACACTCAGCGAATACTGATTCCTTTTCCCACAACTATGTGCAATTCCATTAACACAAAAGGCTTCCAGCAACCCAGAGATGTTTAATTTGAAGAACTCAAATGAAGCCTAAAATAGTGTTCACACGCAGAGGGAAACTGGCCCAGGGTGCTGTCTCTCCCCCTCTCTTTCTTCTTCTCCCTCTCCCTCTCTCTCTCTCCCTCTCTCGCTCTCTCTCTCTCTGTACACAATTCAATTAGACATCACCCATTGTTGTGTCCTACATAATCGCCGTTAAATCAACCCCCAATCATTTCTGAACGACGACTTACATCTCGTCTTCTGGAATACCATCGCACGTTGTGCCCCCGAAACCAATAACGTGGTCTCATCGGCTTATAGGGCCGCTCAGAGCAGAGAGACGTAGTGCACGTGTTGCTGTTGGAATATGATAACAAGGTCATAATGACAGAGTTGTGTGGAGCATCTGTGTTTTAATAGGGTTCCTCAGCCATATTGAAAACAATTCCTTCAGCTGTAATGATCCACAACGCTAATCAATGGAAACCACCGACGGGATGGAAGGAGCGAGTGGCGCGGCGTGCTCTCTCGCTCTCTCTGGCCGACGGAGGGTTGAGCAGTTGTATCAGAAAAGAGGTATTGATTAGTATCTGGCCCTTCTCAGGGGGGATGAAAGACGGTTGCGATGGCCTCTGGTAGCGAGATCTTTCCAGGCGGGAATAATCAGGGCACCCCGCAGCACAATCATTGTTGTGGAGAAGTACGCATTAGCCATGACCTTTGACCCGGGCAAGGACACATCTCACACACACACATCAGAACACACGTACACTCGCACGCACACACATACACACACACCAGCGCATACACACGTGCGCACACACACTTGCCCGCATACACACACACACACACACACACATACAGAGAGCTGGAGGAGATGGTGGCTGTCTGGGTATATTTAGTATTCTGACCCTGGACACAATGCAAGCCCTCAGGTGACAGAACACAGAGCAGGGCTGGTGTGCAGAGAGCAGGGGGTCCTCTCCCATTCTACGTATTACAAGTTTCTACTGTGTTTGTTTCTACTAAGTATTACACGTGTTTCTACTGTGTATGTTTATATTATGTATTAAATGTTTCTACTGTGTGTGTTTCTACTATCTATTACATGTTTCTACTGTAAATGTTTCTACTATGTATTACATGTTTCTACTGTGTATGTTTCTACTATGTATTGCATGTTTCTACTGTGTATGTTTCTACTAAGTATTACATGTTTCTGCTGTGTATGTTTTTACTAAGTATTACATGTTTGTACTGTGTATGTTTCTACTATGTATTACATGTTTTTACTGTGTATGTTTCTACTATGTATAACATTTTGTACTGTGTATGTTTCTACTATGTATTACATTTTGTACTGTGTATGTCTCTACTATATTACATTTTGTACTGTGTGTGTTTCTACTATGTATTACATTTTCTACTGTGTATGTATCTACTATGTATTGCATTTTTCTTCTGTGGTTGCTGAAGTTGTATCTCCTCCGCTGGAATAGAAAATCTATGAAATTATATTTTGTAAGCAAGATGTGTAGAGCGGGAGTGTGTGTTGTGGCAGATGTGTTTGTAGATGATGATGATTATGATGATGATGAGATCTGTGTGTGTGTATCTGTGTGTGTGCCTACGTGTGCATGTGTGTGTGTGTGTGTGTGTGTGTGTGTGTGTGTGTTTGTGTGTATGATGTAATCCACAGAAGGCAGGACTCATCGTTACGACAGAGTAGTGAAGTGACTCATTTGTTGATGAGGTACATTCACTCAGAGAGTGAGAGAGAGAAAGAAAGAGAGAGAGAGAGAGAGAGAGAGAGAAAGAGAGAGAGAGAGAGAGACTCACACTCTGTGTGCACATGTGTGTCTCTGTGGAAAGAGAGAGAGAAAGAGAGAAGAGCACATTTGTGCATTTCTTTTCTGGGAACATGGAGTCATTTGTGCCGGGAAAGTGGAGAAACACATTCAGTGTTTGAGTGATGCGTCTCTGTCTCTGTCTCTCTCTCACTCCAGCTTAATCTCTCTCTCTCTCTCTCTCTCTCTCGCCCTCAACCCCCACCCTCGCCCTCTCTTTCCTGCCCCCCTGCCTCTTTCTCTATTCTCCCTCCCCACCCTCCCTCTCTTTCCCTCTCCCCTCCGCCCTCCCCTCTCTCTGTGGAGGATGAGATCAGAAGGAAATGTCAGCCCAACCTGAGCGAAGCACAAGTGACCTCCAATCAAATGAAAACACATCTTTAGCCGAGCGAGCGTATGTGTGCCTGTGTGTGTGTGTGTGTGTGTGGGTGAGTATAGTGTGGACACGATTGCCACACAAACACACACAGCCACACACAGCCGCCCTGCCTTCCATTAGCTAAGTGTAGCGCTGCTAACCACGGGCTACATCTTAGGATATTACCAGAGGGAGACCTCTGAGCTAGCCCCCCCCCCCCCCCCCCCCCCCCCCCCCCCCCCCCCCCCCCCCCCCCCCCCCCCCCCCCCCCCCCCCCCCCCCCCCCGTTACTACAACATGCCATAAAGGGACAAATCACAGGTTATGGTTTCACAGGCTTTGACGTCCTTATGCTTTTACATTGAACTGCTTTTGTTCAACTCTCCCCCTCTCTCTTTGTGAGGGAAGAACGCCCTTAATCTGGGGGTTAAGGAAGGGGATTTTGGAGGGAAGGGTGAAATTATGGGGGTGTCATCTTTTTGTTTTTTTTGGTACATCTGAGAAAGTGTGTAAAGGATTCCTAGCAGTCATGGTCTTGTGGGGTAAATTTACTGTACACGCAAACCATGCCAAGACCCAGCTCAACTGCGTGGAAAAAAGCATTTATATAAAGAGTATTTAGAAAGAGAGGGAGAGAGAATATACATGTAGTGTTTATATATATATATATGTAAAGAGACAGTACATATATGTATATATAGTTTGTTTCTGAGTGACCATCCCTGATGACATCAGCATGTTTCTGTGTTTCTGACAAAAAAGGAAATTTTACTTGAAACGCATGAGAAAATGTTTAGAAAGAAAATATCTGCATCTGTGTTTATATTTCTGTAGACGGTGCGATTAATTTGTCAGTCCCTGAATCAATATCACGGGAATTGCAATCACGTTATCGTGACATTCTAAAAATGGAGCTGACCAGATACGTCACATAAACTAATTTCAGAGTCCTTGTTGATCGATGTATACGTTTGACATAAATCTGTGTTGGAAAGAAATGTATGGTATATAAATATAATCTATATGTTATAATACTCTGTCTAAAGCCAATGGTGTAAGAATTCTAAACTGTTCTGTAAAATGCATTCTGAGAGAAACCTAGAAACTGTTAAATCCTATTAAAAGTCCTGGACTTCACATGAACTCAGAGTTGTAATCTATTGACACCAACACTTAAACACCAGATGATTTCAAACTGATTAACCAACAGTCAATGTCCATTAAAAGGCTTCACCTGGATCTCGATTAAAAGTCGGTTTTAATGCTCACCAACGTGTAAATACCGTGAACAAACTGGCTGGTGCTAAATGCTGTATCACTCCCAGAAACACTCGTTGGACTGCATTGAGAGATCCGTTTTATTTCATATCAAATTGGTGTTGACATAACCCTGATATTAATGTATTTCTGTTCATTCCCTGTCACATTAAACTAATAGTGCCATGATTCCTTTGAGCAAATCATTTGGACACATTGTTCACTCATTAATTATTGAAAGGACTGCTATTTTATCGCTGAATAAAATAGTTACTAATTCAATTCTTCTTTATGTTTAACATTTCATGGAGCTGAAATTAAACAAATGACCTCAGTGGCTGTTTATGTGTGATAAAGATTAATTAATAATCCATGTTTTTCTTCCTTAACAAATGACATTCAATTCTGTAGCTTTTGCCTTGTGTATTTTATTGGACTGAATGTTTTTAGATATATAATCTGCCATGTGTCAAATCTTGACATCTACACTAGATAATTTAACCATAATTCAGAGAGGATAGTTATCCTAGAAGCTCATGAATTTCCAAACATATAAGAATGTTTTAATATAAAAAATTGATCCAATGTGTCCGTTGGTAAATTGGTATCAGAAATTACAATTAAGTTTCTCTACAAACTAATTCTTGAACCTGTTGAATTCTAAAACATATCCTATATATTGAAACTCAGTCCAACACAGCATATACGACAAATCTCTGGCCACTTTTTTAAACCTTAAAACCCAATCAGATTGCCATTGCTTTAAGAAAGATCTCAACTCAGATCCACAGTCGGAACCAAGATGGCGGCTTGTCCCCTCGTGTTCTCTGCTTTATGTGTGCGAATGATAAAAAAGCGCCTGTGTGTGTCTAATTAATACTGGCAGGCCGCTAGGAGCCATGCACGGCTCGTCTTCACCCCGGCCGAATGTAGGCCAGCGCACAGCAGTGTCACCATCTCACCGGTGACATCATCTCAGTGTTCAGCCCTTCACCCCTCCATGGAACAAAGAGCCAGGCTGCCGGGGTGGAGTGTGTGTGTGTGTGTGTGTGTGTGTGTGTGTGTGTGTGTGTGTGTGTGTGTGTGTGTGTGAATGTGTGAGTGTGTGTGTGTGTGTGTGTGTGTGTGTGCATGCATGTGTGTGTGCGAGTGTGAGTGTGTGAGTGTTTGTAGATGTGTGAGGGGGGAAGGCAGATGTCAGCGCGTGTGTCTGCGGAACGTTAAGACCAACACATGTTGCCCTGCGTGCACAGAGGACAGCTTTTAGACACTAGAGATGTGTGGCTGGGCTGGGGGATGTGTGGTTGGACTACTAGACCCAATGGAGTGACGACGTGATCATAGAGATCATTTGGTCATATGCTTAGAAATATACGTCAGTTTTTGTTCTTAGCAATATGTATTTATTTTCGTTGACACTGTTGTCTTGTCCGATTGGTCTGCGTTTTGTGTTTTCGATGTGTTTTGTTTGCCTCTGTGAGATAATTGATCATAACTACTAGAGCCACTGGAGTGGAGGGGTGATTGTGGAGATCGTATGAATTTGATATATTGTTTAGTCATGTGTATAGTTTTCTTCCTTGACACCGTTGTCTTGTCT
Organism: Lota lota; assembly: GCA_026745465.1. Classification (NCBI taxonomy): domain Eukaryota; kingdom Metazoa; phylum Chordata; class Actinopteri; order Gadiformes; family Lotidae; genus Lota; species Lota lota. The sequence goes on from JACYXH010000659.1 coordinate 4,426,098, forward strand.
CATCAGTTTCCGTTTTTGATGTGTTTTGTTTACCTTTGTGAGAAACTTCTTATGATTTCATAATGTTAAGGGTGTTGAGCAACAAAGAAGGAATGCAAGTAAAAAAACGTAAAAGTGTGCTAGACACGGGCCCTCCAACATGTGATCTAAAGTATTAGCACATGTGGCCGTGCCTTCTCTTGTCCTAACACGAAGAGAGAAAGAGATGTAGAGTGAGAGAGGGAGACTGAGAAAGAGACACAGAGAGAGAGAGAGAGAGAGAGAGAGAGAGAGAGAGAGAGAGAGAGAGAGAGAGAGAGAGAGAGAGAGAGAGAGAGTCTGGACTTATTTTCGAGAAGAAGAAAAAAAAGCTAGTTCATTTAATTACAGTTTGTCATGTTGAAAAGGGAAAACTCTAAATCAGGGGCCCATCAGATATCCCTTCTTATCACAGGGAAAATTAGCAAATTTAATAAACTCCTTCTCTGTGCTCCAAGAATCCATAGTGGTGAGTTATTATCAGCAGAACGCTCTAATACGGATCTTCTCATCCAGAGACTGTGACCAAACGTTTCCTCAGGGTTGTCAAACTGCCATTCCACAGCAGCAGATAACAGCAGAAACCACATTATTTCAGTTAGAAATAACGCCCGCTATGAGACCTGCTTAGCATATCCCTCTCACACAGAAAGGTCATTTAGCCATTTTTTTATGTATAAGATATATGAGACATATTAATATGCTACATATATGAAGTTCCTCTCTCTCTTGCATATCTATCAGTCTGACCATCTGCGTACAAACATGGGTGTGTGTGTGTGTGTGTGTGTGTGTGTGTGTGTGTGTGTGTATCTAGGTATCAACATTGATGTAGGTATAATGTCGGTATGTGAATATATTCAAACTATTAACCAAGTACCATTAGAAGCTAATACACTATAAACAAATACGCCATTAACTAAAATACCATTATCAAACACACCATAAACTAATACACCATTAACTAAAACGCCATTAACAATACACTATTAACTAATAAAACATTATTAACTAATTATTGGACCATTATTCACACTATAAGTAAAGAACCACAGCAAGGCTTATTCATTTATTCAAGACACTCAATCTCTGTAGAGAAACCCACCTCTGTTAAGAGACAGAGGGGGGGGGGGGAGGGGAGAGATGACTAGGGAGAGAGTGAGAGGAAGGGAGAGATGGGTAAAAAGGAAGAGAGAGGGAGATAGGGAGAGAGGCAGAGATGGGGAAGAGGAAGAGAGAGAGGGAGAGCGATAGAGTAAGGGAGAGAGAGAGAGAGAGAGAGAGAGAGAGAGAGAGAGAGAGAGAGAGAGAGAGAGAGAGAGAGAGAGAGAGAGAGAGATTCTCAAGACCTGGACGACTCGTGGGAAACTGAGGGTCTGGTGAAGGAACAGCAGAAAGGTCTCGGACATTCCTCAGTGATTACAGGGAGCTGCACACATTCTTAGGCTGTTATGTCCGAGCTTTAAAACAGGGCATGGAACCAAAACAAGGATTTTTAAAATCATTTAAAATCATTTAACGAATTTAAAACCTTTTCATGACTTAATAAGAACCAATCAGGGTTATACTTTATGAATACTGTGTTGTTTAGAATATCTCAACCACACTTGGATCTCTATTCAAGTGTCATCACCGATGTTTTATGTTAATGCAGAAAACACCTGATCAAGCAAGTGAATCTAGTCTACAAGTAGTGATAAGTAACCCAACAGATCAGCAAAGACTAGTAGTTTCAGTAACAGGACTCATGAAGTCGGCCTGTGAATGAACGACCGTCTCAAAGGGACAGTTTAGTCTCCATTTACTACGGACTATACACCACAAGAGAAGAAAGGGCTTCTAGTAAGACATTGTGTGAAATCTCAGGTTACATGCTCATAAGCCCCGGCTGAAAGAGCCAGCCTCCCCCACCACCACCCGTCCCCCCACCACTCCAATGGAAAATGTGCTTCCCCCCTCCCCTCTGCTACGGCGAGCATATGAGCAGCAGCGGAGAGAGGAATGCTTCATTATCCTCCAATCAGCGGCCGCGGGGGAGGAGCGGTGCCCGGGATCCAGCTTCCCAGGCAGCCAGCTCCAGCAAATGGGATTGGCCCACGGACCCACTGGGAGACTATAAGCCTCCTCTCTCCTCCCCTCCTCTTTCCTCCTGTCCTCTCCTCTTCTCCCCGATGAACGGAGCGCTCCTCCTATACTTCCTCGTTTGTCTCTCTAGGTCATGTGTCCTTTTATGTCGGCAATTAATCTGCAGGCCTCCTCCATTAGGCTACAACCCCCTCTCTCTCTCTCTCTCTCTCTCTCTCTCTCTCTCTCTCTCTCTCTCTCTCTCTCTCTCTCTCTCTCTCTCTCTCTCTCTCTCTCTTTAGTCCCTATATGTTCCGCATGGCTTAAATGAATTGAATACCTGCTTTAGGTGACTGTTTTAGGGTTTTAATAAAAGGATTAGTATTGAATTGTTGTTGTTGTGTCTGTGGGGAGTGTTAGGTTAGCACGACGACCAGCGTCTTGTTGACCTTCACATTAATATGCATCTGTTGTACAAACGGATCGTCCCTCCTGCATCCCAAAACACTAAACACCAATCCAGTGTAGGGGCGTTATAGGCCACACGGGCAATTGATATTAATGGAATTGATACTGTGTTTTAAATATTTAAATATTTATAATAGTCTCTGGAGGTGAATTAAACTTTCAATATATTTATTGCAAAAATATATTCATGTCGATAATCCTGCACTGGCTTAGAGGATGGGCTCGTCAATGGCTTTTCCAAATCAATTATTGTAATCAATCTAATTACACCTGTTGAAATAGTGTTTAATTACCTCCCTAAATAAACAAACAGCGTGTTCTGGTGGGCTAATAATAGAGTGGCTGGCATAGCCTTCGCCCTTCAGCGGTGGTGGAGCTGAAAACGGCGTGCCCTCTGCCCTCTAGTGGGGGAAACAGGGAGCCGTTTTGTGTTTCGTTTGCATGATGACGTCAACCCTGGGAAGTGGTGTGATGATGGCTACCTGCTTGTTGCAGATGACACAGCGTTGTCAAGACGATCTGTCCCTCTTATAAAAAAAATACAAATATTTAGGACATAACAGTATAGCAGGCAGAATTATATTAGCAAGGTAAAGATTAGTAATCAGATTTGGCTCAAGCGCTTGTCACTGAAGAATTTAAAAAGCTAAATAAAATGTATAGCAAACTGATACTTTTTTGGTATTTGGTATTTTATCACCAAACATCCTGGTCATACCTTGTGTTTTATGTCATCACTACATTTAGCTTTCTTATTATTGTTAAATGATGTTAGCCTATGTACTATGAAAAAATGGTTGTCTGTCATATAATGATTTAAGGGGATATGTTTTTTGTTATCTTAGCTATCCAACCTTTAAGACAAGGATGTGATGTAGTTGTGTAGGTAACTACAGTCTATGCATGGTTGATGATGGGGGTTGATACGTTTATAATGGTGTACCATTATCAAGATTATTATCAACATTTCAACACCACTATCAATATTAATATGCATTAATTAATGTAATTCATTCATTCATTCATTCTTGTATACAAGGATATTATGTACACCAATTCACATTTTTACTGTTCAATGATGTTCATTCCTTTTGATTTATAATTGTGTGTACCACAACAACAAATTTGTGACATGTTTATAACTGCCTTATTTCAATTGACATAAAATATTAAATACAACAGTACACTGATATTATAATATGTTATTGTTATGAATTATTACAAATTCCTAATAAGATACTAGGATGTGACCTGATCATATGAAATAGACCACCACAAACCACCTCACTACGTGGCTCAATAAATGTTTCCCTATATAAATAATAACTATTGACGTTTTTTATTGTTATGCACCTACAGTCTATGGTTATGCATTGTAAGCTTATTATGTTTTTTACACATCGATAAACATTATGGTTTTCTAATATCTGATTAAACATTGTAGGCTGAAAAAACGTGATAGGCTTATCATATAGGCATAATAAGATTAATAATAAAACATTATCATAATTATCATAATTAGAAGCAGCTAAATAAGTGGAAGAAAATTATATTGTTTTTTTTATCCAAAAGTTAAATAAACTATTTTGCAATTATATTGCTACCGCTACTACTACTAAGGTGTTAGTAGGGTTAGGCACCAGTCCATCAAAATGCGAAAGGGACATGATTGGTTGGTTACGGAGAAAGATACCGCTTACTGTACTTTCGGGCATATCGGCTGGACCCCTGTGTTGCGTTCAAGTCATATGGGATGTACGATAGCGGTGGTAAAATGTGTTTTTAACATTACAAATATAATTCTTAATAATAACAAATAGTTTGAAAGATTTCCTATTTATGAACAGGCCAGTGTAAACGTTGGGAGATGCTGGAAATGGAGACTTCCCTTTAAATGGCACTGCTTACATTTTTCTATCGGTATCTGTGAAAACAGTGATGACTGATTAAACCTGCAATTACATTTTCTTACATTAAACGGCGGGCTTCAGTTGAAGTGAGGAGTACATTTTTGTATGCCTTTTGGTGCGCTCTTATTCAGTCACTCTAGGTGGCATTTATTTTTTTGCCTTTTCAATTTCTTTTTGCCTTGACTAGAGCGAACTCATTGGCGTGAAAGTTTTTTCAATTGCAGAAACTCCGATATGAGTTGAAAGCAGCAATACTCCAGCAATTTTCATTCGACATTGTAAATCACGTGACCCTCCTAGACGCCCCGCCTACTGGGTCTTGCTCCGGGTCATGGGGGATTCTATGTTATAAATCACATGACCTTCTCTGACAACACACACAGCAGCGCCATTAGCGCTGCAACGGATACTGAAATAACCGAAAGGTAAGCAGCGCACAAGACAACTAATTACTATTTCACGTTCCTTGACACCAGCAGAAAACACAAGGATTGAGGTAACCAGGTGGGGCGGGCTCTGTCGACCTCATGTTAAGACATTCGGTCGAGGCCTCCGTGGCTTCTCAGAGCATAGCATAGTGTTAATATTTCTACGTTTGTCTACAGACGTCGAGGAGGACAACAGTCGCTAGACTTGTACAATAATTAAGCGTATTATATATAAAAAAATCGCTCTTCATCGCAACATTCTCTATGTTCCCGTGCCGTGGATGACAGCCTTAATACGTTTAATACGTGAGGTTTTGTGTATATTGGCATGAGGACGTTATTTCATTTCCTTGTGTAACCACCACGTATGTTATTTCGGTGTCTCCTCTAATAAACAACATGTGCGCTCATCTCCCGTCTCCTTGTTTGGTCACAGGAGACTAAGGGCAGTTACGTCTGTACTGTTTTGTGTTATTATGAACTGTGATCTTGTCATATTCTTGCTGCGGCCGATGGCTCCTTTTGCGTTGTGGATCGGGGATGGCTCCTTTTGCGTTGTGGATCGGGTGTATAATGTGGCTTTTGGATGCTTTATATACATAGGTTACTGACATACAGTGACCTGTACGGGCCCATACTTGGGTAATGTTGCTTTTGGATACTATCTGTACATTGGTGACTTTGCATACAGTGACTCGAGCTGCAGTTCTGCATTTTCAAAACCACAACCAAGGAATTTGTGTTTTAGATCTGCCAAATTGCCTTCAAACCAAAATCATATACAACCAGTTAAGCATTTTTGCACAATATTCTACGTATGTACATCTTGAGGTCCCTGTGCAAAACATTTATTTCAACCAGGAGTGTAGACAAGGATGAGATCCCCAGCATGCGTTGTTGCTGTTGTTTAATGTTTTTTCTTTACTGCGTATAAAGACGATCCAACCAATGGGGCTGGGTAATACGCTATTGACTGTTTTTCAGTTGTATGAATTTTTGATTAGCTGTTATTACTGTTATTATATTTAGCAATGGGCTACACATTCCACATTTCAGGATATCATTTGTATTTCTATATTGGGGGAGGGTGTGTTTGGTAGGTGGGGTATGCTGTGTCACTGAGAATGCTTCTCAGAAGCCAGGAGGGCCCCTGCATGGTTCAGGGTGAAGGCCTATTTGCTTACAGAGATCCGACCGACCGCACAACTCCCTAAACTGCACTGAAAGCTGCCTTACCGGCTGAATACCGGTTCTTTTTGTTGCAGAGTCAATAACAATACAAACCTTTCCAGACATTTCCATGTTCCTGCGCTGCAAGTGCAGATGAGTTGCACTTTTAATTTTCTTTAAGTACATTGAACGTTTGTCTCCAATTCAGACATCACTATATGCAGCATAGACTGGGTCTTAGTACCAGAGGCCAGGGTGATGTCTCCAAATGCTACTGTGATACTGCAGGATGAGAAGTAAGTAGGATACTTGGCTAGCGAGGTTTAACACTGATGGTCGAAGAATACGTGTTCTCCTGAAATGCTAGTCTTGCAACTGGTGGTTCTCGAGAACTGGTCCCTTAGAGTATCAAGTCTTTCTAATGGTGCGGTGCTATAGTATTGTTTCTACCACTGGTTGTAAACTACTAGTCTATCTACAGGTTGTCCTATAGACTATAGTATTTATAATTATGTTGTGGTCATCGAGCACTAGTCATTCTACAGTATTGGTGGTCTTATAGCACAAGGATATATATTCTTTTTAATGGTGGTCCTTTAGCATTAATCTTTCAACTGGCACTCTTTATCGCACTAGTCAGTATGAAGCACTGGTGGTCCTAGATCATTAGTCTTTCTACTGGTGGTCCTATAGCACCAGAGTATCCCTACTACTGTTTGTCTTATGGCACCATCTGCGTGTGTCTAAGCAGCTCACAGGAAGACCTGCTCTGTTGGCTGCTGCTGGTGTGTTGTAAATGTCACGTCAGTTCATCCTCCCAGAGGCAGGCCGAGGCTCAGGCTGATGACGGCCAGCACACAGACACCCCGGGCTGGCTCAGCAAACCAAGATATTTTTAGTACCCCTCTCGGTGCTTATGCCACTGTGATCTGGAAGTTCTAGAGGTTTCTTCATGTTGATTTGGCAAAGAGCACCACATGCTGTTTATCTCTGTTTGCTGTTTTGTCAACATGAAAAAAGCCAAACCCACGTAATGTTGTTTCGGCAGGCTTGTTGCAGTCACGATGTTGAAACTCCATGTAATGGTGACAAGCACGCTAGACTATTGCTGCTCTGTGATGCATGTGTCAACATAACAAAAAAACGGTCTTCCCTCCTGGGAAGATGATTTAGTCTGCACTGTACACACTTGAAATCAATTGTTAAAACAAGACCAAACTCAGTGATTAATGTAATTATTTTAAAACCACCAACCCAAAAATATATCTTGGATTTTATTCTTTGGATTGACTCTTAAATTGTACAACAACTCATAATCAATGGGGTTTAACCACTAGATGGTAGCAATCTCACAGATATGCCCTTTCTTAGTACTTACTCTTTAACATGTTGTCCCTGTGTTTCTCCTCCAGCTGAGCAGTCGCTATGGATTCTAAGTCCGGCCGACTCCCCTTCTCTGTGTCGGGCTCCCGGTCGTCCTACACCACCCCTTCCTCCTACTCGGCCTCCTCTTCCTCGCTGAGCTCCAGCAGGCTGTATGGGCGAGAGAGGTTGCTGAGCAGTGACCGCTTCCCTCGCTCCTCCACATCACTCAAACCAGAGCCGGACCTCAAGGTAGGGCCTGAGAGGGGTAGGCCTAGTAGACTCTGTTGAAGGCTGCGGCCTTCCCGGAATTCACTGTCTGGGATGAATAAAGTACATCTCATCTTAAAGAATCCTGCGTGTCCCCTTTTTAAATGGAAACTATGTTGGGCTTTTGTTTGACAGCGTGGTTCATTTGTTCACTCTAACTAAAACAAAAGATTGCAGATTCCCCAGCTTGGGCCACTGGCTGGTTTTATTTTGAAGGAGCAGATACAGAATGGGGTCAAGATGGAGCTCCATTTTCTTTGAGGAAGGAAGAATGTTTCAGAGCGTGTTGTACTTCCTTTTTGAAGCGGTGACTTTCAGCTCTGCCTTTTTTATGGCTATTTTTAGGGGTTCTACAGCAATGACAAACTTTTAGAAATCCTTGTTGGTTAAAAAGCAACACACTGCTTTCATAGCCTGTGCCTCATAAATTACTAATTTATAAATACATCATCAATTTATCATCGTTTGATGTGTGCCCCAATTTTAGTATCCCATTTGCAATAAATTGCCAAAATGAAACTTTTCTAAATGTTGCTGCCATTTTATGTCTGCCCAAAGAGGACATGTGGCCTGGCAGCCCACAGAAGCAGGAAGTGGGGCTCCGTCTAATGTGTTCCCTCTCCAGAATTCTTTGCAGTTTGTCCTTGCTTGTCTGGGGGGGTTAATGTGTCCTTCAGAAGCCCCGGGCCCCTTTGACTGTAATTGTGATGAAGGGCTGTACATCCCCTTTAACTTGTAAGACGCCAGCATCGGTCTCTTTCCAGAGGCTTCCAGTCAGAACATTCCAGAGACAGACTCCCCCCCTCCCCACTACTCAGTGGTGCCCCAGCAACACGTTAGGAAAGCTTTTAATAGTGTGTGTGTTACTGCTCTGGTTCCAGATAATTTCAGAAGGGTCTCTGTGTACACCCCCCCCCCCCCCCCTCGTGTAGGTTGATGGTGGGTTTATGACACTACGCAATAAAGGCCTACTTTATGCTTGCATAGTTACTCTTACTCGGTTAGTTTGGCACCACACTTTTATCCAGAGCGACTTGCGCGTGAGGCAGAGGACAATCAGAATTGGAGTTGCCAAAAAAAGTGTGTATGACCTAGTTTCTAAAAACAACTGGCAGAGTTGCTATAGGCGTCGGAACATAAGGCTAGTAGAATATATTGAGGTATGTTTGGTTGGTGGTAGTACAAAATGATTACTGACAGTGGTACAGTACAAGTGAATATGGTGTCTTGATCTGACAGTGGTACAAGTGAATATGGTGTCTTGATCTGACGGTGGTACAAGTGAATATGGTGTCTTGATCTGACGGTGATACAAGTGAATATGGTGTCTTGATCTGACAGTGGTACAGTACAAGTGCTCTAACTAAAATCACCGGTTGAAAAACAAAACAAAACACAATGCTATTCCCACGCATCATCTTGTCACACTTTCCCCCATTTTAAACTATCAAAGCTGACCTCAGCCTTCTGAATGATTAACCCAACTTGGCTCCTGTGTGTGGCAGGGCTCGCGATACCTGGGCTCCAGCAGAGAGTATGGCGGGGGGGGCTCTTCTGACCGCTGTGCCCCCAGCTGGAAGGTGCCCTCGTCCCTGAGCTCCTCGGCCGCGTCGTACGAGAGACCCTGGGCCAGCTCCACGCTCTGCAACCAGGACAAGCTGGTACATTGCTGCGGGGGGGGTGGGGAATTGTACACAATATTGCACACAATATTGCTAAATAGCACGATATGCTTATGAATTCAAAATATCCTTCTTAACGGTGTAACTGAGGCATACATTTAAATATATGGACATTTTAAGTATGGTATCGGACTAAAACTAGTATTTATTTCACACTGACGCTTTATATTTGATAATTTTTTAAGGGCATATCTTCTCAGCGTAAACTCATTTATACAATAAAACTGGGCATCACAATAAGCCTATAATCTTAATTTCATGACTATACAATACGGTTTAAAGAATATAAATGATAATATGAAATTATTGCCCGGCCCTACCCTGACCCCTACCTGCACCTTAAAGACATGTATCTAAAACTCACTAAGTGGCTGTGTATAGAAGCTTCTGCTAATTGACTAAATGGTGAAGCCTGACCTGATGTTTACTGCTGACCCAGAGCAACCCAGAGCGGCGATTGGGTTCGTACTCCGGCCTCCTGCCCTCTGATGACGGAGAGTCCAAGCGGGCCAAGCTGTCCTACAGCAGTAGTGCAGCGTATCCCAGGACAACCATCAGCTCCTCCACCACCCCAGGGTCCCTGTACTCCAGCAGCAGGTTAACTAGTAACACAGGTAACATCCCATAATAGTATCATAACACAGCACGATATGCCTGCACAGGTGGTGGTGGTACCTGGTAGCTCTGGTACTGCTGTTGATGGATGATGGGATTCATATTATTGTAACAACAACGGTAAATGGTAATAACTAATGCTTTAAAACGGACTAATGGCACAATTCTTTTTTCGCTTTGTAACAGCAGATGATTGCCAGCGCAACAATAGGTTATCTTTAAAGCATTCAGACATGACTATGTGCAGCATAGTACGGGTCTAGGTACCAGAGACTAGCGTTCTGTTTCTCCAAATGCTACCGTGATACTGCAGGACTCTTAATTCTAAGAATAAGAATTATGTTCACCCAAATCCAACATCCAGTGTTCTGTCCCTCTCCCAGATTCAAGTGACAGCTGGTCGGACGCGGCTCTACGGCGATCCGCTGGGCTCTCTGCCGGGCTCTCCTCCTCAAGACCTTCATCATCCTCCTCCTCATCGTGGTCTTCCTCGCCCAGCTACCTGTCAGCCCGGCGGGACGCGGAGAGGAGGGCGGAGCTCCGATCCGAGCTGACGGAGCGCCGGGTGCGCAGCTCTGCACCAACCAGCACCTCCTCCTCACTATGTAGGGACGCACACACGCACACACAACCTGGTTTTCATGTGGCGTAGAGCTGTGTTGAAGTCAACCTGCTGGTCTCTACCTCTCTCCTCCAGACCCGACAGACCGGCTGACCTCCTCCTACGCCCAGGGAGCACGGCCCAAGGAGACCCTCTACTCCGCTACTACCACCTCCTCCTCGATGGCCAGGGAGAGTTCTCTGGGCCGCTCTCACCTCCCTCCTCCTCCTCCTCCTCCTCCTACCAGCCCCAGACGCCCGCGCGCTCCCTCCGCACCTCTGCTGGCCTGCGCCTGCCCCACCAGGAGGCGACTGTGTTCTCCTCTCCTCCCTCCCCTCGCGTCTCCTCCACTTCCACCTGGCACAGCTCCTTCCCTCACGGCAGGCGCTCCGACGCCACTCCTCCTCCTCCTCCTCCTCCTCCCCCCTCTCCTCCCCCAACACCCCCCTCCTCCCCATCCCCGACGCCCACCCAGCGTCCGGCCGAGTCTGACGGCCGGCTCTCCAATAGGCGCCTCTTCTTCCGCCTCTTCTCCCGTCGCTCCAGACAGGAGTCCTCCTCTTCCTCTTCCTCCTCTTCATCATCCTCCTCCTCCAGTAGCTCCCCCCCCACGGCGCCACGCCCCCGGGCCACGCCAGACTCCGCTGCTCCTCCGCCATCGTCTTCATCGTCGGTGGTGGCGGGCTCCGGAGGGCCGGAGCCGGAGCCCCGGGACGTGGACACAGTGCAGGCGTTCGCCTTCCTGCGGCGCCGGCGCCAAGACCTCACCCCCATCCAGGAGACCCCCCGCCAGGGCAGTGGTGGGGGAGGGGGGACGGGCTCCTCCTGGCTGACCTCCTCGCTGCGGAGCCGCTGCCCCCCCCTCTTCTCCCGCCACCGCAGGGAGAGCCGAGACGAGGGCGTTCCGCGGTCGGGCGCGCAGGACGGCTACGACATCCTGCGCCAGGCGCTGCGCAGGCCCACCGTGGCCCCGGACCCCCAGCACAAGTCCTCCGACGAAGAGGATGAGGAGGAGGAAGAGGAGGAGGAGGAAGATGAAGAGGAGGTAGCGGGAGCCTCGGGTGCTGCGGGCCCCGGTGGTGTTATCCTGGTTCGACCAATCAGGACCGTATGCAGAGAGCGAGGACCCGCCCCATCCAGCACACCGACGGCGGTGTCGGTGTACCGGGACATCCTGGTGGGAGTGGACCCTAGGTACCAGACTGAGGGCCAAGGGAAGGGTCAGGAGGCCAGGCCTGACCTCTCCAGAGACCCAGAGAGGCTCCGCAAGATCCAGGAAAGGTTTGGACCACACTGACACTCACTCAATCACTCTCTCGTGGTGGCCACACAACACCGCTATGCTACTTAATGCTAATATAAGATGCTTACTTCTACAGTAGGAGACTAATTGAGTTGGTCATGTGATATGTTGTGTTCACACCTACACGTCAGGTAGCGTCTTGAAGCAGGTTGTCCTCACATGGGGTCTCATTGACTCAATGAAATTAAGATCATCCAATCTACGTTTGGAAATTTGGCATCCATTTTGGGTCCTGCTAGTCGTCTTACTCTGACTTAGAAAGCGCGTAGTGTCTGTGGACATTAATTTGAGTAGAGTTGGGTTTCCATGACGACTAAGGTCATGTGTTCAAGTGATTGACCGGGTGCGTACACCGTCCCGACAAGGCGATCGCATGCAGCCTCCAGTGTGTTCACACCTGTATTTTTAGTTGTCCGGTTCTCTCCAGCTTAGACCAAACGCGGGCAACGCGTAGAACTCCTAACGCTTGGTTCATCAGCTTGACGGCAACGGGTTGCCGTGGCAGCGGTCAGCCAGACTAAACGTGTTGTTGTTGCTGTTATCGTCACGGCAGCCTGATGCTGGAGGACTCTGACGACGAGGAGGGAGATTTGTGTCGTATCTGCCAGATGGGGGAGGACTCCCCGGCCAACCCTCTCATCCAGCCCTGCCGCTGCACCGGCAGCCTGCAGTTCGTCCACCAGGAGTGCATCAAGAAGTGGCTGCGCTCCAAGATCAGCTCTGGTACGTTAAGTCCCCATGATGCATTGCTTTCAACTCCTCACCCTCAAATCAACAAAACCCTCTCTTAAAACTCAACTGTCTCTACCCTTGTACTGAAACTTGACCAAATCTTAACCCTCTTCAATTTCATACCAACACTTAACCATCCCTAATCTGATACACAAATGTCAACATGGGAACAAGCATGTCAGCGTTGAAACCGCCTTTCAGCACTGGTAGAAGGAAGGCACACACTGTATGAAAATAGTTATTTGCATGTTGCTCTTCTCCAGGGACCAGTCTGGAAGCCATCACGACGTGTGAACTGTGCAAAGAGAAGCTGCACCTGAACATCGACAACTTTGACGTCAGCGAGCTGTACAGAACACACGTACAGGTACGCCCTCCCCTGCGTGACCGGGTTTTAAAGGTCGGCCTCGATGTCATGACCGGACAGGAAGTTTAGAACTCATTGTGGGGCTGGAGGCGGAATCTGTAAGCGAGTCATTGGTTATTAACAGCAAACAAACTCGGCCAGCAGTAGTAAACTGTAAAAAAAAAAGTTGATGGTTACAAATCAACGCCGTGAATACTGGCCAGTGTAATACACTTATTAAAATCCCCTCCTGAAAGCTACATCCACTCGCACAAATTAGTTTTCTTCCGTAGTATAGCTCCCCAACGAAACAGGAAACAAGGTGTAACTCCACCCCTTGCAGTCCTGGTTTCCAGCCCAGGCTCTGTGCTGTCTCCCACAAGAAGTTCTGCTACAACATAGTAGGACTGCTGGATCAACACCTACCTAGAGCCGGTATATCCCAGGAGAGTGGTGTGCTCCAATGGCGTTGGAGGTAACGGCCTGGTCTCTCTCTTCTCAGTCGGAGTACGAGTTTGTCAGCAGCGGTCTCTATCTGGTGGTGCTGCTGCACCTGTGTGAGCAAAGGTTCTCTGACGTGCTGGGGGCTGCCAATGAAGCTGGGGTGAGCACACTCACTCACTCACTCACTCACTCACTCACTCACTCACTCACTCACTCAACAGAAAGACACGCAAAATTTGATTAATCCCATAAATTAGGAACTAGGACACGCTAGTTACTGGCCTCTTTGTCGTGAATAATTCACAACACTGGGTTTTACAAACGCTGCTGATTATATGGACTAATGCAGCGGAAATGTAGTTATATGAATGTTAAAAGTACAACGTAGCTGATGGCAGACTAAACCTGAACCTCCTAGGAAGTGCTTTGTTCATTGATGTTATGAACTGTTGTAATTAAAACTCTTCCCCCTTCTCTCGCTCAGTTCTTCAACCTGGCGAGATCTCTTCACGAACACATGGACAGTCTTGAAAGTATGGGAAATATAAAAAGTATATTTTGCTTGTATTAACAGTAGCTGCGATGTAATCAATCCCAATTCTCGGCATGTCCGAAGTGTACAGATAAATCTTTATTTTTATTTTTACAAAAACGAAAATGTGCTTTGTTTGAGGCTTGCCCCAGTGTAGGGGTACATCTGTTAACTAACGTTAATGGAGGAATACAAGGTAATTATAATGTGGAGACATGGTGGTGGTGGTAGTAGTAAAAAAATAAAATGCATCTCACCGTTAACTATTTCGCTCAGATTGAAACTAGTGCAAGCAAACGCCCAGAAACCCATCTCTCCTGTGAGCGCAGGGATGTTCTCCACTAATCAGACCAGAACCAGCCACATCTCACTTGGTGGTTTAGCGGTCCGTGCGGTATCTTCCCCTCCATGGAACCTCTTTGCTATAAAATAAGCCGTTTGCTCCTCCAGTGGCTCACACTGCCATGCAGGCTATGGATGTTTAGCTCACACAACGCCAGTAGGGGTCAGTGTTCAGACTTATTTCATAGTGGTAAGTTGGTTCAGGAAACCTTCTAGAATCTTTGGAAACCATGAAAAGTTTTAAGTCCTGCATTTTATTTCCCCCGCAGGTTGCATTTTAAAATGCGTTTCGATTAAGTTGTCACGGTTACCCCAAAGATTGTAGAAGGTTTCCCCACCCAACTAACCAATATGGCTGCTTGTGGAATAAGGTGCTGTAGTGACCACAACAGCTGCCCTACTAACAGTGTACACTCCCACTGTAACATGAGTCGACAGTAGCAGCTATCGATCTAGGAGTTCTGTTGTGAGCTGGAGGCATCACATCTCCCTCATCTCTTCCAGGCCCGCACGGGGAGGACGAGGATGAGGACGAGGATGATGATGACGAAGAGGTGGGCGTGGCATCGGTCCATGATAGCAGGCCATCTATCGACTTCTCCGATCTCGAGGATGAGCAGCTGGACGAGGAATACTGATGACCGGATGTTTCCACAGTTGCTGTGGAAACGCAGCATGGCGACGGTGTGGATGATCCAGATGTTTCCACAGCTGTCGTTATTGAGGTCGCCTAAACACATGACAGGGAAGGCACACACGCGCAAACGCACACACACGTTGTTAATCGGCTCAAATGAGTGTTCGGGGATGTCACCTGACAATTTATGAAGTCAATTGGAAACTATTGCAGTAGCCTGTTTTCACCAGAGTTGCTGCAGTTAGATTGGTAGAGATTAATTTTGAATACTTAAAAATGGGGGAAAGGTAACACTGTAATTTCAGGTGGTTCTTTGAGATGTTGGCAACAGAGATGGGTTTTGAGTGCACTTTTGCAAATCTGTTTAGTTGATTATAAAAAAAAATACAATAGGGGAAAAAAATTTGCTTTATGAAATGTTCAACCAAGAGTGCTTTAAAAGATGCTGGATTTAGACAGAACCTGCAACATCTGTCTGTTATTGCAATTGCTGGGCTTGAATTGGGCACCGATGATGCATGCCCGGGTGGAGTTACTCGTATGTGGGCTTTGATCTGAGACAACCTTTAAAGAAGGGTAATACATGCTGGCAAGCAATTGTCTTACCCCACCCCCTCTCCCCAAAGCATTTTGCCCCATGTGAAACCTTCGTGATGGGGCACAATGGGTGCGTGGCTGAAAGATGCTCCAGGGAAACGTGTCACTGCAAGACTTCTGTTCCTCCTGTACCTTGTCAAGTGGTCTTTATTTTGCTTATGAGGTGGCTTTGTGTATATAAAAGTAGTTTTCCCGATTTCATTTTTGCAATAAAGACTAATGTAGTAATGTCCAGTTGTGTTTTTTTGTGCACGTTATTTTAGATTATTGTAAGTGTTTGAAGTACGTGCGTCATTTGTACTCAACTTGTTACTAGGTTAACTTGGTATGTAAATCACATTGCTAAATACATGCATTAATTCATTTTCAATTGCTGAGGCAACATCTTTGAAACTATGCACGAACCACAAAACCTTACTCCAAACCAGCAAAATGTACATCTCTTGCAAAGGCGAACAATTATTTGATATTTTTTGTTTATTTGCCTCAATACAGTACATGCAAACCATAATTGTAATGGTATTTTTGGGTTGCTTTTTATGTGTGCAGGGCATAGCAGTTTGCAATAAAGTTTTGTCATACATGCAGTAGGCACACAACAATATCTGTGTAAAGTATGGATGTGTCCCACCATAAATTCAAATAAGGGGACCCTTTTTTCTCAATGTTCTAACACCCCTCAAAAGCACAGAAGGAAAAAAAACTATTGTGCTTGAAAATAACACAATTAGGCTAAATCTTGCCTTCTTTGTGAGTCTGGCCATAAGATTCCATCCGCATCACATGCAATGTCTTGACCAAGGTAGCATGGGAAGTATGGCGTCGAGTGCTGTCTTGGCATGATCCCTGTGGGGCTGGCGATCATACACCAGCCAACACTATGCAGAGAGGAATTATTCAATGGGATTCAAGAACGAAGAGTATGGGGTGAGATTGTTTGTGATGAAAATACATCCTAGATGATAATGTACCTGGGCTGCTCTGGCCCCTGGTCATTAGGAATTATGTGTTGTGGAGGGGTCCAGAAATGGGATAATATTTGCAGTGTTGTAGTATGAGCCTAGGATTGCATGATGGTGAAGGATGCCGGTTTGACTAATAGCCGCACACATTGTTAGGGCACCAGCATGGTGTCTGATGATACCAGTTGGTGCCTGCCTAGTCAACATATTAGCTTATGATGCACCGCATATGCTTATATCTCCATGACTGAAAGATACAAGACAACAATGTAACACAGTATGAAAAGACAGGAATCAGTCAATATGATGTAGCCCCACACTTCCAGATCCAGTACTAATGATAGGCTAGTATGGCTGACCAGCACATATTCATATCTCAGTTGTTTTACAGGGTCTGAGTTCAGCTGCTTAATCCACATTATATTGTGTTTCAGAAGACGAGACAGTGCAGAGACTTATTCTGTTTATGTTTTGGAATATGGTGTGCCATTTTGTAGTTCTGCAGTCGGATGCCGTTATTTATAATAAAGGTCTCCTGCTCTGGGGTGAACAGTTCACCTCTTTCACAAGATACTTGTTTTCTTGCAGTGCACTTCTAATTTCCGGATGAAACCTGCAACAGTATCATCGGCTCAGGTGGTCAACCGCAGTCGCTCTGATTTAACCAGTTATTGTGTTCCTGACTCACCTTTCACTTCCTCGCCCTCTCCTTCTCCCCTGTCCTACTTCTCCTCAGCCTCCTCTTACTTCTTCCCCTCCTCGTCCTCCTCCTTTGCCCCACCATTGTTGTCCAAACCAAATGTTTACCTGTGGCCTATAGTGCTCAAGCTCTGACTTGTAAGTGAACTCATTATATAAAAGTTTTCACGTGTCAATGTGGAAAGGCAACTGGCAAAATAGTGTTGTTTTGCAACACATTAAAGTTCTGCTAGAAGTGTGTTATAAAATTACAAACTTAGTGCAAAGCAGAGAATTGAATTGAGCTTAGCACACTAATGTTAGTTTCAGAGATGGTGTTTCGAGAATCACCGTTAGTGTTTAAGCGTTCAGAAAATAAGTAACCATCTTGCGAGAACAGAACACAAACATCATTGAATAAACAACACACAAAACAATTATACATACAGTATGTTAAGTAACCAACACACGATAACGCAATACATGCTGAATGTGAATTAAAGAGCCCAAGACAGCATCTTTAAAGGCATGTCATTTTATTGGACTGCAGTCAAGACTGTACCTGGATTGAGCAGAGGAGGTGTTTAGGATAAATAGAAAACACAACTGGATCAGATAAAAAAAACAAGGTGAGTTTGAGGCTGTTAGCGAGTGAGTTTGGGGTATTCCTTGGAAAAAACTAAACAGGAATGCCATGAATGTTGAGCAGGTTTTAAACGTCTTTGGTTCATTGTTATTGTTATATTTAAAAAAAATCGGTATTTACAAAGCAGTTACCGTGAACACGAGTGCAATTGGACGGTTCTCTAAAAATACATTTAAAGAGAAAATCGTTACTTCATTGTGCTTAAAACATTGAACACATTGCTGCTCAAAGGCTAATTAAAGTGCATACTCGCTCAGTAGTTTTAAGTGCATAGCAAATGCTGATTTACACACAGAACAAAAAAAAACCTTCCACCAACAGACCCAATACTCCACATTGCTTAGGCATGTCTTACAAAACAACCCTCAAATAATGTATTAAAATCCCTCGGTTTGATCCGATCACTGAGCGTCCCTCTAGTATCAAAAAGGCATCTGTAAATCAGTAAAGAACAAACCCTGAACCACATTCTCCATTAACATTTCTTATCCCATCCTGGAGAACCTGTGATCGCAAATAATAGAAATCTAGAAAGCCATTAGCCAAACCAACCTGACCCAGGAACCCCACACACACATTAAATAAATCTGGACCACACGTGTCAGCCAACGTCTGGAGGCAACTTCTTACACTTGGCTAATGCAGCGTAATAAGTAGGAGTCATTGGCCGTCGTTTGCATAAAGTTAAATCAACTTCGGAATCCAAATGTCCCCTTTAAGGTTTGAGTCCTTAATTGGCCTCGCTTCAGCAGGACACCAACAACAAGCAAGGACATTCAAATTGAATGAAAACAACGATTAAAGGGCCCATATTTTACCACCAGGTGTAAGATTCATTTACAAGTGGGATCCACCCATCATACATCAGGGGTGGAACAAACCCACTTGTGATGTCGATAGTGGATAGAGTTGTAAATGGCTTGTAATGGGGTATAAAGTGGTAAAACAGGAGCCCTTCATCAACAAAATAAAGTATTTACATCAATACTTCTTAAAGTAATTACGATCTTAAAACAAATCCCAACAAAATTAATATTTTCCCCATACAGCTCACACAGTATGCACACTGTTAAAGAAGTGTTTCAGAGAGCCTGGCGTCAGCTTAAGACACTCGAGAATAACGTAAAAAAGGCAGACACTATTTCCATTTGCAAACTGATGATGACGCACACAGCCCAGGCACATCAGTGTTTGTTTGTTTCTTTTGGGCGTTCCCACCTCACTCAGCCTCGGTGATGATGCTGGTGGTGTCGGCTTCATCGAAGTTCCTCTTGTAGCGGACGCTGGAGGTGAGATACGCCCTCTTCTTTTTGTACACCAGGAACACGATGACCCCAGCAAGTGCCAGCACGATGACCAGGAACAGAACCAGTGCCACCGGAGAGCCCCTCGACCCTGGGGGGCGAGACAGAACCGTTACACATGACATGCGAGGCTAAAAATCGAGGTTAACATGCTAGCCTCTTCAACCCTGGGAAACGAAACTGAATCGTTACACCAGACATGCTGGGCTAACATGCTAGCCTTGTCATCCCTGGGAAACCACAAAGAGCCGTGACCATGACATGCTATGCTAGCATGTCGACCAGCAAGGATGCTTCCACAGACAGACAATACTGTTAGCCAGCCAGACACACAATGCTGGGCTAGCATCTCGACCAGCAAGTGACAGTCAGCAACACATAATGCTAAGCTACTCTGCCACAGCGCTACTCACGCTTTGTGGTTTTGCAGACGACGCGACTGAGGGTGTCGGAGCAGCTGACTCTTCTCCAGCGGCCGTGGTCCCCCGCGTCCAGCACCGCGCAGGGGTGGTCGGCAGCCTTCCCCACCAGGGGGCGCGCGGTCCCCCAGTTAGAGAACCCCAGGGGGGAGTCATCCACCCAGGCCACAGGCACACCTGGTGGAGGGGGAAAGAGGGGGGGATGGAGGCAGAGCGAGAGAGGGAAGGAGAGGAAGAGAGACGAAAAAGAGGGTAAAAGACAATTGAAAACGGCGTCACAATGTTATGGTACAACCAATGGGGAGCATGTAGGACACCAAATCTACTAGAAACTGTTTGCCATAGCCAGGAGGCACGGATGTAGGTGCCCGGTGTTTACCCTGTTTGTTCATGTCTATGGCCAGCCAAACTCGGTTGGTGATCAGGGGGTCCTCAGTAACCTGTGAGGCCACAAAGTCATTCTCCTCCGTGGAGGTCACGGTGAGGAGATGACCCCCTGCCCAAAAGAAGGAAAGAAAAGAAACAAGACAACAAATCAGATAACAGCCACTGAATAACTGTTGTATCACTGCTGACAATGACTGTATTTATTGACAATGACTATTGAGTATTTACTTAACTCCTATTTATCATTGTCATTAGCAGACACTTTAATCCAAAGCGATTTACAGTGAATTCAAATAGTCATCAAGGAGCAGGTAGGGGTTAGGGGACATCTTGCTCTAGGATGCCTACAGGTAGGGGTTAGGGGACATCTTGCTCTAGGATGGCTACAGGTAGGGATTAGGACATCTTGCTCTAGGATGCCTTTACAGGTTTCAGGATAGTCTAGTGGTTAGGGTGTTCTGAAAGGCACTGGGTTTGAACCCTAATTTCTGCCGCCTGCTTGTAGGCATCCCAGAGCAAGATGCCCTTACCCCTACCTGCTCCTTACAATAATTCACTGTAAGACGCTTAGCAGAAAAGTGTCTTGTAAACAACTGAATAGTTAATAAAAGCATTGGCCAACAGCCATGCATACCATAGATAGACAAACACAAGGATGAGTAGCATGTTCTTACCCAGGCTCACACAGATACCCAGGGCGTCGTGCATGTTGTACACGGTGGAGTTGTAGAAGGTCATGTCGAAGGCGTAGCAGTGGTCTTGGAACTCCACCCAGTTGGATGTGGCTCCGGTTAGCTGGCAGTTATTAGACACTGCATGCATCTTTAGCTTTGCCCCTGGTTCACATAAAGACAATAGTCCCACTGAAGCAGTGAATCTTGTATGTGGAAAGCTGGTGAGTCGGTGAGTTTATTAAAACACACCGTCTAGATACTGGGAGTTGTAGTCATGTTAAACCAGCGTGTGGATACTGGGAGTTGTAGTAGTAGATAATAGAATGCTCGTAGTTCATATTCTAACAAAGCACCTAGATACTGAGAGCTGTAGTGCTATTCTAACAGTATATCCTGATGCCAACAGTTGTAGACATATTCTAACAATCTGCCCTGATGCTGGGAATTGCAGTTACTAAAACATTATCAGAATTCTTGGAGTTGTAGTCATGTTGGTAAAATGTCTAGATACTGGGAGTTGTAGTCCTATTCTAGCAGTAAATCCTCAGGCTGGGGAGTTCTAGTTTTTGTTAAAAACCCTGTCTGGAAACTGCCAAATTGTAGTCCTATGCGAACAGTATCTCCTGATGCTGGGTGTTGTATTCTTACTCTGGGTGGTGGTGGTGGTGTTGGTGTTGTAGCAGAGTGCTCCTTCTGCCACAGCGTTGCAGTCCGCCCTCACCCACCCACCAGATGGACTGACGTAGATGCATCTAGCCTGAGACTTCTGTGCGCTCTTCTGAGAGTCCTTGATGGTCACTTGGTAGTCATAATTAGTTCCGTCCGACCACTCGTAGACCAAGTTACTCGTCTGCCAAACAAAAGTGGGACAAACAAATAAAAGGTAAAGAAAATGGTGCTCTGCTGTTAAAAACCGGGCTAGAAATTGATTTGGTGTGTTAGTGCATAATTCTGTCTCTATTCAGTACATTTCTTAGAGATGCGAGAAATCTGATTTCGGGAATCTTTGCTTCAGCAAAAACGTTTTGTTTTGCAGCAGAACTAATGATGTCGTCCTACAGAGGGTGCTATAGTGTATTTGCCTATACTCAATTCCCATCAATTATATTCTGTGCTGCTCGGTCACGTTCATTTAAAAAACAATGGCGGACACAGCCGGACTTGTAGAGCCTGAACCTCAACATTATACGTAAAATTACACAACATATTCGATAAATATTAGATAATATCGAAACAATATTGTAATCATCATATCACAATATTTAAAGAATCGTGATATTACAGAATTACAATATCTGCACTAAAAAAATCATTGTAATATCGTAAGGTACCGGCCGATTCTTACTCTTAACGTTGATATGTATGCTGATGAACCAAACATCAGACATTCATTCAAATTATTCATTCTGCCCATTCACCGAAGGGTCCAGAAGACACCCACATCATAGCCATTCTTTCTATGAACCTCGTGAATCTGTTGTTTCCGGGTCAAAATGGTTAACAGTTTGACGCACTTTTGGAAGGAGACATCGTTTCTGTTCTAAACATTTATGTATTCTCTTCGGGTGAGATACTCTCGTCATGGTGGCCATGTTGATGTGTTACTTGCCCTATGACCGTAGGCTGATAATTCAGCCTAAGTGGGCATGTAAACCTACTGAATGTCACATATCGGTTACATATCTGTAAGGTTTAAAGAAGGTGTCTGTGATGCAATGAGCTTTTCCTTACATCGTGATTGGACAGGCCGATCCAGAGCGGGAAGCCGTCTGTCCGGGCAATAAGCTCAACGTGCATATCGTGCTGGTTGTCATGGATACTGGCCAGGTGACCACCACGCCGGGTGCACTCCTCCAGCGCCTGGTGCCAGGTGAGCTTGTGGGTCACGACCTGGAAGGTGAGGCTGCCGTAGTCCTGGAGACTCTGTAACGTCTGGTTGTACTTTTCCTTGGGTTCTACAGAGAGGAGGAGCACATACAAGGGACTTAATATTAGATCAGGAATTTTGATAGCATGCTGTTATTGACATTGCATTTTATTTATACTACTCAATGTGTAGATGTATTTTTTGTAGTTCTTTGCATATTTTTCTTTTTCAAATGTATTTTAAATTGTATTACTGTCTTGGGACCGTTCCCCAACCCTAGGCCTAAACCCTGAACCAAATCCTAAAACCAAACCCTAAAACCAAACTTTAAACCTAAAACCACAAACAAACTTTTCACTTTTGGAAAGTGAAAAGTATACTTCATAAATAAAAATCATTATGGATCTGTTTATGATTCCTGACCGTTGTCCAGTTTGCAGGCCACGATGCTCCTCTGTCTGAAGGGCAAAAAGTAGTTTTTGTTTGTGATCAGCTCCCAGACTCCATCCTTGTTCAGACCAGCCATGAACTCTTCCTCCACGTCCGGTCTCCCGTACCGCCAGTTGGAGAACTGCACGTTGGTGCCCTCATACCACTTCATCTGATTATCTACCAAAAAAACACCACAATGTGTGTGTGGTTTGGTTCACTTCAGAAACACTACAATGTATGTGTGGTTTGGTTCACTACCACAGCCCAAATTATATTCCATAAGATATTCGTACATTATTAACATATACATCATTTGTCTTCAAATCAGAATTAGAACGGAATCTACAGTATCCTATAAATTCATAGGTCATCCCAGTTAGGGCCTGTTAAGACCAAACCAATTACTAGAGCCGTTGAATTAATAAATCGTCAATAGTAGAGAGAGCTTGAGGGTGGTCTCCCACTGTGTTAACACGGATCATATCAATTTTAAGCATATATGTCCATTCCTGTGGTTCACGTGTGTCACGATGCACCCACCAGCATTGTCTTTGATGAGGCCGAGCCAGACGAACTGGACCAGGTTCTTGAAGGGGACCAGCTGCAGGCGGACAAACTCATTTTCCTCGGCATTACGGATGGTCAGGATGTTGGCATTGTTGTCTGAAACGCAGTGAAATAATGACCTCATTCGTCATTCTTCACTCATTCATCTCCCCCTCTGACAGCACAACTATCCACCCATCCATCTAACATAGCATCAGCAGACATACACTTTTACAACATCTTATATATCCAATGCCAATCAGAACATCCATCTAATGATGTAATATGTCCATCAGAACATCCATCTAATGATGTAATATGTCCATCAGAACATCCATCTAATGATGTAATGTGTCCATCAGAACATCCATCTAATGATGTAATATGTCCATCAGAACATCCATCTAATGATGCAATGTGTCCATCAGAACATCCATCTAATGATGTAATGTGTCCATCAGAACATCCATCTAATGATGTAATATGTCCATCAGAACATCCATCTAATGATGTAATATGTCCATCAGAACATCCATCTAATGATGTAATGTGTCCATCAGAACATCCATCCAATGATGTAATATGTCCATCACTAAATTAGGTCTAGTGAATAGTGGAGTGTTTGACTCCCAACCAAAAGGTTCTGGGTTCAATTCCCCACATGCCCACAGCCAAACCTAAGCAAGTTGGCCTAACCCCTACCTGCTCCTTAATGACATGTACCTGAATAAGTGCACTAAATGGAAAATTGCATTTATATATTATTATTTGTCTAACAGACCAATCTGTCTTTCTCCCATAATTGTTTGTGTATCACTTGGGTAGGACATTTCCAGTGCATTTCCTCTGTTCTATACATTAAATCAATAGTATTCTATAATTGATATTGATTATCTTCATAAAAAAAAAACTAACGTTAGAACCTGTGTTCTGCAATACAGGCTCATATCAGTTTTACATCAAAGCAAGGAGCCATGTTCTCTCACAGAGGTTCTTGCAGGTGTCCTGGGGGCGGTCCTTGTCATACTGGTCCCAGCGCGACGCCACCAGCTGGAAGGAGTAGCAGTTGTTTTTGAACGGCAGCCAGTTGGGGCCATTGATGGTGTGAGGACACTTCACAGCAGGGTCTTCCGACTTGATCACCGTGTCCTCTGAGATACAGACAAAGCTTCAGAAAGACTGTGTGTGTGTGTGTGCGCTTTTTTTCTCCTTGTTCAAAGGGAGATGTAAGTATATACTCACTATGTAAATATATAAAGTTATATATCAACTTATATACTTGACTTTATTTGTATTTTATTCCATCAAGGCAACCAGGCAGCAACTCATTCAGAGATATGTAAATGTATAGTTGAACTGATTCAATTTTATTCTATTACTCGCCCAACCCCAATTTCCAACTGTACACTCAGCTATATGTTCACAGAGGTATGTGTATATATCTTATATCTTTTTGTAATTGATAATGTTATTCTGCCTTGATTTGCACTGTAATTTGTCTTATAAAGTGAAGGGACAACACTCAGGAGTGGAGAGTGAAGTAACGTTTTGTTATTTGTTTCTGAGGGAAACTGCAATACAACTCACGTTGGATCTTAATAATACCCGAAAAGTCTGTAGACTCCTATGCAACACAAACAGTAGTTTACTACTCCGGGCAGTAGGGGGAACCTTAATAACATCCTAGCAATGGAGATGCTTTCATGCCCCTGTTGTAGAGTCAGCCAGCCAACTTGAGCTAATGCCGTCTAGACATCGTGGGACTTACCAATGTGAATAAACAACACACTTAAAAAACACAAACGTGTTGCTAGCTCAATCTTGTCGTAACAAAAATATTCACTGAATTGTTTTCTTTCAATGGACCGATTTTGCTACCTTATAAAGTCCTGTTCGCTTGGGACACGTTTGGAGAGTGTGCACAACCCACTCCAAAAAAATCATGTGATCTGAAGTTCCCTAAAATAAGTTCAAGTTGCCACCTTGTTAATTCTTGAACAAAAATTCTAGAGTAACCAAGCAACTACTTGTTGTTATTCTCATTATAATGATGACAAAGCACCAAGATGGCGGCTGGGAATAGAGTATGTGTGTGTGTCAAGGGGCTGTGTGTGCGGGAAGATGACACGCGTCAAAGCTGAAATTATTTAAACTTGGCAGCGTGATAACCAATAGTGCGTAAACCAATAGATATGTAAACAGCCCTGGCCTCACCGTGGGGCTTGTGGCAGATGGCGCCCCCTAGCATCTCCTCACACTCGGTGGCCTTCCAGAAGCCGTCGGTGTCCTGGTAGACACAGGAGCCGCTGGAGGCCTCAGGGGACCAGCGGCTGTACACCGTGTGGCTGTGGTCCGTCCAGCGGTAGTGGACCCCGTTCTGAACACATAGAGGGAGGGAGAAGCTTTTAAACTAGACATTCAGACCTTAATATACGATGGCAGCGCCGAATCTATGAGACAAGGCTTATGTGATCAGGTCTCCTGAATTATGCTTATGCTGCGTTGCCACCTATGAAGTAGGTCCGGCGGGGGCCGCTACGTCACCGTTGCCCACAGAGGCTGTAGATTACATGCAGCTCTCAGAAAAATGTAACTACACGTTAACAACGCAACTTTTTCCAATTCCGTTACGTTATGAGGTTTATATGTTCAGTCCCACTTAATAACCAACATCCCAAATGTAAAAGTACCTCCTCAGCCTAAAGCCCCCCAACATAACCACTTATTGGTACAGTTCATCCTTTTTTGAATAATAATGAATTCTATGAATAATGAATATTAAAGGAAAACCAAACTCCCTGTTTGAGCTAGTACCCTCCCACTATCTTTTAAAAAATGCCTTCTCGCCAACTTTTGGTAGGCACTTTATTAAATTTAGAAGCGGGGCTATATTTCAGTTCAGGCTTATGCTGTCCTACTCGCTACAGTGAGAGGCTGTGGCCAGAACGCTTGATTGACGTTACCAGGTAACCTATAACAGCCAGTAAAAGGTAAGTCATGCAATCTTATCCTACGTTTTTAAAACGTTGTGCATTTAGGTCAAAGATTGGACGAGGGTCAATCCATACCACTACGATGTAACCCACTACTTCCCGTTTCATATGAAATAAGTTGCTTTAGGGTTTGGTTTTCCTTTAAATAACTATGACCGATGGACTGGACTCAGGTGGAACCCACGTCTTCACTGAAGAGCCCGATCCACATGGGCGTGCGAGCCCGGCTGACCAGCACGGTGAGCGAGGCCTGCAGGTTGACGTCGGCGACGCTGGCCAGGTCCATGTGCTGGGCCCTGCAGCGCGCCATGGCCTCGAACCACGTCAGGTTCCCCATCAACAGCTGCACCGTGTGATTGTTGAAGTGGAGGAGCTCTGTCGGAGCCTGGGGCTCCTCAGGCTTGTCTGGAGGTGGAGGTGGAGGTAGAGAGAGAGACTAAGATACAGAACTACTACTAGTAGTGAGTCATTTAACTGCTAGTTAGTAATTTAACTTAAATTAAGTGTGTGTGTGTGTGTGTGTGTGTGTGTGTGTGTGTGTGTGTGTGTGTGTGTGTGTGTGTGTGTGTGTGTGTGTGTGTGTGTGTCACCTGCGTAGTGCTGGCAGAGGGCTGTGTACTGTTCCTCGCCGCAGTTGCTGTAGTCCCAGGTGCCCATCACCTCAGAGCCGGGCTGGTTGATCATAAACACACACAGCTCCATGCTGTCTGGGTTCAAGGTCTACACACACACACACACACACACACCCAGGAGAAAATGACCATGGTTATACACACACGCAAAAGCACACGCACACAGTTACACTCTCCCTCTCACTTTATGAGTCTAGCAAAACAATCTGCAGAGCATTATTTGGTTTCTTCATTTGGTTTCTCACACCCACTCACACAATTCAACTTGTCATTGGCCTTGTCATTTCCCTCTCTAGAAGTAAGAAAAATACCAACGTCAATGCATCATTTAAATATACAGGCCTTTTGGTGGATGCTTTTATTTAACGACACCGTGAGTGCTTACAATCTTAGCAGAACCCCTAACCCTGGCAGGGCAATGGCCCAACCATTTGTATTTTATGTGCATTTTATTGTTACAACCAACAGCCAAACCCAAGTCCTTGTTGCGCCCTGCGTGTGTGAGTGGAGGTGGAGGTGGGCGGAGAGGGGGACTCACGTTGACACGCATAGGTCTGAGCATGCCGTGGAGCAGGGGGTTGAAGTTCTGGAAGACGGCCGGTGTGTCGTCCACCCACTCCCGGTACGTCGACCGCAGCTTCAGGCCGATCCAGATCTGCTGCATGTCCGCCATTTCGGGCAACAGAGTGGTGATGAAGTCTGAACACCAAGCAATGGGTTCAAATAAGTTAAAATCATTTTCATGGAAATCCTGTTTGATTAGTTTGGACTTGAAGATGTTGTCTCACCTTGCTCCACCTGGTCGGCCACCGTGACCAGAGTCCCCCTGAGTGACTTGCATTCGTCGTTGGCGGACTTGAATGTAACTGGCTGTTTGGGCTTCATTATTGTGAAGCACTAGAAAGGCAAACAGACATGAAAAAATAGTTATTATACTAAATATAAATGAATATGCAGTTGATTAAATATAAAAGTTGGTCTTTGTCCGTTACATAATGGCTTTATCTTTATGTAATGTATGCACCTTATATAAATATATGATAAAATAGAATACTTTGCATTGTATTTCTAAAAGCGACTTTTGTCAGCCAGTTAGAAGCTACAGTTCATCATCATAGAAAGACAAAAGTCTGTTAGTTGAACTATGGGGGGGGGGGGGGGGGGGGGTCAGGGGTCATACCTTGTCTCTGAAGGCCAGGGAGTTTTTCTCACATGAGAACCCATCTGGGTTTGGTTCTAGATGGTTCCGCTCCACAGAGGTGACGTTGTGTCGCTCACACACGAAGGACAGCTTGTGCTCACAACTGTAGTCATACTCTGGAGGGAGGGAGGGAGGGAGGGAGGGAGGGAGGGAGGGAGGGAGGGAGGGAGGGAGGGAGGGAGGGAGGGAGGGAGGGAGGGAGGGAGGGAGGGAGGCAGGAACAGTATGTGTGTCATTTTTACACACCATAACACATGAAACAGCACAGATGTGAAGAGTATGGTACTGACCAGGGACTCTGTTGTGCTATGTTGTGTTGTAGTGGACTGGACTGTACTGTGTTGAGCTGTGTTGTACTGTTCTGTCCTGTTTTGAGCTGTACTGTACAGTGTTGAGCTGTGTTGTACTGTTCTGTCCTGTGTTGAGCTGTACTGTACTGTACTGTGTTGTACTGTCCTGTGTTGAGCTGTGTGTTACTGTACTGTACTGTGTTGAGCTGTATTGTGTTGTATTGTACTGTACTGTGTTGAGCTGTATTGTGTTGTACTGTACTGTGTTGAGTTGTACTGTACTGTGTTGAGCTGTATTGTGTTGTATTGTACTGTGTTGAGCTGTGTTGTGTTGTACTGTACTGCACTGTGTTGAGCTGTGTTGAGCTGTGTTGTACTGCACTGTGTTGTGTTATGTTGGTACTGACCAGGGAAGAGATTATCTTCACTAAGCGACGTACATCTTCCCAGGAACAGGGAGTGGTAGTAATGCATCTGGCTGAACCTGCGTCACAACATACACACACACACACAATGATTTCTGTCGTTTTCTGTGGCTTTGAGATGTGTGCGTGCATGAGCGTGTGCATGTGTCTTACGTCATGGGGAAGTAGTGTCCAGGCTGCTTCATGTCCACCCACCAGCTCTGCTTGGGAGAGGTGGACATCTGTTGAAAAACAACATATCATACAATAATACATATTAATAACGTATCATATCCTACAATAATACATATTCATAACGTATCATATCCTACAATAATACATATTAATAACGTATAATATCATACAATAATACATATTAATACCTTATCATATCTAATCATACACTACATTTTAATACCTTATCATATCATACAATAAAACATATTAATACTGTATATCATACAATAATACATATTAATACCTTATGTCATACAATAAAACTTATTAATACCTTAGCATATCTTATCATACACTACATATTAATACCTTATCATATCATACGTTACATATCATATCATACAATACATATTAATACTGTATGATATCATACAATAATACCTTATATCATATCATACACTACATACTAATAGCTTATCATTTATTATCATACACTATAAATATCAATACCTTATCATATCATATATGCTACATAAATACCATATCATATATCGTACACTACATATTAAAACCGTATGATATCTTAAAATAATACATATTAAAACCTTATCATATCATACAAATGTACATATTAATACTGTGTCATATCATACAATAATACATATTAATACCTTATCATATCTTATCATACACTCTACATATGAATACCTTAACATACAGTGTAAGTTAGTACAGTAGTATTTAAACTGCTACTACTCATATTGTACATATCAACGTATTTTCTATATTTATTTTACTCGTACTTACATTTTGTCTTTCTTTACAATTTCTACTGCTGTCCTGTACTTTTTGCTTGGACACCAGAATTAGCTGTCTGAGATGAGCAAATAGTCATCCTATCTTATCTTATTCCTACTTTAATATATAGTATATAATATAATAACTTGCTACTGTATTCTAGCCATACAGCCATGCCCATCACAGTGTGCAGCAGCTAGTGGCCCTGTGTGATAGATTCGTTCTGGTCCGTTATGACACTGAACACGTTTGTTCAGGCTGCCATCATGGTGATGTTCATGGTAATCAATGAATAGCAATGGTTGGACTGTCCACACTCTACCAGACACAACTCATGCTATGCATAGTGAACCATAGTGTACTTGCGTACTTAAGTTAATAATAATCTTAATCGTAAAAAGGGAAAGTTAAAGTTAGTAAAAATGTACTGAAATAGCACACATATGTTGGTGATCATCACAAACCATTGGAACCAATAATGACGTGATCCAAATGTTAAAGCAACCAATAAACAATTGAAGTGCTCCAGCCCTCACCAATCAATCAAGTTATCCAATCATATCCTTCCTATGTTAAGTCCCACCCCTTTCTTCCCTGCTCTCTAAGTCCTCATCTACACAGATCACAGCTACTTCCACACCCTGAACAACACAATACAATACTTAAATACATACAATATCTATTTACAACTATTCACTATCTAGTTTGACCAGCGTGACTTACATTTTTTAGACGCATGTCTTTAAGGAGCAGGTAGGGGCTGGGCATCGTGGCCAAGACTCTTCTTAACATCATATCTTAATCCTAACCCCTATCTAACCCCTGGAGGCGCCTGTAAGTGGCCACCATCCGGCCTGATGCTACATTACAGTGTACCTGGGCCAGGTGCTCGTGGATCTTCCTGGCAG
Source organism: Lota lota (assembly GCA_026745465.1). Classification (NCBI taxonomy): domain Eukaryota; kingdom Metazoa; phylum Chordata; class Actinopteri; order Gadiformes; family Lotidae; genus Lota; species Lota lota. The sequence goes on from JACYXH010000659.1 coordinate 4,456,937, forward strand.
CTGTGAAGCTCAGTGGCGCCGCCAGCTTGCTGCCGTTCATGCTACAGAACAGGCTCGCCTCCTCGAAAGACAGTTGGAGGTCATTAATGAACCAGTACTCTCCGCCATCCACAAAGATGGACGTCTCGTGGTGCCCGCCTGGGAAAATACACACAGCACATGAAGACTGGCGTCAGACAACTAATCTATTATGACTATTATTTATCTTCAAATGAGTTTGATTAGAATATTATTATGATTAATTTGAATCATAATAATAGCAATAGTTCGACATTATACTTTCTTATCTAGAAGTACCATCTTATGACGCTAATAGAATATCTTGTCGTATTATTATTATACACAGCATTGAGGTCTAAAATAAAATGTTACATAAACTTTAAGCTCAGATAGAAGAAGAGATGTGATATTTACATAAGATTAAATACGATAGGATACATTAAACATGAGAATGAGTTTAATGTATGGAAAGATCAAATAAGTAAACAAAAAGATCTGTACCTGGGTTGTACCATTCTGGGACCTTGGGTATCACTCCTGTTTAAAAATGTAATAAAATAATTGATTAAAAGACTAACATTGCAAAGATTGCATAATTATTGTCATTATTATACGTTTGTTGTTCAATAAATAGTTAAATGTTCAATAAATCCACTACATATTCTATAGAGTGTATTTCGTATTAGGAATGGATAGTTTCAATAAACAATGTAACATGCACACAACACAATATACAGTATGCACAACACTACCACAAAACATACACATAGCATGAAACACACACACTGATGCGGGCACACACACATGTGCCTACTACATACAGCCCCCCGCCCACCTCTGGGTATCTGGCAGACCCACTCCAGCTGGGCTCCACAGTGGAAGGGAGTGGCGTAGAAGGGCCAGGGGTCCATGTCGTTGAACAGGGCCTCAAACAGCAGCTTCAGGCTACTCTTCATAGTCTGCAGGGGGGGGGGGGACACAACACACACCATCACAACTCCCCCCGCGTGTGATGTGGGACTACTCATATTTCCCTATTTCATGTGATCGTATGTTGTATTTCATGGTGTGTATTCTGTATTTATTGATTGCTGTCCTCCCGCCTCCTCTTTGTTAATGTTTACCTGTCTTGAGTTTTCATTGGTTTTAAATTGCAAGTTTAAGCACTTTGTAAACATTGTAAAGGTGTATAGCACCTTTAAAAAAGGGCTTTTCAAACGCCAGAACAGAAAACATATTAGAAGACAAGATTATGATGAATGTTGTCGGTTATTTGTACAAACTACAGAATCACAGTTGATTTAGACGTTAGATGAATTTATCCATTTCACGCAGAGGAAAATAAAACGTAATCTTTGTTTTTGTCTTCTATAATAGTTTACATTACATCTAGCACAGTTGACCGTTGTTTTTAATTTAACATAAATCAGTTTCTTCAAATAGAGCTCTCTCATTGGCCCATCTCTCAATGACCTCGGACATACGGGAGCTGCTATTGGTCGAGCGGCCCACCCACCTTGAATGCGGTGCAGTCTCTACTGTATGCGTCATCGTTATGGAAGTCGTGGTGCAGAATGCCCATGGACACCTGGGGAGGAGCCAGCAGGACACCCATAGTCAATATCAATATAGATAATCCATAATTAATAGTCAGCAATCGACAATCACACTCATCATGATACGAGTTTAAAGACAGGTTACATCATCACTGTTCTGTCATCGATTCATCCAAATTGCTGTGTGCGTGTGCGTTACACACCGGTCTACCGTCGCTCCAGGTCCAGGAGCGGTCCATAGGGTTTCTTCTGTTCAGACCCACCCAGAAGAATCGGTTATCACTGGAACAAAGATATTCAATAATCATTAAAGATCATGCTCTCGACCTTCTGAGGGAATCCATTGATCTAACTAACATTGCTCTATCCATTTGAAAGCCATCCATGGAGAATGATATGTGATATGAGACTGGTGTGTGCGTGCGCGTACCTGATGCTGTTCCTCATAACGTTGTGCAGTGCCACCATCTCCTCTGACTTGGTGAAGCTGGGCAGGTCAGCCCCCAGGGCCCAGCAGAACCTCTGGGCCTCTTCCCACGACCGCTTTCTGCTCAGACGCTCCTCATGGAACACCTGACACACACACACACACACACTTTACTATAGCCCTACTAATGACCTGACACACACCTGACTGAAACCCCTCCCCATGAAGACATAAAAACACACTTGAGTAGAACCTCTACCCAATGAGTAGCTAGCAGACACACATGTTTACTACAAACCATCACAATGTGGTTCACACTGCGAATATCCAACCATGTTTACCCGATTTCTATGGCTACTCGGCCCAGGTGTTTATAAAGTAGGTTGCGCAGCAAAACCTTTTTGTAGCTACTCTCGTAGGTTCTTTTTTTTTCGTTTTCAGCCTCAGGCCGTTACCTTGTAGCAGTAGGAGATGTTGGGTCGAGACAGCCAGCCCTCGGGGCAGGGCAGATTGGGGTCGGGGCCTGGCGGGACGGGAGGCGGGGCCAAGAGGTCTCTCTTGCAGATGGTTCCGGCTTTAAACGCAGTGCAGTTCTTCACCTCCCACTTACCCAGAGGCTTCGCTGTGGACATCACAGCACACCCTCCGTGTCCCTCTGAACAAACACACACACACACACACACACACACACACACGGTTGATTCAAAATACAGAGATGGAACTTTTCTGAATCTGTACACAGTTGAATGATGAAAACACACAAATGTTACTGAGTGGTTATTAATTTCCCTCACATGAATGAATTGTCAACCATTACATGACAATCACGACCCCTAAAAATAACCCTATTACACTCCTAGCCATCTTGGAATATGATTGTACATCTTGACCTGCTTCAAAAGACCACTGAAGCAGACCCATGCTCTTCCCTTCCTCCCTTTTAGTAGTTTCATCCTCGCTTCCTGTTACGCCGTTTCACAATGTATTCAATCTAATATAAATAAAGTTGGCTTGATTTGAATGACTAATGCACATCAGTGCTGCCTCATTTAGCTTAATAGCTTAGTAGCTCAATATCCCCACTGTGAGCTTTCAGCAGCTAGGCTGCTGCTGCTGCTCTTTACCTCTGTCCCTGCTCAGCTGATGTAGCATTCTGTTAGCACGGCTAAAAGCTTTTAGTGGTTTTTGACACGTCGCTGAAACTTATGGGCAAGGAACGCAAAACCAACCCTTGCGTATCACAGCAATCCTGGATTTCTGTCTACATTCAGTCATCTAGGAGACGCTTTAACCCCACGCGATTGACAGTGATAATGTTTTAGATACATGTCATTAGGGACCAGGTAGGGGTTAGGTCATCTTGCTCTATGGGTACACCTATAGGTAGACCACGGACATTGGGTTTCGAACCCAGAACCTTTCGGCTGGGAGTCACAACCCCCTCACAACCAGACTATCCTGCTTCCCCCACAATCTAATTGAATTTGGTTTACACTTGAACTTCTATCCGATTGTTCTCAGCCTTTGCTTTGGATGAAATCATCTCCTGAATGTAATTGAATATAACTGTAACTGGTGTATGGGTGTGTGCTGACTGTGTGCTGGTACCTGGTTCCAGCCAGCCCCAGTTGGTGTAGGTGACGCTGTTCTGCCCCGCGTCCGGGCCCAGCCACTGGTACTCCCCGGTGCTCTTAATGTCCTGCAGGCCGATCCAGAAGTACCGCGTCTCCCGGGAAATCTGCTCCCCCAGAAGGCGGCTCACAAAGGCTTGCTCAAACCTGCCATGACACAGACAACATGGTTCATACATACATCACCCACTAAAACATGGTTCATATATACATCAACCATCTAAACATGGTTCATACATACATCACCCACCAAAACATGGTTCATATATATACATCACCCACCAAAACATGGTTCATGCATACATCACCCACCAAAACATAGTTCATGCATACATCATCCGTCAAAACATGGTTGATACATGCATCATCCATCAAAACATGGTTGATACATGCATCATCCATCAAAACATGGTTGATACATGCATCATCCACTAAAACATGGTTCATATATACATCACCCATCTAAACATGGTTCATACATCACCCACCAAAACATGGTTCATATATACATCACCCACCAACACATGGTTCATACATACATCACATACGAAAAAATGATTAATACATACATCCCCCAGTATTTGCTATTCACCAATTAGAAAGTAGACCTACCTAGAGCAGGTACGGGTTAGGGGACATCTTGCCCTGGGATACCTACACTAGACAGGTAGACCGCAAACCCAGAACATTTCGGTTGGGAGTCCAGCCCCCTAACCACTACACTACCATGCCCACTGTGTAACGACCATGTGATAATACACTTAACCTACAGTCAGGTAGTTTGAAAGGATTGAAATACAGTATACAAATACAGCTGGGAAATATGTATAGATATGACACTTGACGTGAGTGTTCCCCATCCAAAAAGGTATTGGGTTCATTCATTCCCAGGTGTGATACTGGATTTTGTCAGCAAACTAAGCTGTAATAAATCGAGAACCAAAAAGCCCAGCCAGAGACGAACCAGATGAACGTACCCGTTTCTGATGGTGATGTTGCAGCGGTCTTTGAAGGAAACCTCCGTGGGATTCACCTGGTAGCACGAGTCTCCATGTCTTTTCCAGCCCTGAGGACAGAACAGCCATCACATTTACATTAACTATAATATAATTTACAACATTAATGTTTCTGCTCAGTATTAACCACTGTTGAATGGCAGTCTTGTTGTCATTGATTAATAAATTGACCAGGATTCAACAACATAGTATTTTAATGTAAACACACGTTTTGTGTTTGAATTACAATGTTATTGACAGAGAAAGACCCTCCTTTTCTCTCCGTCATGACAAGGACCACCAGAATGAGCAGACCAAAAGGGTTGTGCGGTGAACTTACCCTGTCGGCGGGGCATGAGATGAGGGGCACGGACTCATTTATCTCCCCCTTCTTCTGGCACAGGAAGGGCAGTCGGTCGCTGCAGTTCCCCACCCGCCAGCCGTACGACTGTCCACACACATACAGATATTATTATTATTACCAACTCAACAATACTTAAGTCTTTCTCAATATGTACATGGCAATAAAAGGCATTCAGATTGTGATGACCAACTGTAACATTGCCATAGATTAATACTACTAGGAATAGTCCTGTACTGTGAGTGCATGATATGAGTACGCACACACATAACTGTACAGTAACTGAGTATCAATATTATGAGCAAACTAACCCATGTTCAAAGGCAGAGCGACGGATGTTCATATATGCACGCATAGACGCACACAGTGTATATAGATATACTCTTCACTTACTCTATTTTCGCTTTGATGCCAGTATTTCCCATATTGGATAAATCACATGCACGCACGCACACATACATACACACACACACACACACACACACACCTCTCCAGAGTAGAAGACACAGCTGTGGTCCTGGGAGGGCTGCGTGGGCTGGTCAGGACCCCAGTAGGTGAAGGTGACGGGGGACTGGTCCACCCACTTGAACACGGTGGTGTTGGTGTTGTTGAGCCCGATCCACACGTCTAGCGGTAGGCCCTCTGACCACAACACACACACACAACCATGTTACCATGAGGAGTCTGTTCCACAAGTCCAGCAAACACACAACCATGTTGCCATGAGGAGCCCGTTCCACAAGTCCAGCAAACACACAACAATGTTACCATGAGGAGTCCGTTCCACAAGTCCAGCAAACACACAACCATGTTGCCATGAGGAGTCCGTTCCACAAGTCCAGCAAACACACAACCATGTTGCCATGAGGAGTCCTATCCTCGCGTCCAGCGGTAGGCCCTCTGACCACAACCATGTTAACCTGACATCACTTCTCACATTGGTTTTATGCTACTCAACCATTGTTTGCTTGTTTTCCGCTCCCATCTATTGACCCCCTTTAGCCTCATTTATAGTCAGTCGTGAGCCGAAGTGAACCAAAACGGACTCCATCATGGACGTTATGGCAACGTGGTAACTACAAATGCCATGGCCATGGGTGGACTGTCCACTCACTTCTGGAAAGAGGGATCCCTATTCTGTATTCCTTCTCTAGGTTTGATCTCTCTAGGTGTGGAGAGTTTGGACTTCCCCGTTGACTGGGATTAAGGGCTCAACAAACACTGTCGACTTGACTTAAGTCTAAAAAGACTTTAAGTGTAATGTATGAATAGATTTATTACATTTATGTATTGTTATGCTATAAAAAAGAAAAGCAAACCCTTTACTTAGAGCTATGGTTATGTTAAATGTTAATGGTCAGTTACATAGACTTTTAAAATGGAGGACTAAAGCACTCAAATCAATAAATGACACAAATCAATATATTATATATATTATAAATATATAAACATAATTACACATGAAAATGTGTTGCTTTAATGTTAAATAATGTACTGATATGTTTCACATTATTATAATAACCATATTTCAACAAACAGATTACATTACATTGATTTAATAATGTAATAACTTGTTACATTTTGAGTGTTTCGGTCCTCCATACTTTTAGTGTGTGTAAAATAGACAAATTGATTTAATGCTATTAAAGACGACAAATCTAGCAATCGCTCATTAAGCTAAATCATGCCTTGATTTTTTAGGTTGGGGTCAGTATGTAAAACACAAATGTATACAAAACATGTGATATACATTTGAGTCCCATTAGTCATTTGGAGTTTGTTTAGTTAAAAACAAGATATTAAAATACATTTGCCATGTCTTTATCCAGCTACTATGTTGCGATTCCGACCCTCTGATTGGTTAGATTGTGTAACATTAAAACAAACACTTAATTTTTTTAATCGCAGCCTTTACGATTTGAAAATTGCGTTCTATTACATTGCGATGTTGGTTTGAATTCGATTCATCGTTCAGCCCTACTCATACCTGCGTGGAAGTGAGTGCTGATCATCTCCTTGGCGTCCAGCGAGTGGAGGCTGGCCAGCGTGCCTCCTCCCCCTCCCCCAGCCTCAGTGCTGGCACAACGGGCCAGGGCGTCAGCGAAGCCCTGGGGCTTGTCCTTCTCCAGCCGGTAGCACCAGCCAATCCACGCCACCCAGCCCCCCGGACACACCGTGGACTGGTAGTCCAGAGACGCTGCATGGGGAGAGAGAGGTAGAGTTTTATTTTATAAAACAAATACAAATATATATTTTTTTGCATTGGCAATATTGTTCACTATTAATATTGTAGGGACATATTAACTAATTTTATACTATTATTATTTAGTATCCTTATTAATATTGTAGTGGCCTAGGAACAAATAGTATACAGTTATCATGCAGCATCACTATTAATATTGTAGTGACATAGGAACTTATATTATACTACACTTTACCTTCGTGATAATGCGCATCAACACGAGGTTGGGCCCTAAGGCACGATAGAATTTGAACGGTTTCCCTCGAACAAAATAAATTTATCACATTCATGCAGCGCAATGTTATTATAGGAAGAATGACCCAAATATATTAAATAAGTGTGAACATACTTTTATTTTGCAAAAGTAAAACGGACTTGACCATTGTGTCCTCATACTGTAAACATACAAAACAAATGTTATGCTCTGCTGTATTTCATTTAGTTGTGTTGTACGTCCTATAATATAATTGCGCTGCGTGAATGTGGTGGTTTCTGCAAACACTAATTAAAACAAAATAAATATGCACACAGGCAAAATAATTCAAATTATATTCTTGCTATAACACGATCTAGGTAATAACGCAGTCATTTACAGACCCCAATGGCCGCGTTGTAACGAAGGTTAAGTGTACTATCATTTAACATCATTATTAATATTGTAGCGGCCTAGGATCTAATACTACACCATTATCATTTAACATCATTATTAATATTGTAGCGGCCTAGGATCTAATATTACACCATTATGATTTAACATCATTATTAATATTGTAGCGGCCTAGGATCTAATATTACACCATTATGATTTAACGTCATTATTAATATTGTAGCGGCCTAGGAACTAATATTACACCATTATGATTTAACATCATTATTAATATTGTAGCGGTCTTTGAACGAATATTTAACGAAGCTAATTCAAAACAATACAATAATCTCTTTTAATATTTACACGTACCCTCTGCTCACACACCCTGGGGTGATCATTAAATGACTATTAATTAACAGCAGTAATTAGCTACAGCAGTTCAACGGAAAAGACCTGCGGGTTTTCTGTGTGTTGAGAGGGGAGGTGAGGGAGGGGTCTGTTGGAGCGGGGAGATGGACCTTCTGCTGGTGTCGTGGGTGGAGGGGTGTTAACGTAAGGGTGGTGGTTTGGGAGGAGGGGCGTTAACGTACCGCTGGTGTCGTGGGTGTAGCGGGGAGAAAGAGGGGGCGCTAACGTACCGCTGGTGTCGTGGGTGTAGCGGGGAGAAAGAGGGGGCGCTAACGTACCGCTGGTGTCGTGGGTGTAGCGGGGAGAAAGAGGGGGCGCTAACGTACCGCTGGTGTCGTGGGTGTAGCGGGGAGAAAGAGGGGGCGCTAACGTACCGCTGGTGTCGTGGGTGTAGCGGGGAGAAAGAGGGGGCGCTAACGTACCGCTGGTGTCGTGGGTGTAGCGGGGAGAAAGAGGGGGCGCTAACGTACCGCTGGTGTCGTGGGTGTAGCGGGGAGAAAGAGGGGGCGCTAACGTACCGCTGGTGTCGTGGGTGGAGGTGTCGGCTGTCTTCCAGCAGACGTAGGGCAGGCGCTCGGAGCAAGACTCTGACTGGAAGTTCTTCAAGGAGGTCAGAACACCGCAGTCGGACTCCACCAGGATGGATGCGGACGGCATTCCTGTCCAGCACACACAAACACACAGGCAGGCACACACACACACACAAACACAATCGCACAGTCATGCAGACCCAAGCGCAGACAAACAGGCACAAATAGACACAGTTCAACTGTCTTTCAGTGAAACTAAAAGAAAACTGTGAAACTGAAAACTGTGAAACTGAAAGACCACCTTCATCAACTAACACAGATTATACAATAGTACCATACTACTACTACTACTACTACTACTATTAATAATAATAATAATCTGCTGTTGTCCCATTGTGAGTGTTATCTCAGAAAAGCTTTGATCCGACACTGGTCATGTGAGGTCAAACCCACACACACACACACACACGCAAACACACACAAACACACACACACGAGAGAAGTCATCCATTCAGGGCTATTAATGGATTATTGACAACACAAGCGCTTCAAGTGTTGCGATGTTTCCACAGGCCAGTCAGAAGGGCTGGTCGCTAAACACTGAGCTCATTGTCTGGCCGAAGGACACAGTTTAGAGAAGGAGAGCCACTACTGAAAATATACATTCAGACACGACGAGATGGGGTGGAATATGTCCATTGATCAAATTAACATTGTTATGGTAACCCATTTGCAAAGGTATCATCTGGCCAAGTTCTGCAAAAGGTTTCTAACTGACAATGGAACGAAAGGAGACATTGATATTTTTCTTGGAACGACAGATGTGTTGGTGGAGAGCAACCAAACCACCAGCCACACATCCTCCATAGTTTCACACCTGCCATCTACCAGCTTTTGCATCTCGTCTGTCTAATTTCATGCTGTGTTCATTTACCCAAGCTGTACAGCACTTTGATCCACCCTGGTTGTTTAAAAAAAATGTGCCTCATAAATGTATGGACAAATAGAAACGTAAGGAAATGAAAATAGCCAAGGTGAGCCAGGGGTGTCGTTTCAGTGCATCTCTACTAAACCCATGTTGGCAGAACCCACACGGGGGTCAAGAGAGACCCAGAGACCCAGGAGAGGGGGCGGGGGGTGTCCTCTACCTTCTTCCCAGCGTAGGAAGGCCACGGGGCGGCCATCGGACCACTGCCACCCCTGGCTGGTGTCCAGCTGGTGGAGGCCCATCCACATCTTATCTGGCATCCTCGACAGGCCAGCTGTGACTAGACCGCGCGCGCACACACACACACACACACACACACGTAAGTCGAGAGGCACAGAGAGAAGAACGCGGTAAAAGATACTGATGAGATGTAAACATAATATTGTTATTTTATTAATGTTATTTATTAATGTTCCTCTATGGTCTGCCTTAATCCTTCATCCATCTCTTGTTGTTACGTACAACCATTAAAGACTTTCAGTGTTTTGTAGTTTTATTGCTCAATTAATATTCATGAGGATTATGATAACTTTGTTTGATGATGGAATGATTTCTACTAAACTGGGTGAGCTTTTCTAAGTTATGTGTTTGGTTCTTGTAAACAACACCCCCTCCTGTGTTTGTGTCTGTTTGATGAGAAGTAGTTTAAAACTGGCGCACACGCACATCCTGTAGAGAGATGAACACATAAACTAGTAACGTCCTGGAAACAAGAGGAGTGCTAGGGGGGTGGGGGAGGAGGGGGAGAGAAACGGAAAACACAACGTAACAAAAGATCACAAGATGGCAAGGGAGAAAGAGACAGGGTGAGCAAGAGAGAGGCAGGAAGAGAGACAAATAGAGACGGAGAGGGAGACAAAGAGACAGACGGAGAGGGAGACAAAGAGACAGACGGAGAGGGAGACAAAGACAGACAGACAGACAGAGAGGGAGACAGACAGACAGACAGAGAGGGAGACAGAGACAGACAGATAGACAGAGATTGAGACAGAGACAGACAGAGGCAGCAACACTGGGGTGGTGGGGGGTCAGGCTTACAGGTGGGGGAGGAGAGTTCTTCCGGCCCCCCCAGACTCAGCAGCTCAGCTCCCTGACTGCGACATGAATCCAGGGCCTCCTGCCAGCTCACAGCCACGTTGGATACAAACTGGTAGCAGACCCCCTTGTCCGCCTCCGTGAAGAGGGTCCCACAACCTTGCTCTGTAGGGGGGAGAGAGAGAGGGGAAGAGAGAGAGGAGAGGTAGAAAAATAGAGATGTTAATGTTTATTTCTCTACACAATCATGTTTTGTTTGTTGTTTGTCAGGTTTTTTGCTTTGAGATTGTTTCGCTTGAGAGCTTCCCATTTTTCAAAACTCTTTTTGCAAACATCTAGACCACTACATAAATTACTCAACACTGAAGCAATAGGTGATACACCCAAACACGCTTTGTTTGTCTACAGTTGGTACAACCCATACTAAGCAGTGACTTGTAAACATTTTAACTTGAAAACTGAAAGCACCCTGGCAAAACCTAGATGACAGTTGTCGCTCGGTTGTCAGTTGCTAGCCGCACACAAAAATGTGATATACCTCCAAGCTTTTGAACTCTTTCATTTGATCTCTGGTGAGGTACAAGGTGTGATTGAATTTACTACGTCTACTGACTTGCTAGCATGTAAATCGTTATTATCGTTTGATAAATCATTATTTTTTTTAAACAACACAGATCGATGCCAAAACATTTGAGTATTTTTTCTGGTATCTTTCTCAAACATTTGGTTCCACACCGTTTACATACACAGAAAACTGCCTCTTGACGATCTCCATTTCACTTCCCGCCCTCCATCAGAAGTTTGCGTGACGTGGGTGTCACTTGACAGCAAAGAACCTAGACAATCTCTGGATAGGCCCTTTTGTCCAGAATAGCTACAATTTAACCTCTAAACCTAAATGGCTGTCTCTATGGTTACGGCCCTAACAAATAAAATATATAAACATAAAAACCATGAAAAAACCACCACATGCCAGGTAATAGACAGCGGCCGCTCTTGCGATCCTGGTCGTAGTCGGAGGTGGTGGAGCACCAGTAGGTCCCAGGGGAGCCGGCTTCGGGCAGACAGCTGTGGTGCCAGCTCCCATTGGCCAGGAAGGGGAACTCACATGGAGCACCGGCCGAGTTACCATCACTAGTATGGACAACTGGAGAGAGAGAGAGAGATAGAGATGGGGGGGGGGGGGGGGGGGGGGGGTAATTAGACAGCGACCATAGACCCTACAGTCCTATGAAGAAAAGGAAACAGCGTCTTTCAGTGCATCCCGCAGGAAGCTGAATTGCTGATAACTTCATTAAGGACCATTTTAGCTCTGTTAGGCCTTATCTGTTCAGGAGGATGTGAGGAATTAAGATATCCAAGGATGCTGGGCGTGCTCAATTCTAAAACTGAAGTTGCACATAAACATTCTCTGATTAACATTGAATGTAAATCACAAGCGAGTGCTGATCCTATAAGCTAAGAAACTAAAGTAACTGGATGTCACTAGATCAATTCACAACAAAGTAACATTATAATAATGTGATTCATTGAATATTGAGTCCATGAGATAAGTCTATCCAGAAAACCTTGACTTAATCTAACATTGTCCTAGAGAGTTAGAGTTTGACACAAAAAAGCTAAAACAACAAATACTGAAATGTGTCCTTTATCTAAACTGTGATAAAACACGTTGTCAGACTGGAATCCATTTCAAAGAGAGACGACTTTCAAAATACCTGATAAACCTCTTCAACTCACTGAAACCAAAAAGGACCCTATATAATGCTTTCAAACCCTGGACTAAATGTAAACATCGCAGACGTTCATCAGAATAAACAGGCTTCTGATACCAAAAAGGTCAAATTTACTTTATGACGTGGAGGGGTGTAGTGGGCGTTGGACGTGGGGTAACACCGTTGACACCCCACATTACTTTATTTTCATTATTATTATAATTTTTTTAAACAATGTTATTGCAAATGTTAAACAAGTGCACACATCAAGCAAACCTCTTCAATGTTGTCTTATTTAAAAAGCCCCACTACACCACTGATGTCATGCTAAACAACAAACGAAAGCGAAAGGTGTGTGGGTGAGCAGTGACCACTTGTCTATCACACGGTGCCAAGAGAATATAGGCCTGATAGCCATTTTTACATTTAGACAGTTGTGGTTTCCCCAAGCTACCTGAGAAACCGTGTTGTGGTTGGCATGAATTAACTGTCTTGTATGAGTACTGGGGTTCTACTGTAGTGTAGTTATATGTGTGCTGTCCTTCCTACTCTGTTCTGGTTGTTTTTAGAAACTCTGCCTCACAGCGCCCCCTGTACCCCTGGAGGTCGGGGGAGTACTCACCACGATAAGCCCGCTGGCACACGCCCTTCAGGCTCTCGTCTGCGGTCCAGACATCGCTGGCGTCGCGCTTGGCCACGACCTTATCCCCACTAACCGCCAGGCCCATCTCGTAGGCAGTGAGCAGCGCCCCCTCCAGGCAACGCCACTGCAGCACACCCTCCAGACACCTGGAGCTGCGCACCGCGCCTTGGAGAGCACGTTATCCCACACTGCGCCCCAGGTACCGGGCAGTGCGGCGTGCCCGACCCCCACACTAGACATTGCAATAGGAAGGTGACAGCACCTCCCCCACTGTGTGCAAGTGACCACAGGCCCGAAAAGGCAATCAGTCCAGAGCAGTGGGACAGAGAAACAGCAGGAGACCCCACCTGGGTGGGCAATATGTGTGATGAGTTGTGGTGGTATGTGCCCCCCCATCTTTTTGTTGTGGTGGCGCACAACGGGACCACAGGAGGAGATGAGGTCACGACAAAAATGTGGGGTCTGTGTGTAATGAAGGGATGTGTGTGTGTGTCTTTGTGCCGAGCGTGTGTGTGTGTGTGTGTGTGTGTGTGTGTGTGTGTGTGTGTGGGGTGTGTGGGGGGGGGGGGGGGGGGGGGGGGGGGGATCTAAGGCTTGGAGAGTAAAGTCAGGTGTCGAGCGACGCAGCAGACCAAACGGTTCATAAATACTTGTTTGGAGGAGTGGCAGCAAAACACACGTATATCTGATATACAGTACAGAGTGTTAGCCACTTGTACATCACTGCTACTGATATATTGAAGTAGTCAATACATTTTCTTGTGCTTTTACACAGAAACATACGGTTGCTTTTATTGGACTATATCCGCCGGGCTCAGCTACAGACTATATGGACTCTGGGATAGAGATGGGAATTGAGAGTGACACACACACACACACACACACACACACACACACACACACACACACACACACACACACACACACACACACACACACACACACACACACACACACACACGATGGGTGAACTGTAACACATGACTTTGTGGCCATGTTTTATTTATTACGTAGTTCACGCTTGCCTGGTCGCAATTATTGTCCAGAATGACCCTGAGTTATAGCCTGCTGTTCATTTTATTTAATAATAATAATAATAATAATAATAAATAAGTTATGTGAGTGCACTGTACGAGCAGGAGTCAGGTTCATTAAGCGTGATGTGTGTGTTAACTGCACATCACATCTTCCCGATATAGATGAGTGTGCAGTTTATTCCTCCTGTCAAACGGGGCGGGGGTCAAGTCAACTGCGGCGTACGCAACAACGCCGAATTAGAGTAAACAACAGACTGGACAACTTAGTTCATTTGCGATTTTATTTGCTTATTTACCCTTTTTAGGAGTTTCAGTATACGCACTAGTGTTCGATCCAGAAAATAACGCAGCGCTTTGTATCGCTTTCGTTTTCATCTGCGCGGTCAAATCACCAAAGTTACATTCGAAACCTAATTAATAAAAAACAACAAAAATGAGCAAAATTTAAGAAATGTTCCGAGCTTGTCAAATAAATAGCACAACTTACCATGCATCTGAGCACACGTCCCAAAATGAACCGCTCTGTTGTCCCACAGAAAAAAGAAACAAAGAGAAACTACTACTTTCAACATCTCCGACATGGTCTAAATAAAGTAGACCTATGACTTTCCCATGCATACAGAACACACTTCCCCGGCTGGCTCTAGTTGGGAATGTTTCTCGGTTGATGTTCTATATTCATAGCTCCGAGAGTAAAATAGCTCAAACTGGTTCGCTGTCTACTGTCAGACGTGGTCTCAACTCTCTGCTGTTGGTTACTGCGTTTGGCAAATTCGATATTCCTACATACCCCGGAAACTCCTCCCTTATTGCCAAACAAACACCGCCCGCACGGCTGTTTCCGTGTGCTAAAACCAATAAACAACAAAAGCCGTTTGGCACTTGAGAGAGCTTTGGAGTCGTGTCGATCGCTGTCCTTTTCTATATATAAACGGCCCGTTTGAAACAAACAAAAAACTCATAAATTATGAATACATCTGCCCTTCTCATTGCAAAAAGCTTTCTCTGACCTCTTGGTCCACGTCTGTCACTGTATATTAGCACAGCTTAATGATATACTATTTGAGAAGTATTCACGCTCAACATGTTGTTGTTTGTGATGTAAGCCTATCATTTCCGGAGACTTGGTATTATTTTGTATTATGCAATCTGACTGCATTATTTACCAAGCATACAAAACATATATAAATACGAATCAATAATATTATTTCAGAGGCCTAAATTGTGAAATTATAATTAATTAATTAAGACAATTGAATATGTCAACATTTCTTAACAATTCATAAATTAATAATAACTTCTACAAGAAAGAGGGATAAAGCAAGAAAAATTAAGAAAAAACTAAAAAGGAAAGCAAAATAATAGCTATGCCTCTTTGTTTAGCTAATAACAACCAAAAGAGACATTAAAAAGACATGGCATGACAGTCATCTTCAAACTTTTCATTTATTAACAAAAAAAACATCTGTGCAAAAACACATCAGCACATTTGTAGTGATCAATCATGTAGTGATGATATGTTCTCCTAATAAAATAGAAAATACGAGAGAAACAACTCTGACATCCAAAATGTTTCCTTAGAAAAATACAAAAGCACCACCACACAGGTAGGCCTAATACTGAGACTGTATGACCATCACGTCATACAACACACGTGTCCACACAGAGACAGGCTGGAAATTACAGCTTTATTTCCTAAACACACTTTCACTCTAACTTAAACTGGAGACCGGAAAAGACAGTGGCTTCTGATCTTGAAAATGGTACTATGGTGCATAAAAGGGTCCCATCCTTCATTCATATAAAACCTGTCTAACATGCTATGAAGTGCATCTCCTCATAAACAACCATGTCCCTGATTCAATGTTTTGTTTTCAACATTAGCTGGTGATGTGTAATGTGATGGCCATTAGCTCACCTCGCCTGACCTTGTGTATTACAACATGTTCTTATTTGTGTGCCTTTTTCAAATTGTAGTTTCAATCATAGCTCATAGTTTGGTCCTTTTAACTTCATCACAGGAAATCGAGGGATGCTGATTTACTCATATTTTGATAACCTGTTCTCTCTTTTTTCAGAAAGACAGTGAAGTTCAGAAGGAAGAATACTGATTGGCTGCTGTCATGTGACCAGAATCCTGACTAATGACAATGGCAGCTTGGGATTGTCATATGACATCGTTGACTCAAAGTGAACTGGCAAAACTCAAACATACACACGCACACATGCACAGGTAATGACATACACAGACACAAACACACACAGGCACACACACAGACACACACAGCCACACACACACACACAGCTACAGATGGAAGGTGACTGAGAGAGAGTGAGTCACAAATAGAGAGAGAGAGCAAAAGAGAGCGAGACACACACACACACACAGAAGGAGAGAAAGAGAGAGGGAGAGAGAAATAGACAGAGAGAGACAGAGAGAGCAAGAAAGCAAGAGACAGACAGAGAGACAGAGACTGAGAGTGAGATGAGCCACTGCGTGTGTCCCTACAGAGACACCGTAAGAACCATGTGAACGCTACTCCCCGGCAGCACCTTCCAGGTCTGTGATGAGCACGTTGCCGTCCGACTCGGTGGCCTGGGAGTCCGTCTGCCTGTAGTAAGCACCGCCCACCAGCGGGGGAAGCCGGCCAAAGCGCGAAGCGCTCCTTCGGTACAGGAGCCAGAGGATCGCGGCCACCATGCAGAAGATCAGCACGGCCACCAAGACGGCAGCTGGGATGACCCCACGGTGAAGACCTGCAACACAGAGACAGACTTTATGAAGACATGTGGACAACATCTTGTTGCCCAGAAACTGCTGCAGGGTCGTTGAGGGGTTTGAATGTATGTGGGAATGTGTGTGTGAGTGTGTTTGTAAATGTCAGTGTGAATGTGTTTATAAATGTGTATGTGAATATATGTGTGAATGTGTTTGTGGATGTGAGTGTGAATGTGTGTGGATGTGGTTGTGAATGTGTGTGTGTGAGAATGTGTGTTTGGGAATGTGGTTTTGAATGTGTGTGGATGTGTTTGTGAATGTGTTTGTGAATGTGTGTGTGGGAATGTGATTGTGAAGGTGTGTGAATGTGTGTATGGGAATGTGGTTTTGTAAATGTGGTGGAGATTGTGTGTGTGAATGTATTTGTGAAAGTCTGTGTGAACATTTGACCAAGTGAATGTTAGAAACTCTGCTCATGAAAAGCTCTTAAATGTGCCGTTCCTCCAACACTTACTGTACGCTTGAGTTGTTCATATTGGATAACTGTGTCTGCTAAATGAATAACAGTAAATGTAACCACTAATGTTGTTTGTGGGATTTTTCAGTCTTGCTGCCACACGTTGCTTGTGAGGAAGTGGCCAGGTTTCCTCAGATTGCTCATTTATCTACAGACTACTTGATGATGAAACAGAACAAACGTGTGTTCTGGTTCTACCGAAGGGATGAGGTCACCAGTACGCCTGCTTAGAAGAAGTCTTTGATATCAGGAACAATAGTCTTCTCTCAGCTTCAGAACCAGCTCATACTAGAGCTGAATCGTTGGGCCCACAGGGTACAGTATTCCTCTTATGTTTTCATTTAAATCCTAAAAAGCCTTACTGATTATTCAATAAATCACAACACCTGTTCTGCCAGAGGATGAGTCGATTAGTTCAATGATGTGAACATGCAAAGAGACATCAATACCTATCTATGATTCTTCTGTCCTCAAGTTAAAGAACATCAATGTTCTAATGAAGTCCCAATATTCCCTCTGGGGATCAATAAGGTTTTATCTCATCTCATTCTGTCATAGAGAGTCATACAGTCCACTGTGAGCATGGGTCTGCTATTAGCAGCTTGTACATCATATACATTTATCGTTAAGGGTTATGACCCACCAAAATAAATGTGCTTTTTACCGTTTAGCGGTTCCACTTCCACCTCAGTTATCGTGTCTGCAGGAAATAAAATCACAATGGCAAGAAAATCATAAATTCAGTTCACATACGATTCCTAAATGCACACATATATACATACAATAATAGACTTAACATACGTAACACAGACACACACATGCACATATATATATATATATCATACCTATTGCACACACACACACACACACACACACACACACACACACACACACACACACACGCACACACTATCAACAGTAAGGTATCAGGCTGCAGGTGGTTGTGGTGGAGGTGGTGATGGCGGCGGTGCTGCTTGGTACCGGGACGTGTCTTGCAGACGAAGCCCAGGCGCTGGGTGCAGGGAGACAGGTGCCACATGCCATCCAGCACCCTGACAGACAGGCAGGTGTCTGCAGACAGAGCGCTGCGCTCCGGGGCGCGGAAGTGCCAATTGGTGTAGTTGAGAGGGGAGCCATCCAGCCAGGCCAGGGCCTCCGCTGGGAGGGGAGAAGAGAAACAATGCAACAGATCAGTTTTACTGCTTCACCAGGTTTTCACCAAGTTTATTTCACCAAATTACTCAATTGAATACAAACAATTTAGAATTGTATGTGTAGAACAAATTTAGAATTGACATATTTACAATTACTCAATTAACTTAAAAACAAATATGAATAAGTTTGAATAAATGAATTGAAGTGTAAATGCCTGAATGAATTAATGTCGCACAGCCACACAGTTTAGCTAGCTAACGGTTGGAAGCTTCAGACTATTTAAATTCATCATGAGGGATCCCGTTGTTTGTTGAATGAATTAAAACATGAATAAATGAATTAACAAATGTATGATTTAATGAATGTATTAACATTTATTAGCAAGTATGAATGAATACATTAATTAAGTTATTGATTAACTAAGTGATTGGTTAGTTAAATATTAATTAATGTGTGAGTGAATGAATGGAATAATTAATAAACAAAATAATGAATTAATTCAAGTATGGATGAATGAGCAAATGAATAGATGAACGACACAACAAAAGCCATGTCTTAACACGACCATGTGAACCTACAGTCCCCAGTGTGTGAAACATGTTTTTGCTATCTAACTGTCTCCTCTGACCTCAATCGCTCTGCAATGAAAAGCAGAACACAGCCAGGCGGAAGCTCTTCTGGTTCCTTCTACAAACATGGTGGTTCTTACTGTCGGTGTTGAAGAACATGCCCAGCCACAGCGTCTGGTGGGGGAAGCCAGACGACCACAGCTGTTCCAGGACAAAGCGGTTCTCCGTCTCGCTCTGGATGCTGAGGACGTCTGACGTGTTGACTGAAAGAACAGAGCACAACGCCCACAAGAAGGGATGTGTTAGCTGGAAGGGAGCTGGCTAGAAATAGACCCTGTCATAGCAGGGATACTTGGGGACTATCCTCTGAGGTAGCTGAGGTTCCAGAAGGGGTTAGGGTTTGGATGCTAGCCAGCAAGGTAACTGGAATAGGAAATAAGGCAGACTTACAACTAGATGTCATATTCATTAAATCAATCTATATGTTGTCCGATTTAACTGAGACCTTCATATCATATTTCATATTGCATTTCATGAGATTTATTGGATTGGAAAAATGCAGAAGTTCTTCTGCATTTTTTTTATATTAAAAGGGTTAACTAGTTCAACCTACCCTTTAGCAAAACAGCTGTGTGATTTATAGCTAAAAGATTAACACTGAAATGTTCCCTGGTTGTTTCCTACAAACACTAACATATATGCAGCTTTTTGATAAAGCTTTGAATAAAGTGTAATGAGTCTTTCATCTTTTAAGCAGTTATAATACTTCCTCTCTCAGCCTCTAGGGGGTGTGCTCTCTCACACTGCCTCTACAGGTTCACTTGTACAATCAATAAATATAAAGAAAGTTAACAATACCAACTTTTAATATCTGCCATTTTCACGCAATCTAGTGAAAATGTTAGTAAAACATTCTGGGCGATATGGGACCATAGGTGGTCGATATATACCAATGCATCCTTCACTTCTGCATGAATACTTGTAGACATCCACTGTGTGGAGTCCAGTTGTGCCGGTGTTCTGATAAACTGAGCTACCTGCTCAGCATGGACTACCTTAACTAATGGACTACCTTAACTAATGAGCATGCTAATGCCATATCTTTCACAAGTCTGTCAAAACTTAAAGCCCACCCACTATTTTCAGCAACATATATTGAATTTACGATCAGAGTTAGAAATAGAAAATAGCAGCCTGTTCTAAATCAGTCCAACTACATTTGACATGATGAGATAACATTAAATGGCTGCTAGTATAATATTAAACAAAGTTATTTAGGCTACTATGAGCCATACCACGGTTGTAGAAACGTTGAAATCATAAGGAATTTTTGTTTTTGTTTCTTGTGTGATGGTTGCTCACACTTGGTGGCTCAACCCAATAGTGTTCTAAACACATATGCAATAAGCCTTGTAGTGGCCCAGGTTCAATTCCCACCTGTGGTCCTATAAGCCCGTACAAACATATTCCAAAAAATAAATGTAAGAATTTTACAAACATTAGCCTACATTTCTTGCTTATAATAATAGTAGTATATTGTGACGAGGGAGCTCAGCTTGACAGTGTAGTCTGTCAGTTGAAGCTAGGGGTAGCCAATGAGCTCAGTTTGTCAGAACAGTGGTCTACCTTTCTGCCTGCAGTGGTCTCTGGCTTCCTCCAGGGTCAGTCTCTGGACCGCGGGCTCAAAGTTATAACACCCATTCCCAAACTTCACCCACGTAGAGGGACACACCACCTCGTAGATGGTGAAGGCATTGCTTCCTGTGTGAGAGAGAGATAGACAGTGTTCAGTTATTAACCTGCATATTCATCTAACGTGTTGCACTCCTGTGGTTTATCAATCAATCAAACTTAGTTTATATAGATACTTCGTGCAAAAACTGAATACAAAGTGCTTAACAAGTGAAACGACAACACAACAACAACAAGAAATGTGATTAAACCAAACGATTCAATAACAAATGTAAAGTCAAACAGCACGGACAGCGCCCCCTCTGGTTGAATACGACTAATTACCTGTCACTAACCATACAATTCACAGCTAGAAATGTGCAGGTTTGCCTCTCTGAGCTGTGAGCTTTTTGAGTTTTTGCGTGTTTTATTTCCATACTTTTTACATTCTACACTTTTTATATTTTACACTAAAGTACACATTTGCTGTAACTGCCATGAAAAACGAATCCTTATATTATTATAACATAATATTATATAATAATAATAATAATATTATAAGTTATTGTGTTGTATTGATACTGTGGGTGTTGTACTTTGTGACATATTTCAACAAATAGGATTCAAAATGACAAGAAAAGGACCTTGAACGAATCAGAAAACAGCCACTGTCAACCTACATCCTGTGCCTGGCAGGGGTGTCTCTGGGGTCATCAGTTATCTCATTATGTATGCAGAACACCTGGGTTCTAAATTCTAAATTTGCCACAAAACAAACCAAAAACCAAGTGACCAACTGACTTGGCGGGGGGACGTGGCACAGCGCTCCCGGTAGCGGTCTCTCGCAGTCGGCCCGCCTCCACCCCCCGCTCACGTCTATGTACACACACTCCCCCGTCACAAAGTCCTCCTCATCCTCGTTGGCGTCCCAGTGGGCGTACACCGTGTCACTGCCGTCCGACCACTGGTAGTTCATGCCGTCCTGAAAGGAATTGAGGTTACAAGAGTCGGTTAGGAGGTGATATGTAGTTATGTAGTTAAGTAGATATGTGGTCATGGCCTGTATAAGGATAAATACATAGGTAAGATGTAATAGGCTAAACTAAGCTAGGCTAGGCTATAATAAGCTAAGCTAAAATAAGATACGATTAAAGAAAGATCAACTGAAATAAACTAGGCTCGACAAAAATAAACCAAATTTGACTCAACTTAAACTGCGCAAAACAAAACTACTAAACTACTAAGATAAGCTGAGGTTAACTAAACTAGTTAAACTAAGCTAGGCTGAGAAAGGAGAAGAGGAAATGAGATAAAACAAGACAAAACAAGAGAAAATAACAACAGCCACAGCAACAGCAGAGCAGCGCAGAGAGGAATTGAAGATAAAGCAAACAAACGGCGGGAGGCATGCTGGGGAAATTAATTCCCTCACTTCATGTGTTCATTTCAGCCTGTGAGCGAGACAGCTATGCGTGGGTGGCTGATTATGTGGACGGCCTGCTGAGAGAGCATATGCTGGGAGCGTGCACCTTTCATGCACATCATTTCAACGCAGGCTGTGTATGCCACCTCATACAATAACCTTAACTCTGACCCAACCCTAGCCAATACCCCTAAAGGCCAAATCACATTTATTACGTCCTGCACGTATGCAAAAATCCGTGAAGATCTACTTCGCTACTCAGAGACCGTACATGTATTGTTTACCGGTCGATGAGCTATGCGTACACGAAGACGTGCAGTCCTCCGAGAGTTGAGCAACGCGTTGCCCATCCCTGTGGGGGTTTGTGGCAAGAAATCGCTGATTGGACGGGCGTAGTGTTTTGTTTTGGACAGCGGGATAGGAGAATACAACTAATTCCCATGGCGAAATCAAAACACTGTATTTTCAGTTAGTTGCAATACACTAACTTCTGCGGTTCTATTTCCGTTTTTCGCTTGTCTGTTCATTTACATTCGGGCATAGAAATGTATAGTGAACCCTTGTGTATATATTAACGTGGCGTGGGATAGTAACTGCAAGCAGCTTTGCAAAGATCTGCGTTGTGTCCCTGAGGGATCAGGCAAACGCGCGGTACACAGAACGGTGATTCAGCTTAACCCTAACACTAACCATGACCCTTGCTGACCCCAACACTACCCCTAACACCGAACCCTGACACTAACCCCTATACCTACCTCTTACCCGGCCCCTAACCTTAACCCTAACCCCTGACACCAACCCTGACTGTTTTATTTAGATACAAGTCATTAATGAGCAGGTAGGGGGTTAAGGCATCTTGCTCAAGGATGCCTACAGGTAGACTACGGACCTTGAATCCAGAACCTTTAGACTGGGGGTCAAACAAACACGGGGGTACGTACGTCCTGGCTGTACAGGCCGATCCAGTGTGGCGCGGCCAGGCGGTTGACCAGCACGGTGAGGAAGGCCTGGTGGTAGGCGTCCGTGATGCTGGCCAGCTCTGAGCCGCTGTCCATGCAGGCTTGCTGTGCCTTGTACCAGGTCATGTTGCCCGGCAACACCTTGTAACTGCGGCTCTTGTAGTCCACGTTGTCCGGGATGGGGTGGTGGTAGGTGTGGGTCGGTGGTTTGGACGGGTCTGAGAGAGAGAAGGGAAGGGAGGGGGAGAGAGATTATTATGCAGTCGTGCTTTTTTTTTTGCAGACGGACAAGAGAGACAGACAGAAAGAGAGAAAGACAGATAAATAGATAGACAGACATACAGACAGACAGACAGACAGACAGAAAGACAGACCTACAAGAGAAGACAAGACAAGACAAGAAAGTAAATTCAATGTTGAAAGTTCCAACTGAACTGAAACAGCCTTTGCAGAACAAAACAAGAGTGTTATAATGCTGATAGTAGGAACCAGATTCAAGAGAAGCTGGTTTGAGGTGAGTTTTTATTTATAGGCTGACTTCCTTAATTCACAAAGAGGAGGACTAAAATAGACTTCATCCTTCAGATGAACGACACATTGATCTGCTGTCATGCCGCGTTCTGATTGGTCGGTCTCAGATTGCATTGCTCCCTTATTTTATAGTGAACTTGCTCAGGGTCACCGATAAACATATCCAATATCAAACAAAGATCCAGTTACATGTACTAACGTACTAATAAACAGTCACTGTGTGAAATGCAGTGAATGTTTATAAAATATTGTGCAGTCAAAGGCAGAACTTTGCTAAGATATCAGCAGGTGGTGAATCAAATTAACAGGGTAGGTGGGGCCGATGAGCATTCAGTCAGACTTTTTTGGATTTCTTCGTTTGTGGCCACTATTGGGGAAAGCTACCTAGCCAGGGCAGTTCATATGCACTCAATTGAATTGAATTGTATTGCATTGAATAATTGATGTAAATTGATGCTCAACTGCCCAATTTCGGAACGCGTCTACATCCCAACGGGAGGGGAGTGGGAACAAAAATCGCGGCTGATTTACATTTCGACATAGACAATGTCAACAATTAACCTGAGGTCTTAACAAACCGGCCGAATCCTTTAAAGCTCATCATGTGTTCACTTGCTTAAGATGCGGACAGACCAACAGCTCACCCTGGGGCTTCTGACAGACAAAGCCGTAGCCGGTCTCGGAGCACTTATCGTCGTACCACTTCCCCGCCAGGTGCAGGTTGTGGTGGTTGGAGAGCACCGTACACAGAGGCTCACCTGCAGCCACCGCAGCACTCAGCCACTCATCCTCCTGAGACACAGAGACACACATATACAGAGCCAAGCAACACGATACTTATATACTACATCCAATATAATGCTTTTAATGAAGCAGATTTGCTTGTTGGTTCATGTACATGTGGGGTAAGATACGCTATACTGCCCCTTGTGTGCAGACGTGGATCTTCGCAAGCGTGGAGTACGCAGAAGTGTGATTCAGCGTTAGTTAGCAGTATATATTATATTGTACCGGTATTATATACAGCGGGGGGGGGGGGGGGGGGGGGGGGGGGGTTGGGTACCAGTTGGTGTAGTATTTGTTAGATATTATTAGTATTATATATATATATATAGTACTTACAGCAGGAGAGTTTTTGGGAGACCAGTTGGTGTACCCCACGGGTCTCCCGTTGGTCCACCTCTCCGTGTCGTCGATTCTCTGTCCGATCCAAACGCCCACGGCGCTGCCCTGCAGCAGCATCGTGATGTATGCTGCCGTAACCATGGACACCACAGTGGGGGGCGGACATATAGAAGTTAGAAATGTACTCGATGCCTTGCAAAGGACTTCACTAAACATTTGTTAAAGGACTGTGGTGCCGAAATGCTTCAACAACAGTGAAAACGTTCATTGTTGTAAAAAAACATTACAGATTTCCAACTGAAATTAAACTGAATAAGCAGAACAATAAAAACCAATCCTCCAAGTACAAGCTGGTAAGAGAACTACAAAACGATGAGGCAAGGGGAGGTCTATATATAGGCTGAAATAGGATTGGTCATAGTATTTCTGAGTGCGGAGAAGTGTATTAAAGCGTTGTGTTAGCTTTTAATGAGTGTGTATGGTGGTGGTGGTTTCAGAGTGCTTGACTGAGTGTGTATGGTGGTAGTGGTGGTGGTGGTGTTAGAGTGCTTGACTGAGTGTGTATGGTGGTGGTGGTGGTGGTGGTGGTGGTGGTGGTGGTGGTGGTGGTGGTGGTGGTTTCAGAGTGCTTGACTGAGTGTGTATAGTGGTAGTGGTGGTGGTGGTGTTAGAGTGCTTGACTGAGTGTGTATGGTGGTGGTGGTGGTGGTGGTGGTGGTGGTGGTGGTGGTGGTGGTGGTGGTGTTAGAGTGCTTGACTGAGTGTGTATGGTGGTGGTGGTGGTGGTGGTGGTGTTAGAGTGCTTGACTGAGTGTGTATGGTGGTGGTGGTGTTAGAGTGCTTGACTGAGTGTGTATGATGGTGGTGGTGGTGTTAGAGTGCTTGACTGAGTGTGTATGGTGGTTGTGGAGGTAGAATGCTTTACTGGGATAGTATAGTGGGGTGGTGGTGTCACCTTGCTGTATCTGGTCCTCGATGGCCACCAGCGAGCCCTGGAAAGAAGAGCAGATGGAGTCGGCGTCCGGCCAACTCTTCCCATCCTCTGGTCCATCAGGTAGGTGCAGCAGGAAACACTGACATCAGGCACACACAGACAGACACACGCACACACACACGCACACACACACACGTGGATATGAACACACACACATACACACACGAATATGAACACAGATGAACACACACACACACACACATACATGAATAAGAACACACACATACACAATGCAAACACACAGTCCCTGGTCTTATGTATGTAACACTTTTCTAGAACTCATTCTAGAAAAAGATTATAGAAGTAGAAGGATTCTAAGCATTTTAAAACTGCAGAGTTTATCACGATGGTCTGCTGTCTCAGATTGGCTCAGATCAGTTTATGAGAATACCTGCCCAGGACACTCTCCTCATCAATAGACTGACTCAAATGAACACTGCTGAAGGTGTGGTCTGTACTCCTGAACAGACTGTTAGTCCCTAGTGCTGAGGTGAGGTGAGGTGCACATGCACGCTGTGTCACACACACACACACCTTGTGTCCGAAGTACAGCCAATCCTCAGGACAGCTTCCGATGTAGTGGGGCTCACGGTGGGTCTCCAACACTGACACCGTCCTCCTCTTACACACGTAGCCATGGAGACCGCTGCACTCGCCCACCGACCACTTCCCTGAAACGCAGCAGGGGTCAGTCATACAATGTCACAGCGAGGTGCACACGTGTTCAAGACACAGGTGTACCTGCTCTGCATCTACTTGAATCTATCTATCTGACATATATAATACGACAACATATAACATATACCTATATATGTGATAATTATACTCTTCGGACCTGATTATGACAGCATGGCTGTGCGACCCCTAGATGAACCAGAAAAGCTATTTTAATTAATTTGTTTTCTTTCTATTATTTTTATATATCCATATATTTAATATATCCCTTTTTGGCATGAATAACAAAATAACCTTAGATAGTAAATATGTGTGTGTGTGTGTGTGTTTGTGTGTGAGTGTGTGTGTGTTACCTGATGCTGAAGACATGCTGACACACAGCTTATGATTGACAGGACCACTGTAAGACCCGACCTCAGCCCAGTTATGGAGATCCAGTTCTGTCTTATCACTCCAACTGTACACCCACATCCGCAAACACACACACACATTTAGTCTGCCCTACTGTATGCACTATTGTACTGTGTGTGGACCAGTCAACTGACATATCACACAGAGACGCACACATACAAACATACACAAACTCACTCACACACAAAACTGTCTGACACACAGACCTGACTTCCTCCGTGGGCAGGTTGATGGACAGCCCTATCCACCAATCAGTAGCACCCACAGAGAGCTGCGGAGAATGATAGAGAGAGAGAGAGAGAGAGAGAGAGAGAGAGAGAGAGAGAGAGAGAGAGAGAGAGAGAAAACGAGAGAGAAAGAGAAAACGAAAGAGAGAGAGAAAGAGAAAGAGATGGACAGAGAGATATGTAAGTAAGCATCAGAATTAGATAGTTACTCCTCCTAGTGGCAACTCAGGAGGGCGATGTGCTTTTCAGGGGCTACTAGGAGGAGTAACTATCTATTTCTGATGCTTACTTAACTCTCTGTCCATCACTCTCTCTCTCTCTCTCTCTCTCTCTCTCTCTCTCTCTCTCTCTCTCTCTCTCTCTCTCTCCTTTCAAGCCTTCTATTTGTTGAGGGTAATCCCACCAGCCCACCCCACATGCAGACCTTGGCCATGCGCTGCTGGATGAACCGAAGCTCCTCCTTGGAGTGGATGGACAGCAGCTGGGCACCCATCATCTGGCACGCCAGAGACACCGCCTCCCAGTTGAACAGCTGCCTTGCCAAAAGGTACTCCGCCCCGTGGTAGAACACCCAGGGCTCGCTCTCTGAAGGGGGAGGGGGGGGGGGGGACTCTTTAACAAGGTATTGTTCTTGTTAAAAAACAATACCTCTACCGTCTAGGTGATCAAAACGTCTCATGGCTTCACTAAAACATCCGTTACCAATGTCACGTCAAAATTACTTAATGGTACCGATTCTGTCAAAGAGCATTTAGCGCACACGTGTCTGACAAAAATGTAAAACATTGGCGATGTAGATCTTTCCTCTTTTGGAATCAATTTCATTTTGAAAACTATATTTGTAGCTGATGAAGCCAGGAGAGACGGTTAAAATGATTTGATAACCCTGACCGGTAGCGTCCTTTAAGATCATGGAAAGTAGAACTGCGGTGTAACTTACGTTCCGTGTACCAATATGGCTTTTTCAGTTCCTGGCCTGCGAACAGACAGAGATCCATCAATATGAGCTTAACGATCTGTTAATGGTAGCAAAACCTAGACCTGCTAGAAAATAAAAGCCCAGATCGGAGGTAGATCTACAATCAATACCGTGAGTGGCAGTTGCTACGTGGGAACTGCCACAGGAATCGATCCCAGAATGGATCTGAGACTCTCAAGATGTACTGCTGTCTAGAGGCTCAGGGGGCAGAGCAGGTAATCAGGCTACCAGAAGGTTGCTGGTTTCAATCCTTCGATCCTTGAGTGTCAAGGTGTCCCTGAGCAAGACACCTAACACTTGTGTTAGGTGACCCACTTGGTCCTGTGCTGAGGCCCACTGATGGGTCCTGACCCATAGTTTGGATACCACTACTATAATGCAAATGTGAGCCTTCTGAGTCAAGCCCATGCAAGGATTCTTGTGTTTTGAGCAACACTGAAAGATCTGTTGACCTCTGTACAGCTGGCAGATCCACTCGTGCTTGGCATCGCATGGCTGAGGCAGCAGGGTGTTGGTCAGGTGACTGTAGACCGCACAGTTACGCTGCTCATCCTCCTCGTTCTTGTCCTCGAAGAACAACGACACCACCTGGCATGAACACACACACGTCTAGTTGGTATTTATTTATGAATCTGTGCAGAAACCCGTGTACTCACGGGTGTGTATACAGGTGTGTGTACAGGTTATTGTATAAACAGGTCTATGTGGGTATACAAGTGAATATATGAACAGGTATGTGTGCAGGTGTGTGGGTACAAGTGCATTTATAGGTGTGTGTATAAGGTGTATGAACAGGTATGTGAATGAACAGGTGTGTGTACAGGGGTTTGTATGAACAGGTGTGTACAAGTACGGTATAGCGGTGAGAACAGGTGTGTATGAAGGTGTGTGTATGAACAGGTGTGTATACAGGTGTATGAACAGGTATGTGTACAGGTGTAAGAACAGGTGTGTGTACAGGTGTAAGAACAGGTGTGTGTACAGGTGTGTGCGTACAGGTGTGTATAAAGGTGTATGAACAGGTCTGTGTACAGGTGAACGAACAGATATTTGTACAGGTGTGTGTGTGTGTACAGGTGTGTGTGTGTACAGGTTCTTACACCTGTACATAGGTGTAAGAACAGGTGTGTGTACAGTTGTGTCTATGAAGAGGTGTGTGTACAGGTGTGTATACTTACAGGACTGTGATCAGACCACTTCCAGGACCCGTGCTCATCAGGGTCTCTCTTATTCAAGCCCACCCAGAACCAGCGGCCCTCTGTTCTGAAGAGGGAAACAGAATAACCAAGGCAACTAACACCCCAGCTGTCACATCACATCCTGTGTTCACAGGTTTTGAGAATCTTTGAAATAATGAGTAAAAATAAATGTTACAAAAGATAATGTATAAATAAAGGACATTATTCCAGTGGCGACGTATGTTACACACCTTGTCTAAATTGTGTCGCTTTGGATAGAGGAAGAGTCTACTTACTGAGTAAATGTAAATTAAACTGTCCAAAACCACACCGGAAAGGAAAAAACGACCTCACTTTCGCTCTGCTTTTTATAGGGCTGTTAAGTTCTGGTCGGTTGGTCGATTCGTTGGTCGACCATTTAAATTCTCATTGGTCGGACAATCGCTGGTGTTACATATGCAGACCAATATATTGAATGTTTTAGTGATATGCTACATTGCGTTAGAAATAACATTAATTATGAATACAAATAATATTCAAGGCTCCGTAGTTTCTGCTTTAATAATCGTTTGTAATTATCGTATAGACTATAAGACAGGAGGTCAAAACACCCCGGTTTTCACAACTTTGAACCCGCCCAACTTAAGGTTGACTGCTAGTCTACTTACTAAATATTTACTCGGCTACAAACTAATTCACACCATGTCAAATAAGTCGTTGGTGTGGCAGCATTTGGTTGAAAAGGACGACAAGTTCTTTTTTTATGTTGTCTGCAATGCTCCGTCAACTTTCGCGTAAGTATGAACGTATCATACTTGGCACCTTGGCATGCATCACAGCATCACCCATTGGGATCATTATATTAAACACAGAACAAAAGCTAGAATTGAATCTTCCAACGTGTTGTCTTTCTACTGTGCGACGCCGCCCGGCGCAGCGCTCCGTGGCTCCGTGTGACCCGCTTTACACGACTCGGACCATGAGTGGATCTGATACCCACCGACTTACTCCAAACAGCACTTACGTGATATTTAGGCTACCAGGTAGAGTAGAGTGCACTGTGGCCGATTAAGTTAACCTAGAGATAACGTGGAGATTTCTTTATTTTATTTTCCCCCATCGACCAATCAATTGGACGTAGAGTTGGTCGAATTTCAGTCCACCAAGATATTCTTTGGTTGACTACAGCCCTATAGCTTTTTATCTCTCATAATACCCTTGTTTGATAGGAGCGCGGGCGTCTGTACCAACCCTTCAAACATGGTGCTGAGCAGTCTCTTGACAAACACCTGCTCCTCATAGTGGTGGAAGGCAGCCAGGTCCGCTCCAAGGGCCTGGCAGAAGAAATCTGCCTCCACCCACGAGCGCTTCATCAGCACCTTCTCATCATGGAACACCTTTATTATAATACCATACACACACACACACACACACACACAGAGGTTAAAACAACAATCATGAAATACACATTACACATCAACCAGCTAATGCTCATTAAACTCACTGGTGGTTAAATACAGGTTAAACACACCTGACTGGACTGACTGGCTAAACACACATTAAACACAGATAAAACACACATGAAACACACTAATCAGTAACTACCAATTGTTCAAAACATCCACACTAACCAGCAAAACATTAACAGCAAAATACTTTAGTTAAGACATAAGGTTAGACTACCGTCTGTCCACTTTTGAGTGAATCAGATTGGTGTTGTTAGCCCGACAGCCAACCAAGACCATAGCCTATACCTACAAGGGCTGAACACCCAGACCCATCACCCACCTTGTAGCAATGCAGGAACCCCAGCCGCGATTCCCAGCCTGGTGGACAGGGGGCGCTGCTGTTGATATGGTCGTAGTGGTAATCGTGGACACTGGGCAGCGCATCGGCATGGTAACCGGGGATTCTGTGCTTGCACACAGACAAGGCCTTGTGGGAAATGCAGTCCTTCACCTCCCATTGACCCAGGGCCGTGCCACCAGACATCACCACACAACCCCCTGCACTGACTGGGGGTGGTCACGAAGCAGCGTTGTCATGAAAAACGAGAGGACAAACACACAAACAGAGAGGTAAAAAGTATGAATAAATATTAGAATCGACTGTAACTGTGTGTCCTACCACAAATGAAAACAAAAGTACAAAAGTACTACGCATAGTTTCCTGATTCCTACTCTGCACTCCGTCCAGTTGTTGTTTTTGAAAATATGCTGTGCAGCTCTATAACTTTGTATTGTAGCTACTCCAATTTGTATGCTTTTATTCTTCACAGTTGTTCTTCTTCCACTCTTTTTCTTCTTCTCACTCCAGGGACTGTTAACGGACACACACAGCTCCCATGAAGTAAGAGATGGTGGATTGCGTTTCGGTCGTAGGAGGGACCAGAGCTGACTGGCTATGATGGACAACACTCAGCACCCCCTCTCAGCCTAGCTGCCTGCTGCGTCTTTTCTCTGCAACCGGGTTCACACCTCGGGTCCACTGGTTTGTCTTACCTGGCTGGTGTTTGTTCCAGTTGCTGTAGGTGAGCGGCCTCTGGGTGCCGTTGTTAAGGGTCCAGTAGAACTCCCCACTCTTCTCAGAGTCCACCAGGGCGACCCAGTAATCTCTGCTGCTATTGGCTCCCATCTCGCTCAACAGACTGTTGACAAAGGCCTGCTCGAACCTACCGAGGGGAGGAGGAGAGGAGGAGAGGAGAAGAAAAAGAGAAAGGCGATGAGAGAAGAGGACAATAGTTGAAAAGAGAAGAATATAAAAAAAATGGATAAGACAGGAAAGGGTAGAGGAGGCCTTTCTTAAACTGAAAGTAAAACAAAATCACTTCAGAGCAAAACATTATATATATTATATATATATATATATATATATATATATATATATATATATATATATATATATATGGTTATCAAACAAACAATAAGAACGCAAAACAGCAAACAGCAACACAGCAAATTGCACACAGTTATTTTTTTTATAACTTAAATGCTATTCCTTCTAAGCAAAGCAATGTTGTGTTTTCACTCATTTAGCACCGCCATCCTCCCAACGGAATGTCCCGCTGTTAAACATGCAACATTTTCCCGACACGGCGAATCGACTATTAAAGACGAAGTCGAGTAAATGTCTTTCTATCCAAGATTCTAATTGTTGAAGATTCGAGTTCACCCCTAATATATACATATACTGTAAAAAAAAAAAGTTTATAATAATAATAATATATATATATATATATAGTATCAGCCAACCTGTTGTCTATGGTGAGGAGGTTGTCAATGCAGTAATAACCACTCATGGCATCGTGGAAGTTCTGCAGGTGCTCAGTGACCAGGTAGCAGGCGTTACCATGGCGACTCCAGCCCTATTGGAAAAAAACAGCAGCCCAGAAAGAGTTCAGGGGTCGGGGTTCATCATGGGTCAGGTTCATCATGGGTCAGGTTCTTATGGAGAACTGTGTTATAATGTGTAGATAATGGGTTCTTTAGGAAGCAAATACACACCCAGAATCACAAATGCATTCGCACACACACACATTTCTGTTTCTTGGGGTAGTCAAGTCATTGATGTCTAACCATTCCCAGCTGTTAAACATGTATGGGGGTGTACGTGTGTGTGTGTGTGTGTGTGTGTGTGTGTGTGTGTGTGTGTGTGTGTGTGTAGGGAGCAGGGGGGTTGTTCTGGGTTCTGGTATTGTTATTACAGGTGGAGTCCATTCACTCCCTCCTCCAGAGAACTTGTGTCTTTCCTCCAAGGACCAGGACTGCCATGGAGCAGGAATGCAGCCAACGTAGTGGGTAAAACACTTACAAGCGAGCTAGAGTGTTAGCTCTCAGTGTAGCATGTATAACACGTACACACTAGCTAGCATGTAAGCACCCAGCCTAGCTTGTAAAATACTTACAGGCTAGCTAGCTAGCTAGCTAGTGTTTTAAAAAAACATTCGTCAGAACACTCTATGTTTCAATAGTGAACATGCTATACCCAAAACATAAAAAGAACTACCATACAAGCAGCAAAATATACAAACTGGTTTAAAAAAGAAAAAGAAAAACACCACAGATCCCATGATGCTCTGGGTCCGCCGCTGGCACTTTCCCCTAAAGGCAGTCCTCTCTCTCTCTCTGCAGAGTATTGTCTCTCGGCTGATGAGTCAAGTGCGGACACAGTGAGTCAGGGTGGACCTTAACACCAGACAACACGTGAGCTGCCTAAATCACAGCCTTGTCTCTGTGTGTGCGTGCGTGGTCCTACCTCAGGACAGTCCTGGTTCCCCGGGCTGATGAGGTCATCGGGGTCAGTCTTGCCTTTCTTCCGACATACCGCAGGCAGCCGCTCCTTGCACCACGCTAACTCCCAGTTAGCGTCCTGCTAACACACACACTAATCAGTACAATAATACCCAGTGCTATTCAGTACAATGCTACCCAGTACTATTCAGTGCAATATTATCCAGTACTATAACAGTACTACCCAGTTCTATTCAGTACAATACTACCCAGTTCGATTCAGTACAATACTATCCAGTAATATTCAGTACAATTAGCGTACTGTCCAGAACTATTCAGTACAATACTATCCAGTTCGATTCAGTACAATACTATCCAATACTATCACACACGACCCCATGCAGGAAATCTTCCGGAACTTTGCAGGATAAGACTGCATGTGTGAAAGGGACTTTAAAGAAGGAGTAGGCAGTTTGGGATTGGCTTCTTCAAATAACGGTAATCCAATAAGAAATACGGGGCTGCACCTGTTTGTACTGTATAACCTAGAGAACAGGCAACGATTGGAAGGGCTCCGTTAGGACCACCCTTGTTATGTGTTTTGTTATACTGTTGTTCGAGATTAATTAAGAGAGAGGAAGACAGCAAGAATGGAAGAGAGTCAATGAAGATGCAGGATGGGGCTGGTTGAATTGGTATCCTGTGAAAGCCAGCGAATAAAGGATTGAACATTGCATGTTGGCTCTGTGGTCTATTTGGGACTATTTAGGACTTGGAAAATACACCTTGATTAGAATCTTCCACATAATTTGGCGAGCCAGACCAGTCAGCCAGATAACCTGTGGGTTCTCAGAAAAACCCGGCAAGGACACAGCGATTGACCAACTAAGCGCGCATAACATACAACCAGATGCTTTGGTTCTTGCGAAAAACACAGGTAGAGTTGAGAACTGCTATTGGTGAAGTTTCCAGTCCAGAGCTATATGGCCTTGTTCTTCAGTGTAAAAATAAGTGGCCTAATGCTAAAATATTTTGTTCTTCAACAAGTGATGTAGGCCTACATATAAGAGCGTCTGAATGTACGCTAAAGCTAAAAGACGTTGTTCTTCAAGTAACATTTAGCTTATATGTGAGCGTCTGATTGTACGCTAAGCTACCGTCTGTCTGACAGATAAGCCTGTTTGTGCTTCCATTGTATGCAAGTGTCTGAATGTGTGCTAAATCGAATCGTTTGCCTGCACGATTGTGTTAATGCCTGCTGTGCATTGTGGCTCACTAGAAGAGCGAGGTGGGTTGTAAATAAGGCTACATGTTGTTGGTATAACAGTGTTGTTATACAGAAAGACCTGGGGTGTGCTTAGTTCCAAACATTAATATGTTGGTGTAAGACAGGAAAACTGAGCATGGTGGTTGTAGTTGCTCATTTCTTTCATTAATAATTGAGTGCCCCCATCATTTACTTTTACAAGTTACTGTAATGTTGATACATTGTTTTGTTTATACCCCTCACTCTTATGGGTTTTCACAATTCATGGTTAAGTGTTTCAGATATTGTTACATTGTTCGTAGTTGCTTAGTATGTACCTTTAAGAAGCTGTACTTCAACAATAATATTATACTCCACTATTATTAACAATTAATAAATTAATTAGTAAAGCTATATATATATAATAAATGCCCATCTTTTGGGAAGATTCTCATATCCCTGAAGAAGAACCATCCATCCTGACCACACCACTGTCATACATGATATCAATACATGGTAAATTCATCAAGACCTGTCACCAAGATGGACGACCTGGACCAAGAAATCCAGTACACAATGGCCACAAGAGGGCTGATGGGACGACAAACACCTACGCTGGAGGTGTTATTCGCGTGTTGGAGTGTTATTGGCAGCCCGTGAATCAAATATATTCAAAATTGGACAAGCCGCACATCGCCAATGCCTCTAACAATGGCTAGCACAAGCCCAGAAGAGGTGGAGACAAAAGAAGATGAACACCCCCCGTCCCGTCCCCCCGTCCCCCCGTCTACTAAGACACATGCCCCATTCCTACCTCTCCAAGTGCGTCTGTCATGTACCCAACCTTGGATTCTGTGAAACACCATGCACACCAAATGATAGTAGAAGAGGAACACAAGGACTACATCAAGAACAGGTTAACTACGCTGGAAGAGACCTACAAGGCAACAGTATTACAGCCATACCAAACAACCGCTCCACCCACACTTGATCAAATTAGAAGGATTTTTCATTTCAGCGAGGCTGCACAGGCATGGAGCAAGCATTCCGCGATCCCTCAGGGCCGACAATACCAACTTCACCCCACGCCCCAATGGAAGAAGAAGAAGAAGCACAAGCAATCTTACAAAGAAAACAAGACCGGCACACTCTGACACAGATGACGACGGTCAGATTCTCTGACCTAGAAGAAGACACCGAAGAAGAAGGCAACACTTTCCAGAGTGTTACCCTCTCTAAATGTTCATCTAAGCACCAGACAATTGTTTGAAAGCATAGAATTGGAAGAGGCCATGAGAAGGATACAAATCGACCAAAGAAATTAACAACAAGTAGAAGGCAAAGCACTGAAATGTGCACAAGAATGTCCAAAACATCAAGCCATCGCTTACCAGGGACTACCAACAATGACACCAGAAGTACTACGAGACACCATCCAATGCACCAGCACAGTGGTCAAAGAGGCAGAACAAGCACTGAAAATACTGGAGGAAAGCCAGGTACAGAAACAAATCCGAAAATCACAACGTGCAAGAAAGACAACTGATCGTTATAAGGCACCAGTAATAACCAAAGAGTGTGACTCAAAGAACGCAAAGAAAAACCAAGACGAAGCGCAAGCCCAGAAACAAGCCCAAACCCAGACATGATACTAAATACATGGTTTCCTATTTTTACACAGCAGCTTCTATGCTGTTTCATGCAGATATTTTTAAAGCCCAAAAGTTGATCCTGCTGTTCAGAGCAGCATAGCTCTGCAATGACGGCTTGAATTGTTTATGTATGTTACGAAGGTTATGTATGTTATGTGGGGCGGGGCAGGACAGGTCAGGTTCTGGTTAATGAGAGGCCTTGTTCTAGCTAGAGTCTCACCTTGCGGTCCACCCGGCCACACAGCGGCCCATGGTGGCTAATGTTCTGGGGGGGCTGGTACTGGGCCCACTGAGTCAGGGTGACCGGAGATCCGTCCGACCAGAACACAGCATGGGACGTCTCTGTCTTCAGACCAATCCACACCTGGGGACTCGGCTCGGACACTGTAACACACACACACACACACATTCACAGACACACATTCAGAAATTGCTGTGTAATTCAGCTTTTACTTTGATATGCGATATCTACTGTTGCCACTACCAATACAAAATTTTTATTTAAAAAGTAAACTGTATTTCTGATTCCCATGACTACTCTGCACTCTGTTCAGTTGTATTTCGAAATTTCCTATTTTGGTTGTTCTCAGCCACACTTATAGGTCTGGATAAAGGTGTCTGCTGATTGAGACTGTCATGCTGACAGGGTTGACTTACAGTTGCCCAGCAAGCTGAGCAGCAGCTCCACATGAGACAGGGAGTGGAGGCTGGTGAGGTGGGCCCCGCAGGAGATACAGGCCTGGGACGACTCCTCCCAGCTCCCTGCCTCCTCCACGGGCAGCACCCGGTAGCAGAAGCTATTGTGGGGCGTCCAACCGTCAGGACACACAGTGTGGTGGTACTGCCAGTTCTCTAGTACAATAAAGTAAAGTAAAGTAAAGTAAAGTTAGAATAGAAAAGGAAAGAAAGTCATGTCAAGTAAAATAAGAAATGTATGCACATACAAAACATGCAATCATGCGTGCGTGTGTCTGTGAATGTGTGTGTGTTGCCCCACCCAGTGGCTCCGCCCTCCTGCTTATGTTGGGGGTCTTCTTACAGATGTAGGGTAGAGCAGACTCACAGGTCAGACTCTGCCAGGCGCCTGCAGAGTTGTACACGCCACATGGCCGGTTGTCCTGCAGCGGGCTGCCAGACACGCCTAGCACACCAGACACAGTCATGACACACACACAGCTTATAACTATCACTATACTGCACGACCATCACTGCACTACTATCACTAAACTGCAGACTATTACTATACTGCACTATCACTATACTGCACTACTATCAATGTCCTGTACTACTATCACTATACTGCACTACTATCACTGTCCTGCACTACTATCACTACTATTACTACAATGCACTACTATCACTCTACTGCACGACAATCACTATACTGCACTATCACTATCCGGCACTACTATCACTACCCTGCAGAACTATCACTAAACTGTACTACTTTCACTATAAAGCATGACTTTCACCATACTGCACTACTATCACTATCCTGCACTACTATCACTATACGGCACTACTATAACTATACTGCATAACTATCACTATACTGCACTATCATTATACTGCCCTAACACTGTATTGCACTATCACTATTCTGTACTACTATCACTACCCTGCACTACAATCACTATCCTGCCGTACTATCACTACCCTGCAGAACTATCACTAAACTGTACTACTTTCACTATAAAGCATGACTTTCACCATACTGCACTACTATCACTATCCTGCACTACTATCATTACACTGTACTACTGTCCCTATATGGCACGACTATCACTATACTGCACTATCACTTTACTCCACTATCACTGTTCTGCACTACTATCACTATCCTGCATGACTATCCCTATATTGCAATAGTGATATCAGGGTGGACCACTGATATCATAATGTCACAGTACATAAACAAACAAATACTAAAAAATTAATAAAGCGTACCGGTGGTGAAGTTGACCAGGGCTAGTGGTGCTCCATCTGACCACTGCCAGCCCCGTCCCTCCGTCAGATGGTTCAGTCCGATCCACACCATTACCCCGACGTCCGACAGACGCTCTGATACAGAACACACACAGCAAGCTCATATATTCCATGCAAAACACAACACCAAAACCGCCTGCTTCCACCTGAAAGAAAGCACCTTGCCCGCCTCTGACCACACCACTCCTTCTCTGCCAGTGAATTCATCCATGCATTCATCACCTGCAGAATACTGCCATAGCATCCTCTACGGAATATCCAACAAAGTAATCAATAAATGACAGCACATCCAGAACTCCGCTGCCCATCTGCTCACTCACTCCTGGATTAGCGAGACCACAACCCCCCAATCCTCGTCAACCTCCACTGGGTCGTCATCAAGCAACACGTCAAAATCCTCCTCATCCCCTTCAAAGCTCTCCACTCCCTGGTTCCCTCCTACCTCACCAAAGTGTCTTTAGAGTATTTTAAAAAGCGATGCGTAAGGGTGATCCACGACTGTGTGGTGCTATTGCAAATTATACCACAGCCTTGTTGAATACTGGTCAATAACGTTCCAAGGGTGCGCATTTAAGCAATACACCAAGAGGGTGAACTTTACCATCATTATTGGCCAGCAGGGCTGACAGTACTGTGTACTCCCAGGTGTACTGTGTACTACCAGGTGCACTGTGTACTACCTGGTGTACTGTGTACTACCTGGTGTACTGTGTACTACCTGGTGTACTCTGTACTACCAGGTGTTTTGTGAACTACCAGATGTATGTACTGTATAATACCAGGTGTGCTGTGTACTACCAGTTGTATGTACTGTACACTACCAGGTCTACTCTGTACTACCAGGTGTGCTATGTACTACCAGGTGTCTGTACTGTGTACTACCAAGCGTACTGTGTACTATCAGGTGTACACTGTACTACCAGGTGTACTGTGTAGGTGTATGAACTGTATACTACCAGGTGTACTGCGTAATACCAGGTGTATGTACTGTGTACTACCAAGTGTACTGTGCATTACCAGGTGTACTGTGTACTCCCAGGTGCATGTAGTGTGTAGTGAACCTACCTCTGATGTACCTGTGCTCAGCGAGGCTGGTGAGGCTGAGCAGGTCTCCACGCTGCGCCCGGCACGAGGCGCGCGCCTGGCTCCACGTCACAATGGTGTACAGGTTGAACTGGTAGCATGCACGCAGCTCCTGGTTCGACTCCCAGAACGTCTCACAGCTGGAGTCTGTCCGGTCAGGGAGCACGCGATGGGAAAATGTTAGATGAATGTGTGTGTGTGTGTGTGTGTGTGTGCATGTGTATTTGTATGTGTGTGCATGGGTGTGTGTTAGTTAAGTCGAAGATATTTCAACTAGCGCTTTCCCCCTAGTGGTCAGCTATGACAAATTTAGGCTATCTAAGGGAACCCCTGGATGATGTCATCAGCATTCGCCAGGTGAAGTGCATGCTTATCTGTAGGATACCGAGCTGAAACTGTTTTTCAACAAGCTTCTGCTTTAAAATGAAATTGTTTCATTTTGTTTGGAAAGGAAGTTTAGGTTTGTCTTCAGAAATTGCTTTCTTCCTCTTTGCTTTTTATCTGGGTCACGACATATCCTTTTTTGTTAGGCAATATTTTCCACCTGCTATCTATCATTGCATTAGCCTAGCATTTACAGCTAAAAACATAAATGCTCACTCATTCATCCTCAAGCACCTACAAATCAAGAAGAAGCAGTCAACTACTGTTTGTAATCTAATGCCATCTTAAATGAAGTGAATGTTGAATTAAAGTGAACTTGGTTATGACTCCTCGCTTGGTGTTAGAAAACGGCCTGAGAGGCTGATAGAAAAGGCTGTTACATTAGTTGAAAAACTTTCAAACGAGCAACTGGAGTTGTTAATAAAGAAGGAATAAAAGAACACATTTACAAAAAGAAGGATAAGAAATCGTGTATTGGAATTGATAAATGTTTATGGATTATAGTCACGCCATACGTTTGTTTGGAATGCATCATATGTACTGTCATTAAATGGAAAAAGTGTTTGCAGCTGTTTTATTAGTTTGCAACATTGTTAACATGGCCAGTAATGAAGAAGCCTATGTGGGCAAACTTATTATTCAAAAAGAGCACGAAGCTGCTGAAATGGACCACGGTTTAGAGGCTGTTCCAACTGGGAGAGATGCAGCTCAATTGGAGCGAGCCCGACGTGAGAGAAACCTCACGAATAAAGCCAGCAAAGCAGCTCTAGCAAGACAAAAGAAAGGCTACACTGGCTTAAATAACCAGTCAAATAAATCGAATAGAACCACTTCTTGACATGTATGATAATCTGAGACACACATTACACAAATGCATTTGATAATCTGATCACAGCCTTTGGTGCGCTGCATCAAATTGTACAGGAATTATTGCCTGATGATGAGAAAGAAAGTGATCATATGCACTGGTATCTACCAAGACGTACTCATCAAAGAGCCTTTAGAAGAGAACTGACAAGAATGGCTAGAATATGCTCCTTCAATAGTAAAGGAAAAGGAAGATGAAAATGTGTCTGTCATTACTAAAAATAGTAAATCATCCACTGGTTTCTCCATCCGTAGACAAGCAGAAGCTAAGAAAGCTGAAGCACTTGCACACGCAGCTGCACTAGCAAAGAGATTTAAATTAGAAAAGGAAGAACTAGACTTGGCTTTAGACACTGAGATTGCAGTCTCAGAAGCAAAGATTAAAGATACGGACCTGATGGATGATGAATTGAAAAAGCTTCCAACTGCTACTTCAGAGGATAAAATGAATGAGTATTTTGAATCTGCTCAACAGAAGACAGCTTTTCTAGCCATTAAAGGTTATGGCGATGACGATGCTGATGAGGATGACGATGATGATATCACTAATGATGGTGACGATGACAATGATATCACTAATGATGATGATGATATCACTAATGATGATGATGATATCACTGATGATGATGATGATAATGATGAGGAAGAGCATGAAGATGACACTGTGCCAATAAAGGGTCATAAAATCAAACTCCAAGCATGTTTTTCAGATTCCTGTTTAGACAACAAGTCACAAAGGGTAGACGTTGTACAGAGAGGCTGATAGAAAAGGCAGTTACAGTATGTATGTATGTATGTGTGTGTGTGTGTGTGTGTGTGTGTGTGTGTGTGTGTGTGTGTGTGTGTGTGTGTGTGTGTATGTGTGTGTGTGTGTGTGTGTGTGTGTGTATGTGTGTTTGTGTACCTTGTACGGGGCAGAAGCCCCACCTCTCATCCTGGTCGTAGCGGGGGGTGGTGGCGCACCAGGGGTGGTTGTCTTCTCGGCCCTCCGATGTGCACTCTGAGTACCAGCGGTTGTTGTACTTGAAGGGGAAGGCGCAGGGCATGCCCTGGCCGTTTCCCAGCAGCGTGTGGACATCTGCGGGTAGAGAAACAGTCTTATGAGGGAAACAGTCAAGTGAGGATCGCAGACAAGGGAGGATTGCATACTAGTGAGGACCGCAGACAAGTGAGGACCGTGTACAGAAGACGTGTGCACAACGCTGAAGTGTAACTTATCTTCAACCTCCCATGCACTCTCCCGTTTTGTTCCGTATAATTAACGCACCCCATTGTAAATTTTCTTGTAATGTCATGGTTTGTTATGTTACTGTCCTGTATCTTTATATTAGTGTCCTGTATCTTCCTGTTATTATCCTTTATCTTCATGTTATTGTCCTGTATCGTAATGTTATTGTCCTGTATTTAAATGTTATTGTCCTGTATCTTCATGGTATTATCCTGTTTCCTCATGTCATTGTCCTGTATCTTCATGTTATAGATCCTTTATCTTCATGTTATTGATCCTGTATCTTAATGTTATTGTCCTGTATCTAAATGTTATTGTCCTGTATCCTCATGTTATTATCCTGTATCTAAATGTTATTGTCCTGTATCTTCATGTTATTATCCTTTATCTTCATGTGATTGCTCCTGTATCTTCATGTTATAGATCCTTTATCTTCATGTTACTATCCTGTTTCTTCATGTTATTCATCCTGCATCTTCACATTATTATCCTGTATTGTGATGTTCCCTTTGGTAATTGTCTTGTATTTTAATGTTCTTCTAAATAATAATAAAGAAAACACCGTTGGCTAAGCTTTTTGAAAGGGTAATCCAAGTGAATACATCTGAAGAAACTCAGTCAGTGTTAGTGTGTGAGGGTTTGTGTGTGTGAGTGTGTGAGTATTTGTGTGTTTGAGTGTGTAAGTGTTTGTTTGTGTGAGTATTTATGTGTGTAAGTGTTTGTGTAAGTGTTTGTGTGTTTGAGTGTTTGTGTTTGTGAGTGTGTGTGTGTGTGTGTGTGTGTGTGTGTGTGTGTGTGTGTGTGTGACTGTGTGAGTGTTTGAGTGTCTGTGTGTTTGTGTGTGTAGCTTTAGCGCATGGTTTCTGTTTCGTTTAGTCCGTGTGCTCCCTTGCCCATGCCTTGGTCTCTGCCTGCTCTTCCTGCCGGTCTGTCTTCTGCCATACCTTGCTGCCATTTGACCTTACTAACTTCAGCCCCACCCTGCTCACCTGCAAGAATACTGCGGACAGCGATTGTTCAGTTCTGGTTCATTAAAGTCTTCTGCTAGTTTGAGCCCTGTGTTTGCTTTATCCTTTACAATAACAAATGAATACTGAAGTCAATGAATATAAACCATGACATGATGTCAAAGTCAAAGTCAGTGTGTGTTTTATGTTATTTATCAGTGCACAAGGGGTCATTCTGAACACAAAGATGTAAACTATGTCATGCAAATAAAATGAAAATGGAAAATTAAATAGAAACCGCAATGTAATGCCGCAGAAGCATAGAATGACAGGATGCCCTTCAAAATGACTAAAAATCCCAAAATAAAAAAGCGTGTACCTTCGTACGGCGCAGAGCACGGGCCCTCGGCCGTCGTAGCCAACCGGCGCCAGGCGTGATAGGACTTCTTGGACGCCACCACCAGTCGGCCCATCACCGCCAGCTTCATCTGGGACGCCCCGTACAGCGAGGGCCCATTGCAGCGCCAGAAGACGGTGCGGAGAGGCGTGTCGCACTCGAACATGCCCAGCGGCTGGGTGGCGTCGGTGAGGTTGAGGCCCAGGCAGGCGCTGGTGCCCAGGTTGTACAGGCGGTGCCGGGACATCCAGGCCCAGAGCGAGCGCCGCGTGAGCCGCTCGCAGTCCTCGAGCACCAGGTTGGAGCGGTCGGCCGCCACGCAGCGCTTCAGGGGAACACTCTCCAGGACGAACACTCCCTTCTCTTTGGGGAGGGAAAAGGAGGAGGTGCACAGGAGGTGATGGAGAGGAACGACATTTAAACCAAATGAAAGGAAAGAGATGTAAACAAAGGATGAGGGCAGGGGAAGACAGATGGAGAGAGAGCGAGAGAGAGAGAGAGAGAAGAAGGAAATTTAGCGAGGTGAGGTAGGAGAATGGAGCTTTTTAGAATGAAAAGAGACACCTACATCGACAGGTTCAATTTAGAGACAAGGGTTATTGGAAAATCCTTGATTCAGTGCGGTGCCAGGTCACTAACTGTGAAAAAGTCTGTATTTCATCTTTACATTTAGATACTGATGAATAGATGTATGGTAACGGTGATGACGGTAAATGGTTTAAGCAATCATGGCATAAATACAAATTTTTTAACCTTTCTTTTCCATATCCCATAAGTAGGATGGTAGACATCACTTTTTAGTGATGTCATCTGGTTGCGTGAATAGTTGTTGTGTGAAGGTCATTGGCTTAGGTAAGGTGTCTTCTAATGTGTGCCTTTAAAACTGTAATTATGATACAGGCATACACTAACAAGCTTAACTTGACTCAAACTGAACTCATTTAGATCTATATTCAATAGTGGTGCCTAGTATTCTAGCCAAACAACAACCTGTGGAATAGCCAGGCACCGTTGCCTTCTGATGTGGAATATATAACTATGTTGTAACTAGATATACTAACAATACAACGGCGTGTTTATGCTGTCCTGACCTAATGGGGGGTTGTTCTGAACACGTAAAAAGGGGGTCTTCCATCAGTATTACAGGGGGAGGAGAAGTTGTTAAGTATAACAACATGATTACAGTCACAGTTAATAAATGATGGGCCTACACATGACATGTACACATACATTGTGTATACAATGCCCACGATTTAACTTGTGAATATTTGTATTTGTGCGGACGCTCTATTTAATCTATGAGGTAAGTAGTATCAAAACACTCCGATTTTGTCATATTGAAGACGCATCGCTGAAAA
Source organism: Lota lota (assembly GCA_026745465.1). NCBI lineage: Eukaryota > Metazoa > Chordata > Actinopteri > Gadiformes > Lotidae > Lota > Lota lota. Next base: position 4,501,604 of record JACYXH010000659.1, read on the forward strand.
ATATGCAGACACCGATTTTTAGTTTAGCCATTTACCAATTAACTTCTTACTTATTGCTAGAAATGCATCAAATGTTGTTGATGTTGTTGACATGCTTCGTATCAACACAATCGTACGATTGTGTTGAGACGCAGGCGGCGATACGTCAACTATAAACAACATTTGCATGCATCATGAAATCTGCGACTGAAAAGCAACTTACTGTAAAACTCCACGAGGGAAGCTTTATCCAGAACCTCATCTTCATCCGCATTTACCAACAACACGCCACACAACAAACTCGCAACAGCAACAGCTACTACCGCCAGAAGTTCACTGCGACCAGCAATCGGCATTTCGACAAATAAGAGTCGGAGAAGAAGAAGAGACACTACTTCTTGGACGCGCAAACGTCCGCATATTCCGAGTGTGTAACTTTAGAGGGAGCCGTGACGTCACCAATGACGGAGCCGCAGACTAGTCGACCTCTGCAGCTCCGCGGGGCATCCACGAAAACATGCACACGCATGCCTTCCTCCTTTCAGACACTATCCCACCAGGCTTAGAAATAGTCATCCACGATTTCTAGTAGAGATACATCTCTACATCGTGCTTTAGCATGCGCGCGCGCACACACACACGCACGCACAATTTCACCAAATAAAATGGACAAAGTTGGAAAAACGTGATAAAATAGATTAAAGTACAGTTCATTTTTATTTATTATGTGCCACAAACACAACTCAAATGCTCTTAATTATTAAGAGTCACAACAGTCAAACGTCAAGGCTCAGCCTTGCTTTGTTGTCTGTAAATACAAAACAAAATTTCAGTAGTAGACTACTCTTCTCTAGGTTGTTCAACAGGAACATACAGTGTTTAAATTAGCTTGTCAGAGGTAAATATTACAGCAAATCT
>JACYXH010000659.1:4505000-4515000 GCA_026745465.1 Lota lota
TCCTGATGGTGCTTCACGTAGTTGCTTTCCGATTTTAACCCTGAGTCTCACCACATCTAACCCATACCTATACCCAACCATCTCTAACATAATCCCACATCCCTACCCCGATCCTAAACACATCAAAGCCTTAACCACAACCAAACCCATCACCAAACTCTTACCTTAATGTCCCCATCTCCAACATAATACCAGAACTTAAGTTTCTCTATTCTGTCTCTAACCTAAAACCTAATCTTGATCTTAACTACACTAAATTCAGGGTGTTAACTAAGGGGGACCCAGGAGGAACTGAGCCAGGGGAGCTGAGCATCCATTTAGAAGGCTTGGTTAGGTGGGGAACTCTTTCAACAGGAAGCTTGGGTGGGGTAAAGCTTTAAATAAATGAACACAGAACAAAATATGCGCCCGTAGATATTTCACACCAATCTTACCATCCAACAGAGCCGTTTTTTAGTCCCAGTTCAACCCTGAATAAAGCAGTTTTTTAACTGCATATCTGATCATTGTCTGCGGATACTGATGGCTACCGTAAGATAAGGTGTAATTCACACACTGACTTAACCCCTACCGTAGAATCCAAAACTCGAACCTAATACCATTGATAAACTATGTTAAATGACCATGTTTAAGGAATACAGGTGTATTAATTCAGAGAGGCGGGTTATTGTTTTATTTTATTTTTTGAAGGCGGTTGGTTTGCTGGACAGGATACCTGGGAGACGCTCACCTGTTGAGGTGTTGATAGTGATCTTCGGGTTGCTGCACCTTTGCACACATAGATCCAGGCTCTCCTTGGCTTGTAGGTGGCACTCTATACATGCCCTGAGTGAGAAAACACATACACACACACACACACACACACACACACACACACACACACACACACACACACACACACACACACACAAAACCTCAGTCAGTGTGTCAGATACGAGCCACTTCATAGTTCATGCAAAGAGTGAGAGCATGTCATGTGATACAGAGTCATCTTAAGATAGAGAGTCCTCACATAAGAAAAGCTGTTATGTTATTCTCTACCTTTGTGCATGTTAAACTTGATATAAAACTCATACACTGTCTACACAAATTGATATTTCCCAGCAACTCTAAAGCCACATATGTAATACACAAAAGTAACATAATTCAACAGAACTTGTTAGAAAGAAAGATTGTGAGGGGCAAGATACGAGGACATTTGTTTTATTTATCTGTTTTCAAGGACATTTCTGCTACTTTTCAGGAGATAATCTTATCCTGTGAGGCTCCTCCAGGATCTGAGGCTGTTGTGTCAAACATCTCCAGTCTGTGTTTTGGCCTCTGGTCCGGAGGATTGTTCCATCACAGGTGGATCTCATGGAATCAGATGCCTCTTATCTGCGGGTTCCCAAGGCCTCACTGCTCACTGCCATTAACCCTGACCACCCCCTTGCCCAGAGAGTGCTGATACTACTGCAGCCCTGACAGCTTCACCACACGGCAGAAAGGAAACCTCCATGCTTTGTGTTGGGGGCCATTAGTTATCTTTTGATGTCACTCGGGAAGAAAGATGCCAGAGACTAAGAGGAACAAGGGGCTTGGAACGTGATATCATGGATCAAAAGAGGGAGGAAAGAAACGCAGAAAGAGGAGAGTGAGGTTTGTGTAGGTCTCATGACTCTCAGACCATATTAGACAAACAAAATTAGTGTAGTGGGTGTGGGTTCGAACCCCAGTGTCTGAAGCCTTACCTGTAGGCATACTTGAGTTAATATGTAAAGTAAATAATAAATAATAAAGCATTCTGTAAGTATGCTTTATTAGTTGTAGATTTGTTATGATTAAAACAAACAAAGTAGCTACTACCGAGTGTTCAAGTATGTCAAGTGGGTAACAGTAACAAACACCTGGGGGTAAACCAGGTGGTGTGGAGGGCGTGTCTACCTGGCTGAGCTGCAGGTGTCTCCGCAGGTGGGGCACTTCTCACACAACTTCCCTGAAGCCCCGGGGACGGAGCACACACACTGGCCGCACTCGCAGTGCCCGCGGCCACTACAGGACGTCCCGTCCTGGGACACACATGCCTCCGTGCTGCTGCTGCAGTTACAGTACTCCCCCAGCCAGCCGCTGTCACACACACACTGACCACAGTCACACTGACCGTGGCCTGAACTCACACACACAAACATACACAGACATACACATACATACAGGCATACACACACAACCAGACACACACATGCAGACAAATACAAACACACACCGCCATAAATGTCCACACACACACATTCATATGTACACACACACACAGTCATATATACACAGACATCCAGACATACATGCACGCAAGCACACACACACACACACACACACACACACACACTGAGTTTATTATATACATCTAACACCCTATAATACTCTTAAGAATCTGTTCAAACAAAACATAATTACACCAAACAGTAATAAAATACCAAGGTTTTCTGCAAATGACATGTTTCTAGCGCTGTCTCTCCACCACACACACACAAACACACAAACACACATACACACCTCCACAGAGCTCGCCGCGGAACCGAACGCACGAGTAGTCGTCGCACTCGCAGAAGCGGCCGTAGACACGGCCAAAGCTGGACACGTGGCACACGCATCGGCCGCAGTAGCACTCCCCCTGGCCACTGCAAGACTCTGCCCCCTCATCCTCTGTCGCCCGGCAACCACCTCCGCTGCCACCGGTCACAGCCTCCTCGTCACTGCACTCGCACTGCGACCCCATGAAGCCTGGCCGGCACACGCATACGCCGCACTCTGGGGAGCCCTGGCCCTCATGGCACATGCTGGTGGTTGTGCTTGAGGTGGCGTTGGGGTGGGGTGCCGCTGGTGGGCAGTGACAGGAGCACAGGGAGATGAGGTCCACCACCAGCCCGTCCTGGTAGCCCACGGGTCTCAGGAGGAAGCGTCCCGGGGCGGGCAGGCAGGAGGTCAGCTCCACGGACACGTTGAACACCACCTGAAGCGAGACACACCACCCACCAGGAGTTCAGGAGACCACCAAAGGAAGCTTAGAAACACCAAGAGTTTAAGTGGACGGATAGTGAGGGACAGCTACACCCACCATAGCTAATCTAGGAGGTCGCCGTGTTCTACTGAAAATCCTCAATTCAGTGTAAAGCCCCTTTCACGCATGCAGTCTTTCCCAGCAATGTTCCAGAAGATTTCCTGTGTGGGGTCATGTGTGAATGGGAACAGAGATCGATGCTCCGGGAAATCTGGAGCGGTAATTTGCTGTCCCTTGGCCCATATTCTGGCTTTGCTATGACATGTGTGCACGGGCGCAAGACGGAAATGTTCCTGAACGTAGCTACATGTGTGAATAGTGTAATCAAGGTGCCTGCTATGTTATCCCAGTACTTTACTGGGAACTATGTGTGAGAGGGGCTTAAAAATTTATTTCAAGCATAGTAACTCCGTTTTATGGTTAAACAAATAGTCAGTCATCTGTTTTGATAGTTTAAGGTCAACTTATTGAGACTTGCACTGATGTGACTGGATCACTAGCATGTTTAAAAGTGTGAAAAGCTGTGTTCTCATGGGTAGTGAGTGTTCTCAAGTGTGTTCTCAAGTGTGTTCTCAAGTGTGTTATCATGTGTTCTCAAGTATGTTCTCATGTGTAGGAGATAGTGAGTTATATAAAGGTGACAGTGAGTGATTGAAGGGGATAGTTATTAAAGGGAATAGTGACTGACCGTATCTCCAGCCTTGATGCTGGAGCAGCGTTTGAGACCTGAGTGGACGCTCCCATTGGGGCAGATGGAGGTGAAAGACATCTGGAGCTCCTCTGTGTCTCCCAGCACCTCCAGCTCTATCTCGGAGCGCAACTCCTGGAGGAACAAGAGCAGGTTTCTCAATGTAGAGTTTTAAATGTTATAGTGTTTTATAGTGATCATAGTGTCTACAACACCTACAATGCTAAACGTAGCGTTCTAATGTGATAGTGTTTTATAGTGATCATTGTGTTTATAACACCTACAATTCTAAATGTAGTGTTTTAGATGTGATAGTGTTTAATACACCTACAAAGCTGGATGTAGTGTTAAATGTGAAAGTGTTTTATAGGGTTCATAGTGTTTATAACACCTACAATGTCAAAGGCTGACTGTTATTTTTGTTATTTAGTTTACATTCTCCACCTGTCCACCAGATGTCCTTAGACATTTCCCTTAACTTCACAGATCCTGCCACTCCGATCTGCATACACTTCATTCCCCTCACCTGAGTGTCCTTGTCAATATTCCCACCTGCACCTCATTCCCTGATCAGTCACTCCCCATATATAAAAGTTCCCTTCCTATATTTGTCATGTCCCTGTGACATTGTTGTTCCCTTGTATTTTTTTTACAAGTTTGTGGAACTGCGATTATATTTTTATTTATTAAAAGCATTTTTGTTACTTTTCCTGAGTTCTTGTCTGTATTTGTGTCCTATCCCTTTTGTTCCTGCTGCCTTGCTAACCCTAGTTGTGACATACAATACTAAATGTAGTGTTTTAAATGTAATAGTGCTTATAGTGATCATAGTGTTTAGTACACTTACAATGCTTAATGTAGTGTTTTAGATGTCATAGTGTTTTATAGTGATCATACTGTTTGTAACACCTACAATGCTAAATATAGTTTTAAATGTGATAGTGTTTATAACACCTACAATGCTAAATGCATTGTTTTAAATATGATAGTGGTCATAGTGTTTATAAAATGTACAATGCTCATTTGTATTCCTTTCATTCTTTCCCTTCGATTGTCTAGCAATGCACAACCACAAATTCAGAATATGTTACTTCCTAAAAAAGAAAACACGAACATCATACAGTTACGACAATACAGTTACGAAACAGACCGCCACCTTAATGATTCAATACTTAATGTAAATTGACCATTAACTGACATCTTGATAGTCTTGATAGATAGAGGAAGGATAGTCCAGACGTGGTAAGGGTGTGGTCCTAACCTAAGAACCCCAGTTTACCTACATCCTTGAGTAAGACGCCCTAACCTGCTACCTCATGACATGTATCTGGATCACAGTGTCTGCTACAGTAGTAATGGCTGCATAGTAGTAATGGCTATATAGTAGTTTAAAGCTATGGGGAGTGAGGGGTTAGAGAGAGAGAGAGAGAGAGAGAGGGAGAGAGAGAGAGAGAGAGAGAGAGAGAGAGAGAGAGAGAGAGAGAGAGAGAGAGAGAGAGAGACAGACAGACAGACAGACAGACAGACAGACAGACAAACAGACAACAGAGGACATAACCTTTGACTGTCTCTTTCCCCTGTCAGATCCTCTATTTAGCTTCCCCTGATTGGTTGAGTCAGAGCCAGGTGTGTCTGATTTGACCTGCACCAGGTGTGGACGCAGCGCAGTTGAGATTAACAGTTTGTCTGGAAGTCGGGTGATCCGACAAACGAATGAATGGATGAGTGGGTATATGACCCACTGACTAACTGACTGACTCAGTAGGCGCTCTGGTTTCTTTTGTGCAACCAAACAAACAAGGAGGAAGATTCAGAAGGTGCACTGAATATACACTAATGTGTTTGCTATTTAATAGTTTAAAGAGGATAACATGGATGAATATGTTGGATCAGTAATTGAGCTAGGGCTCAAACAAGATTCTCGACAATTTCGTTTAATCTGATTTGGTAGAGTAAACATGTATTTCCCATGCCAATTATTATTTTTCATTGGAGTGAAGAGGGAGGGAGAGAAAGAAAGAGGGAAATAAGAGAGAGAGCGAAGATAGAGAAAGAGAAAGAGAGGGAGAGAATCAAGAGAGAAGAAAGAGAGGGTGAGGGAGAGAAGAAAGAGAATCAGAGCAAGAGCGAGGAGATGAAACAGTGGCAGCGTGTTCAGGCTTGTTATCATCCTGAGGTAAAGGGAGGGCCAGGGAAAGCCAGGGGAAGTGTATGAAAGAGGGAAAGCGGGAGAGTATGTCAGAAGAAAATACTATGAGAACAAAGCAACAAAACAGTAGGAGAGCAAAGAGGAAGGCTTCCATGTTAGTGTTAGGATAAACGGCTCTTAGCTGAAAATATATTTGTGATGCTACAATATGACAAACTGTAAAGCTTCAAGGACAAAATTGTTCTGCAATGAAAAAACCTCAAAGCATTTCTCCCAAATAGCATACAAACTCTTTACAAACTCACAAGGTTTGTACAACTGCAAAACCTTTAACTTCATTTCATCTAAGATGCTAACGCGAATCCAAGGTACTCGCCTGTTCAAACATCTTCAACTCGCGTGGAAGGAATTAATTTTCCATTGAAACTTTCCATTGAAAAAGTTAAAAGGTGGGACTATTCTGATTGGTCCTTGGTGAACTGGTAAAGTTGGCTTACCAGGATAGCCAAACATACAATTGACTACTCACATTTTTATATTAATGATTCATAATAATTCTCAGTTGCACCATAATTGTACATAACCATCCATCACTGCATGTGTCTCATGTACAGTGATATTGTGTTGTAGCGTTTTATAGTGCTGACACTGTTTAGTATAAAGGCAGATTGGTTCTTGTCTGTGTTTCTTGTAACTGTGTAGCAACGAAACAACACCAGCTCCTTGGAGACTACTTCCTTGTGTAAAACTAACTTGCTCGGCTAACAATGAACTGATTCAGATTCTAAACAATGCGGATGACCAAAGTCTGAACGTGTGCTATGTTTTGTTGCTGTTCAGGATCCACGAGGAGGGTCGCTTTGTGTGCTTAATAAAGTTGTATTTACTTTGTACGCCGTCACGATGAGCTCCAGGATGTTCCGGGAGTCGGATGCCAGGACCCCCACCGTGGCACCCGGTATCAGATTAGCATAGTTCTGAAAAACAACAGCAACACACATGAATATGCACTACACACACACACATGCACACACACACACACACACACACATATACACGCACACATGTCCTCATACATACAAATGAACACGTACACACACTCACAAACACATGCATGCACACAAACGTAAACATAGACACAAGCACATACGTGCATAGATACCCACAATCACACATCTCTCAATACACAAACACGCACACAATCGCACAATGCCCATTACACAAACACACACACACAGAAAACACACAAACATTGATAAACATACACACACACACACACCCACTGACACAGTAACATAGACACACACGTGTACAAACACACACACACACACACACACACACACATACACGTACACGTACACACAGTCAACAGTAGGTCCACTGTTACAGCCGTGCTTGGAGCACGTCAACAAGTCTTTGGAAGGAGGAAGGCATGGACCGGGAACAGAGGCTTGTTGAAACAGGTCCATGGAGCGTGCTCAATGAATCAAAAATGTGTTCAGCTTACTGATAATGAACCCCAACTGGCGACTATACTTCTTCTTAATTTCAGAACTGCATGACTCACCCCATGGGTTGAGCCTTCCCCAAACCAACGTCAAAGAAATGAGACGCCAAAGCTATGATATCTTGAACCAATGAGATGCCGAACCTACGAGAAATTTGACCAATTTGAAAGGACGGTCAATTACGCACCTCATAGTTGTGTTTCTGATTTTGTGTCACAGCGAATATCAGCAAGATGTTGTTCTCCACCAGCTTATCAATCAGCTGTCCTAGAGTCGGGTATTCCTGAATACCACAGAACAAGAAGACATTTCATCATGACAAACAGGTTACACCAAACAAGTTTTGAGGATCGAGAACAATAGTCCCATTCAATGGAAAAGAGAACAAAATGTGTGGGATTGTCATCAACCATGAACAAAACAGTGCAGTTAACAGTAAAAAAGTTACAGTAAGCCACTATTGTTTTTTACAACAATACATTTCCCCTGATTTGCTGCACCTTACATACATTTTCCTTTCAGTAGTATGTATGTCTCAATAAAAGATTTCTGATGCTGAAGAATCTTTGCAATGGTAAATCTATGACGAGTTCCCTCTGGCCAGGAGCTGAAGGACATGATAAACACTGGTCCTGCCCTCACCAACATGGCCGACATGGAGTAGTCATTGTTTTCATCCAGATGACACTGTCCGTCGTTGGGGATCACGATGCCCGCCATCTTGCTGTCCATCCCAAAGTGTGAGTCTGCGTCGCTGGCAAACACTAACAAGCGCATCGAGTCGTTCCTCCAGCCAATCTTGTCCTGTCAAGAGAGATGGCGGGTTGGCCAGTTTAACCACAAGAATGAAGGATTGTTTCCTTTTCTGGTACTGTGGTGGATGGTGACGATGATGAGGTTGTGAATTGCACAGCAGAAAAACTAAGACTAATTGGCGTCGATTTTGGTAGAACTCCAACTGAAATGCTTGTAAAATGGGTCGTACTCCGCAAACGGCTGCCTGCATGATGGCGTCGAAGCCGCACTCTGGCACGTCGATGTTGGCAGAGATGCGCTGTCTGGAGATGATTTGGTTGAACATGCCTGTGTTGCTCGTCAGGGATAGGACGTGTTTGTACCCAAAGGTGGGCGGACAAACATAGTCTACGCTCCTGAGAGACGGAGGGAACACACACAGAAAAAACTAACATTGAAGCCATGAAACGAAAAAACGTTAACGACGAAAGAACACTCAAATATGTATACGTCTAAAATGATGCTAGGGCAGCTGTGTATAAAGTCTATCTAGCTCTATCTACATATCTATTTAACTGAATGAAGTTGTATCTTTGGAGGAAGTATCAGAGCAGGAAACACCTCTAACCTTTGAGTTGACCATTAAATAGTGGTTGTATCTCATCTATTACATGAATCTGAGACTACCAAAAGCCTGGCTCTTTCTGTAGAAATTCACACTTAAAACACTGACATGGATTATTCCAGTGGTAATGTCAGTGTGAGCCATTGAGTGTGGAGAGGATGTGGAACAAGACCAGCCACTGCTTCTCCTTTCATTGTCGCCTGTGTGTGTGTGGGTGTGTGTGTGGGCATGTGTGTGTGGGTGTGTGGCAACACCTGCAAGGGTTGGCCAGCTCCTCCTCTGTGATTTTGATAAAGGGCAGCACAGGTTTCTCCACGAAGGAGCCAAACCCCAGGCGGAACTTGCTGGTGAGGTTGCTCATCTCACGGGTCAGAGAGGAGCCCAGGTCCTTGATCATCTCCAGGTCGTCCGTCATGGACGCCGAGAGGTCCATCAGGTAGTAGATGTCAACGGGGTAGTCCTCCGTCTGCTGAACTCTGACCTGGAAGGTCATCTGACTACCTGTATAGGAGATGAGGAGGAATGAAATAAAGGATGGGACTCGAAAGACGATCTGCTGGCCCTCCCATGTCTTACTAAACATCTCCCACATCATACCTAAACATAACAACACAGAACTTTAGACCAACACTTCACTATCTCTAACCTGATATATCAACCTAACTTTACCATCTGGAACAGATAAACTCACCATATATAACTTTATTCATGAAAGATGTTAACACATTATGTAAACAATCTCAAAGCATTTATATGTATTTATATAGCATTTATATATTCTTCTATAGTACTTTCCTAATCTGTGGCCACTCTAAGTGCTTTACTTTTCGCTCACATTCCACCACTCATACACACATCCATACACATATAACCATGCAAGGGAACAGCCAGCTCGTCAGGAGCAATCAGGAGTTCTCCGTGCAGAATGGTACATCCAAGGAGCTCTGGGAAGAAGTCCTACCAGGCCGTAGTTTGAGAGCCATCCTCTGTGGCGAGATCTGGGTGCTGTTGGTAGTTCCGGTTCTCCTCCCCAGGGGGCCGTCCAGAAGTATCTCAGCGTGAGAAACGTGGAACTCCAGGCGGTCCCGAAGACATCCCTTTTCCAGCAGGGTCTCTGGCGTGTCACATCGTTCACCGATGGAAAACCAGTTTGTGAAATTCTAAGGGAATGCTAAAGGGTTAGTTTATTACATGTTACTACATGTGGTTCACTGAGCCAATATTAAATGCCATCAATCTTTGAAGTGTGTTGGAAGTGTAC
>JACYXH010000659.1:4520000-4550000 GCA_026745465.1 Lota lota
TGGTGTCTGTGAGTGTGCGTGTGTGTATATGTGTGTGCATCCATGCATGTGTGTTTATATATAAGCTTCTGAAGGTGGAGGATGGGGTCGGAGGTTTAGGGTAGGGTTGGGTTAGGGCAGGGCAGGGTATGTAGGTTATGGTTAGTGTAGGGTAAAGTCAGGGTAGGGTAAGGGTAGAGTAGAGTTATGGTAGGGTTAGGTAGGGTATGGTAGGGTAGGTAGGGATGGTATGGTAGGGTAAGGTAAGGTAGGGGAGGGCAAGGTAGGTAGGGTTGGCATGGTAGGGTAAGGTAGGGAAATATAGGATAGGTAGGGAAGGCTAGGGTAAGTAAGGGTAGGGTAGGGTAAGGGTAGGGTAGAGTTAGGGTATGGTAGAGTTAGGGTAGGGTAAGGAGGTTAGGGTAGGTATGGGTAGAGGAAGGGTAGGGTAGGGATGGATAGGAAGGTTAGGGTAGGTTGGGGTTAGGGAAGGGTAGGGTTAGGGTAGAGTTAGGGTATGGTAGGGCAGGGTAGGGTTGTTAGGGTAGGGCAGGTAGGGTTAGGTAGGTAAGGTAGGGAAGGATAGGGTAGGTTAAGGTTAGGTAGGGTAAGGTAGGGTAGGGTAGAGTAAGGTAGGGTTAGGGTAGGGTAAGGTAAGGTAGAGTAGGGTAAGGCAGGGTAGGAAATGGTAGGTTAAGCTAAGGTAGGGTAGAGTAAGGTAGGGTAAGCTACGGTAGGGTAAGGTGGGGGTAGGGTAAGGTAAGGTAGGGTAAGATAAGATAAGGTAAGGTAAGGTAGGGTAGGGTAAGGTAAGGTAGGGTTAGGGTAGGGTAGGATAAGGTAGGGTTGGGGGTTTAATCAGGCTGGGTGGGGATAAGGGGCCCTGTGGTGCCCGGGCGTCTCTGGCATCAGCTGCCCTAAATCCGGGGGGCTTTAGGTGGAAAAATATGACCAGAGTAGCATCGTGTCAAACACATGCTTGAAATAGCTGCACACGGAGCTCTGTTACACCCAACACCACACGCAGCTGGTGTTTCAATTACCCAACGCATCGGAGGTTAATGTTATCAGACGTTCGGACAGAACTTTAACCAGTTATTTAGAATTGGAAAAGGAAGCATATGGATCACAGCACCCTCTACCATACACTGTTGTTTAAATACATGTGTATACATATTTTATATAGCTCTATATAAATGCCAAACACACATACATATATAGAGTATATACAATCCATATACATAGATTTTATCTATCTGCCCTACACACACTCTATACTGACACTCTATACATTCATATTCATCAGCAGTAGCCATCCCTAGAGCAGGTTGACCCCTACCTGCTCGTTCAGGACAGAACATGGAAATAAATTATGTTGAGGAACACTAAAGGCTAAAGGTTACATGTAAAAAAAATATATAGTAAAACTTTTCATAAATCCAAACATACATATTGTGTACACACACACACAAACTCTCTCACACACGCACAAAAGCTCTCTCTCTCTCTCTCTCACACACACACACACACACACACACACACACACACACACACACACACACACACACACACACACGTGTATTCGGGTGTAGATGGCAAGGACAAGCAGATTCTTTGAGTGTTTTTATTTAAAATGTTTTCAAAGGAAAGAGCGGGAGGTTTTGATGGAGCCAGGTGAAAGTGACATCTAAAACAGAACTTAAACAGGATTTATTTTCCTTGTCTTTAAGATTTCTTACATCCAACAGACATGTAAGACAAAAAAATATATATCAACAAAAAGTCACACTTTTTTATTTTGGCCATCATCTTTATATAATTTACAAATCGAGTCTAGTCACCTCTGACCTTCTTAAGACATGCTGTCATTGCTGTTTCCACGGCGATAGTCCTCAATACACACCAAAGGAGACCGTCAAATTAATTTTTATTTATTGCTAAATTTAGATTGAAAGATTGCTTTTGAACACTTTCATAAACAATTCCACTTTTTAAAACCCATACATTTACAGTAAATATTAATGCTATATTTGTGAGAACAGAATTTTGCTCCATTTCCAAGTATAAAATTGTTGTTTCTTTCATTTAGAATTTATATACGATAGTGAATGACCAAAGAAAGTGAACATTGTGGTGTATTTATGACCTTAGCATTGTAACAGAGCTGTGTTTAGTGTTAAATCCTGTAGACCAACAAAGAAGAGGTGGAAGAGGTAAGTTACAGCAACGTGGTGTTAAAGCAAAACCATCGGTGTGATTGTTTTTTTTTCATTCTTTTGCGTTTCTTTTTCCAAGCGTTTAATAAAGGAAGCATTTCAAGAAAGGAGGGGAGGAGGGAGGGGGCGGGTTTTGTCTTGTCTATAATGGATACTCAAAAGGAAACAACACACAGAATGTTAAAAAAAACTAAAATGAACATAAAACCAACTGAAAAGTTTAAAAAGTATGGTTAGGGGCAGGGTGTGGGTGGGTGGTGAGGGGTGAGGGTGGGTGGTGAAGGGTGAGGTCAACAAATAAAGATGCAGTGTCACACACGCGCAATGTTTCTCTGAGAACAACAAGCACAACAAGCACAACATCAACAACAACATCAACAACAACAGAGTGTATATATTCCATGTGGGAGAAGTAAAAGTTGGAATCAGCCCGCTCCCGAGCGGGCTGGTCTGCTTAGGTCCAGTCTGGTGGAGGAGGGGGGAGGGGGGGAGGAGGGGTAAGGGGCTGTACCTGCAAGCCCACGCGATGCACCGGCCAGACCTAAGGAACCTTGAGGTAGATCTCTGGTCACACTGACCTCAAGAGAGAAAACAACACACAAACTAACTAGCTAGCTAACTGACAAACCTCTCCCGAACCGGCCCGTTCTGGAAAAATTCTTCGCTCAAATTATTTTGTAACGTCGGTTGTCGCTTGACAAGTTAAAAACTAATAAAAGTTAGAAGAAAAGATGCAGAGAATCATTTTTTTCTTCTGGCATTTCCTTGTGTGTTTTTATGCCTTTCGCGTTGGGATTCTTGGATGTATTGCTTTTGTACTCTCGCAGTGGTTATTAATACCAGGAGATCGGGGGTGGGGTTTTGGACATTTCCGTAAACACACGATGTGACGGATGGATTTGAGTATGATTCTAGCATAACCTAGTATAAGCTAGCATTGGAAAGAGAGTTTGTATTATGGGATTTAATGTGACATGAAGAAGGCACCTTTTCCAATTTTTAAAATCCTAGATTTCCTAATAAAATGGTTATCTGCATTAGCTGTTCGTGTCGTTGGAAAATATTTTGACTATGCAAAGCTACTTCATGACAACTGAAACTAATAAAGAAAAAAACGTAGTTAAGCAAATTATAAAACTTAAAACTTGAGTGCAAGCAGAGTGTTCAATACCTCACAAATAAAACTCACTAAAAATCTTTAAAAAAAAAAGTCCTTCACATAAAAAAAGAAAAAATAGTTTCATGCATTTTTTTTGAAAGATCACATCACACACGGGGAAGTCCTATTGAATACGTTTGGAAAGGAAATAAAATGTACATGTGGTCTCTTATCAAAATAAACCTTTGCTTTTAACTCTCGGCTGTCATCTTGTTGAGTCTGTTTAGAATGTTGGGGGTCTCCGTTCTGAAAGAGAGTTCTGATTGGACACTTCCTGTGTCACTCAAAGTCAGAAGGGGGGGGGGTGGGGGAGAGGCAGAGCCTGGCGGAGCTGTCAACCAATCAGCAGCCAGCAGGCGTCCACCCATTGTTTCTCAGGGCGTCGTCTGACACTGAAAACACACACACACAAACACACACACAGTCAGAGGAATTCGAAAATAACCACTTACATCAACATAAGGATAACAATACCGTAAACACTGATGTTGCATTATCTAACTCATCACCATCATCAGCACCATTATTTTACCATCATCACCACCATCATCATTTCCATCATCACCACCATCTTCACCTCCTTCATCACCATACCATCATCAACATCATAAGCACCATCATCATAATCAGCATCATCATCATCACCACCATCATCACCATCACCACCACCATCATCATCATCACCATCATCAGCACCACTCTCACCACCCCCATCATCATCATACTCCGCTATACTCATTGTGATGTACAGTTCAACATCTTGGTATTGGACTGTGAATGATGGTTAAGTGCAGTAGAGTGTGTACCTGTGGTTACTTGCTGTGTTGACTGTAGGGGGAGGAGTTATTGGAGGAACTCACTGGCTGCTGTGAGCCGTTGTCCTGATGGAAAACAAACAAACAAACAAACATTAATGTTGCGGTTCATCGCTATGGCAACGGAGTCTAAGATTGTTCATCAATAGAGCGCAACAGTGACCGCCCCCTTTTTAAACGGATCTGGTTCCGGAAGTAAATTTTAAGCCTGGAACCAAGCCAATTATCCCACAAATTAGTAGTGACCATAAAACATTTGGTTCGGAGCAACAACAAAAAAAAGGAAAACGGAAGAAAAGGCAAAGGTACAAGAATGTGTACATTATTTTGTGAACGAGTGAAGGAACTACTCATCCCATAAACCATTGCGAACCTTTGAACATTATTATAGTGTTTCTATTGTTAATAAAAGCGTTGTAATATATTGAGTGTACGTATAGTATTTCGTATAGTGTATAGTGTTGTCATCGACATGGTGCAGTGCTTCGTTCCTGACTGCAATCACCGCTCGGGCGTCCATCAATGCCGGTTCCACCGATTCCCAACGAGTGTGTCAGCTAAGACACGGTGGATGGGTTATATAAGGCAATAACGTTACTCGTTTATAATACATGTGAATTCAGTTACCTATTCCAGTTACTTATTCATTCAACATTATGTATTCCTAGCCTTTATACTAGCCTTTATACTACCCAAATTACTATATAGCACTGCTATATCATATATTCTTTATTTCATTTACTTTTTATCATATATTCTATATCAACATATTTTTCAACATGTACAGCTCATTTCATCTACAGCTCTAACAACAACTCTCTAACAAAAAAAAAAAAACTGCATCATGTCAGAAAGTGAAATCATGGTTGCTCTGTGGTAAACGGTGGAGTTCAGTGGTAGCAGTAATCGACAACGTGACTTTCGCAGCTGCGGTAACTGTTTCCATGGTAACAGCAAGCTCCACCAATCAAAGACGTCATGTTACACTTTAGGATTGTGGGTAGTGTAGTGCTTTTAAATGACATTAACTAGAAATTAAAAAAAAAACTTTTCTTTAACATATATCATCGTTTTAAAATCTCTTGGCTCGTGGTAAGTATACCTGGGATGGTTATGACATTATGGCTAATAATCAAAACCTCTATGCAGAATTTGAATGGGATTTTCACTTACGGAACCACACTATTGGCTCTATTCACTACGGCAATTGACATCATGTCGGAATGTTTATTGTCATGGTGACTGAATGAAGGACTATTTATTACTAAGGTGCCAACAAATTGTAAACTATTTCACTTTAATTTAAAACACATACATATATCCTAATAAAAGGACACAATATACCATCAACAATATCATCAGAAAGTGTTATTTATACTTATTTGCTTGTATACGTTATATTCCTGTACTAATTTATAGGTTGGTAGGTCTATGAGTTTACTGGCTGGAATTAAGAACGCCCGGTTAATGCTTGGATATGGGGGAAAGCCCAGTGCGTGCTGGGATATTGAGTCAGACTCACGGGTACAGGCTGCATGGCTGTGTACTGGGGCATGTAGGCTCCAGGGACACCAGCATTAGCAGGAACATACTGCAAAACAATAACAACAACCACAAAATATTACATATAGAATAGTTTGTAACTGTACTGTGTACCTATATGTCCCTGATTTTGTCCTAATTTCAGCATGTGGAAAAGCTTCCAAATATATCACTACAAAGTGTATAAACTCAATATCCCAGAATCGATCTCACCGTTCCACTGTTGCCCAATGACAAGTGGCCCATCTGCTGTGCGAGCAGCGCTGAGGGGTGCAGTGGCACAGAGGGGTCCACAGGGGGCGACATCACGGCAGCCTGCGGTACAGAACATAGCGGCTGGTTAGGGTTTTCACGGTAAGCGCTTTCCACGTTAAAACCCAAACCAAACCATCTGAACCAAACACGCAAAGTTAGTTTTTTTTACTAACTCATAAGATGTAACATGGTAAATAAATAAATAAAACTACTCTAAGTAGTAGTGCTGACTACTGACTAGACTGTATCAATAATAATAATAATTGATGATATAAACACACCGGAGACCTACCAACACATTGTTGAGTACAGACCATGTGTAATAAATATTTATATAGAAAATATGTAATGAAAGAAAAATATATATATTTTTTGTTTATATTAATGTATTAATTAATATCCCGATTCTTTCTTTTAAACAATGATATATGTATATATATATATATATATATATATAAATAAAAACAAATTATACATATATATTACACATGATTTGAACAAAAAAAATGCGTAGAGTAAAATACTTTCTTCTACACCAGCTGTTTGCGTACAGGAGAGTTTGGTTCTGCTCCCATTAGATAAAAAGGACTGTACCATGTCCTAGTTATCAGAGAGGGGGAGGGGGGAATGAATACAGACACTTGGAATAGTCCATCACTTAACCAGTCATAAGACTGTCCCTCTGACCCAGACACTTCCTGCCGCCAACAAGAGGGGATGTGTGTGAGACAAGGAGATTATATAGTGTGTTTGTGTTGGTCTGTGTGTGTGTGTGTGTGTGTGTGAGTGTGTGTAAGTGAGTGAGTGAGTGAGTGAGTGAGTGAGTGAGTGAGTGAGTGAGTGAGTGAGTGAGTGAGTGAGTGAGTGAGTGAGTGAGAGAGAGAGAGAGAGAGAGAGAGAGAGAGAGAGAGAGAGAGAGAGAGAGAGAGAGAGAGAGAGATACAAAAAGGAAGTAGGAAAGAGACAGAGACGCCTTGTAGAGAAAGAAGAAAAGAGAGACCGATGTTTAGTGTGTGTGTGAAAGAAAGATGGAGAGAGAGAAAGAGATAGTTAGAAATTAATATTGAAAGAGGGACAGCGATTTATAGTGTGAAAGAAAGAATGAAAGCGACATGTTTAATGTGGGAGAGGGAGAGATTAAGGATAGAATAGATATTGAGATGTGTGCTGTGTGGTATGAAGGCTGGGAGGTGTTTGGATGAAAAAGTGTTTAGTAGCTCAAGGTAAATAGTAGTGTCTCAGTCAAGTGGTCAGAGGTCATGTCTGTCGTCTCCTTACCGGGTGCTGAATGATGTAGGATGGATGGGCAGTCCACGAGTGATTCTGCACCTGAGAGAGAGTGAGAGAGAGAGAGAGAGAGAGAGAGAGAGAGAGAGAGAGAGAGAGAGAGAGAGAGAGAGAGAGAGAGAGAGAGAGAGAGAGAGAGAGAGAGAGAGAGAGAGAGAGAGAGAGAGAGAGAGAGTTACAGAGATATAGATAGATGAAGAGATACAGAAAGATACAGAGAGATAGAGATACAGAGAAAGATAGTTACAGTGAGATACATAAATAGAGAGATACAGAGAGCGATAGAGATACAGAGATATAGAGATAGATGAAGAGATAGTGAGATATAGAAAGAGAGATAGAGATAGAGAACCAGAGAGATAGAGATACAGAGAGAAATACAGGGACAGATAGAGAGATGGAGAGATAGTGTTAGAGATGGAGAGATTCAGAGGGATACAGAAAGGTTGAAGAAAAAGAGAAGAAAGATTAAGAGAGAGAGACAGAGTGTACACCGTATAGAAAAGCATTTATGTGTGAGAGGCTCATGTTGGTCATGTGACCCAGGGTGTCCGAAGGCTCTGCTACCTGATAGGCTGAGAGGGGGGCCATGTAGTGTGACATAGCAGGCTGGGCTGCCATCATCCGATTGGTCAGCTGGTACGGAGAGGGATAGAACCTAGAAACACACAAGATTGCGGTTAGCTTGTTAGTGTAGTGGCGAGAGGGTTCGACTTCCAGCTGGAGAGTTCTGTCCTCCTAGCTTTATCCCGCACTGCAAAATCCTTCTGTATTAATACATCATAATGAAGTCAGCAAAGATATGTTTTGAATGTCGTCTCAAGTCTTTAATAAAATAAGTTATCTAACATTGAACAAATAGACCGTGTTTAAAATAAAAAGATTGGGTAATTTTCTTTTAAGATTCAAATCGTTGTTGTGAAAAGGCAGATTTGCAACTTTTGCTCTGTCATTACAGGCCTTCTGCCACGCCTGTCTTTCAAGGCTGCAGCTGTCACTTCCCTCCACCAGGTGTCATAAAGGAGCAGGCTCGCTGTACTAGCACTGAATAAACACTATAAGTCAAGTCAAGGCAAGTTTGATATATTCCTTTGTCACACGTTGTCTTTTTCTAGTAATTTCTAGTAATCTGAGGAAATGCAGGTTCCAAACAAATAACTGATTCTCCAGATTAAAAGTTTGATTCTATGTAATTTATTAAGGTCCAATACTGGCTAATGGACTGACAACTACATCCTTTATCACAATAACTGCTTTGATTACCAGAAAACCGATCGATACTCTACTATGTTATACTATCTGATCTATAATAGCGGCAAGTGTGTCCTTATATTGAAAATACTCTTTGTAGCATTTCAGTCATTGTAAGCAAGTTTATTTAAAATTAACAAAAATTAGCTGAATGAGGCTGAAATCCAGGCCTGTCAGCGAGCTAACATGCTAACAGACTGGTATGATAGCATGGAGGTTATAGCATGTTATATAGAGCTGTGCTTGGTCCACTGACCTCAATACGTTACACATGTGTTAAAATGCTAGTGTATTAAAATAATATGTGCTAGACCTTTAGCCATAAATTCAGTGTGGACACCTTGAAAACTAAGAGACCAACATTTGCTTGTCTTGCAACCACACTCATTATTATTATGCGACAAATTATGCGACAAGGACTGAAAGCTTCACAAAGTACAGACCGACAAAAAGGAACTCATTTGCAGTCTAGTCTTGGGTGGAGGTTGAAGTAAGATAAATATTCAGTCCACCTGAGGTCAGAAATGTCCTCAGGTTTTGTGTTATTTCAGAGGTAGGTTGCGTTTGGACGACATCTTGCTTACAGGTAGACTGAGGACACTGGTGCTGGAGCACAGACCTTTAGGTCCTTTAGGCTAGGAGTCGGACATCACAACAACTAGACAATAGCACACTGTTTAATCATAACCTACCCGTTCTGCATCGCTAAAGAAGAGGGGTCATAGGTCAACGTCATGGCACCCTGAGGAGACAACGAAACTGAATTTAATTAAACAAGAATAATATTCTTATCACCTTTAATGCATTGTTTTTTCCTAAAAACAAATCTCATCTCTTTTAGAAAATATCGTAGATTGTATTGATGTATGGTACAATCTAGCCTTTAAGTGATCCCAAGTGTGGTTGGCTGGGTTGAAAATGAACATATCCCACTAAGCAGAACAGGCCGGCCCCAGTAAAAGAGTATTCCGTGGGGGGTAGTCCATCCAAAAGCCTTTCAAGACGAAAGCCTCGTGGATCTGATACACCACACGGATGAGACCACACTAAACATACACATAACAGCCTGAAAAACACACTCCTGCTGGGGGTGGAACCGGCAACATTGGACACTTTTCTGATTGCGTGATGTCGTTCGGTTTCAACGACTATCACACTGTAATGGGGTTCTAGAGTTGTGGTTCTTGAAGCAGTTCTCCTACTACTACTACGTCCGGAAGTATGGTTCCAGTGCGGAGGTTCAAGTAGAGGTCAGGTTCTAGACTAGGGGTCCTCACCAGTCTGTGGTCTCCTTCCCTGGTCCAGGTGCGTCCGTTGGGGACGAAGGGGCTGTGGGAATGCTTCTTCCTCTGGCCGTCAGCAAACTTACACAGCAGCGGCTCGGAGGGAGCTGGAGGTACAGAGGAGACATCATTATTACAACACACACACACACACCAGGCACCAGAGGCCTTGTTTACACCAGCGTTTAAAATTTCACGTCATCTGCAAATTAAAAAACGTCTAAACAGGACGGAACGGTTGTAGAAGTCGAAGATGTAGTCATTGTAGACCGTTGTCTATGCTACAGTCCGTCTAGCATGACTCGTGATAGGTTGACGTCAAGACAGAATCTCTCATGGAAGCGTTCACAAGTCGCATGCTCAGCTCATACGTAACCGGTCATCGACCGATATAAAGCAAGAGACATCACATGCTAATGTATCTGAAGCACCGCCGTGCTGTGCCTACTTTATAACGACTACCATGCCTAGCCCTGGCTGTCTCTAAGCTACGGCTCATTTTAGCAGGCTGAGCCCGTGGTGAGACATTGTGCCTTATGAGTTTTTGTACCTAGGTACCATTCGAAATTCAAAAACGATTGTAGAATCGTATTATTCCTCTTGTGTAAACAGGGCCACACTGACACCCAGGGTGACAACCACCCAGGGTGACAACCACCCAGGGTGACACCCACCCCAGGGTGACACCCACACAGGGGTGACATCTACCCAGGGTCCTATCCCCCCACTGTGGCTGTACTCATGCTCACCCAGGCTCCCTGCAGCGGTCTTGATGAACTTGCCGTTGAAGTGGGCGATGACGGCGTTGCACTGCTCAGTGGTGTCCATCCTACGCAGAAGGGGAGAGAGGGGGAGAGAGGAGGAGAGAGGGAGAGAGAGGAGGAGAGAGGGAGAGAGGTTGGACCCTGCATTCTGTATTCAGGTTGCTCCAGGCATCATGCTAGGCCAGCGAAGCAAAATATTATCCTCTGACTTAATGCTCCATAATCCGGTAAAGTATTATGATTACAAGAGATAGGTTATGATTGAATGGATAGCAATCGTGATAAGACTACATATGTCTTTATAATCCTCATCGCTGTTAGAGTCTTAGAGTGAGTTCAGATACAGGTCATGAAGGAGCTGGTGAGGTCTTCTGGCTAAAGGATGCCTACAGGAAGACTGCGGCCACTGTGGGATCTGTGTTCAGTCGCACCAGGCTACTCAGTGTGCTAGGATACTCTGCACGCTATACTGGGGTCAGTAATGCTAGGCTTCTCTGTGTACTAGGATACTCTGCACGCTATACTGGGGTCAGTCATGCTAGGCTACCCTGTATGCTAAGATACTATGCACGCTATACTGTGGTCAGTTATGCTAGGCTATTCTGTGCGTCAGGCAAGGCGACATTCACTATGAATGGGACACGCCGCTGTACCGCTCCTGACCTGGCGAAGCCGACGCCCCGGCTGTTGCCGCTGTAGTCACGGAGGACGCGCGTGGACACCACCTGACCCAGGGGCTGGAGCAGCACCTCAAGCTCCTGCTCATCCACAGACAGAGGCAGGTTGGAGATGTACAGGTTGGTAGGGTCCTGCTCCTGCTGCTGCTTAGGAGGAGGAGGATGGTGGTGGGGGGGGGGGGGTGAAGGTTAAGTTATTTTTCAACATTATTTTTCATTACCCACAGTCCTATTTGTAATAGAGAAAGTATAGAGTATGTATAACTGAAGGTTATGTAAACAGCTAGTATTCATATCCTATTCTACAGTATAGTGATCTAGTGTGATTCCTATGTGACCATGAGTAATACGATGCTAGTCACACAGTTGAATGAAGGTCAGTGCGTTGATTAATCATCCTTATAGACATCCAGGATCACAGCAGGCTGTCCGCTTCTCCCAAAAACTGAGATGGTTTCATATTTGTATAAGAGTGCGAGTCAAACAAACACAAACACACATACACACACAGCCATATGAAGACAAACACACAGCCCTATAACAAACACACACAATCGCACGCACGTACACACACAAACACGCTTTCACTCATCCCCACACGTTGCGCCTTGGCTCCTCTAAGGCCTCCTGCAATAGCTGCAGGATGGTGATGTATCCTAGCGACCATGGAACACAAACTGTGTTTCTGCCGAGCTCTGGGCCAATCGCAGCAGCCGACAAGCTGCCCCCCCACACCTCTCCCCAAGAGAAGACTGGTCTACATCAGTGATTTCATAGCACAGCACAGGAATACACACACACTAGGGAGGGGAACGGGGGAGCGTCGGGTGACCAGGAGAGTTCCTCGCCATGGCGCCCTAGGCGAGGCGGTAGAAATAACACGCTGGATATAGACGCACCTTACAGCTCCCTCGATCAATAACACACGCCACCACTTCTTCCCCTCAGCTCCATTTTGGCTTGCCTTCATTTCAAACTCTTGATTATGTCTTATATTTACTTCTAAATTTACTTTATATAATATATCAGTAAGTATGGATGATAATACCACATTTTGGGGAAAGGTAAGATGTTGATATGGACATCTTAAATAATAAAATCAGGTCTTTGAGCCTTAGCACCTGGATTTTCGTAAGCGTTCATTTAAAAAGCTAAAAGGATACATACATACACAGATTATGAGCAATACAGGAACTTAATGTATATACATTTTTCTGTAATATCAGTTAACATGGATGATACTAATGCTGCTGTTCAACATTCCCCCATTTTTTGGGGGGAAAAGTAACAACCTTTTACAACAACAAAATGTCACATCTGGATTTTTCTTTCAATCTAAATGTAAAAAAGCTAATAAAAGATATCCTGATGAAGTATGAACAAAAGCAATACTGGAGATCTATTTTATAATATTTGTTAGCATCGACGGTGCCTCTAATGTTGGGTGCTACCTACATAACTAATCTGTACTAATCTAGGGGACTGTGCTAGCATAAAGGGCTGGTGTGGTATGATGGGGGAGGGTGGTGGGAGGGGGGTTGAGGTGGGGGGAGCTGGTGTCCCATCAATGTGTAATGTCGACTGGCAGATTAGTTGGCAGAAAGGGATGTGACATCTGGTTTGGGCGGTGAATGGAAATGGGGTCAGAGGAGAGGAGCCTGTCAGCTGAGCCTGTGTGTGTGCTCTCACTGGTGTGTGTGTGTTTAACTCTATGTGCCATACAAACTCAGCACACACAAATAAAACACACACAAAGCAAACATGCTTTCATACAATACGCAGGGCACTACCTGTATGCAAACGGACCTAAAATGCACACACACACACACACACACACACACACACACACACACACACACACACACACACACACACACACACACACACACACACACACACACACACACACACACACACACACACACACACACACACACACACACACACACACACACACACACACACACACACACAGAACTAGCTAGCGTTAGCATTAGCATACGCATGCAATCTCACCTTGGCCATCTGGGCTTGGATCCCACTGGTTTTGAGAGCGTGCACGGCCTTGAGCGCCGCCGCAGGGCTATCAAAGTCTATGAAGCCGTAACCTGGGAGTGTAACAGAGCAGTGCTCATTCAAAACCCTGCTTTAAGTTTGCTGTCTCTGCTAATATGCTAAGTTAGCCACACTGCCTATATGCTAATAAATGCTAAGCTAGCCACACTGTCTCTTCTTATTAATGCTAAATTAGCGACAATATCTATGCTAATAGTTAGCCATGACGTCTCTGCTAGTACATGCCGAGTGACCCAAGCTGTCTCTGCTAATACATTCCACATTCTCTCTGTTAATACATGTTAAGTTAGCCACCCTGTCTCTGTTAATACATGCTAAGTAAACGATGGTGTCTCTGCTAATACAGGCTAAATTAGCTAATCTGACTCCTATAATACATGCTAAATGATCCGCGCTGTCTCTGCTAGTATATGCTAAGATAGCCACGGTGTCTCTGGCTAATACATGCTAAGTTAGCCATGCTGTCTCTGCTAAAGCATGCTAATTTAGCCAAGCTGTCTCTGCTGATACGTGATAACTTTACAACACTGTCTCTGCTATTACATGCTATGTTAACCATGCTATCGCTGCTAATAGATGCTAGCTTAGCTGAAGTGTCTCTGCTAATACATGCTATGTTAGCCATGCTGTCTCTGCTAATACATGTTAAGTTAGCCATACTATATCTGCTAATACACGCTACATTATCCATGCTGTCTCTGCTAATAGATGCTGTTAGCCATGCTGTTTACTGCTATACGTGTTTGACTACAGATGAGGGAACAAAAGAGATGGAGACAGTAGGCTAGTTAGAGTGCACTGACCTTTGCATTTGTTGGTTGTCTTGTCTAGGATGGCCTTAGCTGACTGGATCTTTCCATACCTGAGAAGAAACACACTTGATTACTACACAGTAGTCTATATATGTCTGCCATTGTCTATGTATAGAACTATAGTACCAAACGTGTGAAATTTATAATTTGTGTTTTTTTGTATTTTATTATTGCGTTCAGGGAACCTAGAAATATTCAATTACATTTCTAATAAATATTGTAGTATAACCATATCGTTTTATAATAACTTGTATTACTGGTGTTCCACCTTTTGTTCCCTTATTTCTGTACATCCTTTTCTATATACTATCTATTTGTATTTTACAATATTCTCAAATCAAGTGAATGTGGATATAATAGTGTAAACCACATTCATCAAGCCAGCACGTGGGCGTAGATGACACTATTCTGTATAAACCGGTCAGCTCCCTATCAGAGGGGTTGGTTCACACACACCTTTTCTGCAACAACTGGTATTGGCACTAGCCCACAGAAGTGCTTACATCATCATTCAGACCTGGTTGCTATGAAAAGCTCTTTCATTTCTGCTTTGTGCCGGCATACACTGCTGGGAAGGGGAACAAAACACGAGCCAGCGCGGCAGTAACAGCTGCTGCTGCCGCTTACATGGCCGCCTTCCTCTCCCAAGCGCCTGTGATTCAGCCCAGCCCCGCCGCACACACTCACACACACACTCAGCCCTGCTAATTACAGGGCTGCTCACAATGCTAACTAGTAGCCGCCTATGGCCCCACTACCTCCTCGCTACCTTAATTAAAATCACACACACACACGACTCCGCTTTTATTATGGAGGATCTTAATGAATTAACCTCTCTCACACAGATGTTTATTGTGTTGTTATAACATAGAGAGAGATGGGGGGGGAGAGAGAAAGAGAGAGGGGGAGTTAGGGAGAGAGAGATAGAGCCGCATACAGTGGAAGCTATAGATATTAGATATTTTTCATTCCCCACTTCCCTTACATTCCACAGTAGAAAGATTCATAATAAGGAAAGATAGAGATTACAGAGAGTGAGAGACAGGGTGTGCGTGTATGCATGCATATTTATGTATGTGAGGTGTGTGTATGTATGTATGTATACGTGTGTGTGTGTGTGTGTATGAGTGTGTGTGTGTGTATGCAAGCCTGTGTATTTACATGTGCCTGTTTGTGTGTATGTGCATGCCTGTATATTGTATGTATACTGTATGTGTATGTGATACATACTGCTGGCAGAGTTTGATGAGGTCCAAGTCGGTGGTTGCCGGGGGTAACCCCCGGATGTATAGGTTGGTTTTACTCAGCTGTTCCCAGCCGGTACTGCTGCTGTTACTACTGCTGCTGGGGCTGGGTGGAGTCATGGGGTACGACTACAGGAAACAAGAAGCACACAGGAAACGGTCACACACTTTACAGGTGGCTATGCTACAGTGGGCTCCAACAGATCAGAATCAGAGTTGCTTTTATTACATCTTAACGTACAAGTACGCAAGAGTAAAATTCTTAGGCTTGGATTCTCAACAGTCACATAGCAGCATCAATACAAGATCACAATAACAAAGTAATAATAACTAAATAATAACAGATTTCCTTGATGTTAGCATATAAAGGGCATGTGTTGGACAACATAAATATAAACTATTTCTATTCTACAGCTGGATAAGTGTAGTATCGACTGTCACATTCGGGAAGTGGCAAGAGAGTTAGGTAGGATGATGACTCATGTGGATATGATGACTCAGCTGTTCTGCACTTCACTGGAAATTCAGGAAACCACATCCGTTTATTGTAATAAGACTTACAGATACACACATTAGAGTTTAATATGCACATAGATTCCACGCAAGTAAACACACAAAATTAGACACACATTCACATTCATTATAACATACACATGAACACACAACATTAGACACACATGACATACAACATAAGACATTCATTAAAACCCAATATTACACACATTAACACCCAATATTAGACACACATCAACACACGTCTGAAATACTCTTATTACACAAATAGAAATTGTTACACAAATAGAAAATGACTCATGTGTAAATGAATGTATAAACACACACACACAAGCTAAGTCCTAGTAGCCAATCACACGGGACGTTTCAATCATGCATACTGTAGTCTACTGTAGTAAACATGCCAGCTCAATAAATGAAGGCATTGTGGTTGTTCATACACATTGTCGACATGACAGGGCCACTTAGTCACTCAACCGATCAGTAAAATACAAACACACAGCTTTTTTTGACAAGGCACAGCCATGCTCCTAGCAACAGACTACTGGTACTGTTGTAGCATCCACCAGGAAGGCCTTGTCCCATAGGTTAGTGTGAAGTGAACGTGCAGGAAGGCCTTATCCCATAAGTTATTGTGAGGTGAACACGCTGGCAGGTCGAGTCACATTGTGGCTTGTGCATTGTATATTAGTTGAATACATACAGGCAGGTCTAGTATGCAAGTCCTGAGCAAACAAAGAAGGGGCATGTCTCATTCTGTACAAATACATGTAGTATTAGTTAGGGGTGGGTAAAAATCGATTTATGTGACTATTGGAATTGTTTGCTTTCCCAAAACTAGTATCGTCTGGTTGACTCAAAAAATAATAATTTAAGAAAGAAAATATATGCCAATAACGTAATATCATCTTAGGATGTTTTCACACCTAAGTGTGATTCGGTTTGCGTTCACACAGGGCTTTGTCAAGCAAACCAAACGATGTAAACACATGTTTCGCTGTTGAATGGGGTTGCTCGTCTATTGGATAGAAAATCTTCCTTGTTCCTTCCTTTGTGGCTTCTTTTGTTATCATTTTGATTGGGTGTTCCTACAAATTAAAAATAACTGAAGAAAGCGAACAGTGTGAGACCCTGGCAGGACAAGGCCTTGTTGAGCTTGGTACGGCACCACCTGATTGTACTACGTCTGCTAGCAAATCATTTTATTCTAGGAAAAGTTCACATATCCTAGAGCCCTCCTACAGAGGGCGCTATGCTGTATTCTCCTATAGTAGATTCCCATCAACTATGTTATGTTATGTTCTGTTCAGTCACATTTATATGTAAAACAATGGCAGACATTGACAGACATGTAGAACCAGAACCTCAACATTATACCCATAGGTTAAAAGAAGAACTTACACCAAAAATCGTAATATCATATCGCAATTTCTTTTACAGAATATCAATATTTACCGAAGCACAGTATATATCGGCACTTAAAAATAGTTGTAATATCGTTTTGTGAGGTCTGTGCAATGCTTTTCCCTAATATTTTTTGATGTTCTGTTCATATTTCCTGTTTGATATTCAAACCTTGTACCATTGTTGTACACAATGCTGTACGTACACAATTTCAGGACTCAGACAGAAGATAATTTGCATTATCTTCACGTCATTGGTTTAATACAATTTACAGAACCCTGGCAACAAATGAAGATGAAGGAGTAGGATAAGGGATTGCAACAAGATCCTAACAGCATTTTCACATGCATCAATGGCTGTGAACTAAAACACATAAATACAAATAGCACAAGGGCAAATTAATGCACATCTAAATACTAGAACATTCCTCAATAATGCTATACGGTTTTATTAGAAGCATCTCCATCTTAGAAACCAGAAATATTTATTGGGGTCACTTGGGTGACTGTGTGAGTAGGTCACTACTACTAAACTTACTATAGCCTACTAAGTTTCTTGCTAAACCCCACACCAACACACTGACACACACTAATACACACACATTAGTACACAAAAATACATAAACACACACACACACACACACACACACACACACACACATCAATACACACATACACAACCCCACACATCCTAGTTAGTTCCTGGATGACGTCAACAACAGTAAAACAGTGTCAAAGCTACATGGAATAACGTCATTGTAAGATCCCATGCAGAAAAGCATAGTGACCGATTGTGTTTAATTTCACACTGCTGTCTGGCCGGGTACGAAAATTATAAAATGTGGCCGTCTTAAACAAGGACTTGAATGACCTAAAAAACACTTAGTGGTTCTTAAATCAGATTATTGGGTCCAGTAAAACGGATTAAGTATATTTACCTATGGCAGACACGAATATTACCGGTTATGATTGAATAACAGTTTTGAATAAAAGCAATGGGGACAACACAACAAATAAAAATAATACAATTAGTAGGCTACAGAGGGAGGTTCCTTGCCAAATTGGAAATGAAGATGGATAACCTGTGACTATGAATCTGATAGCCAAACGCCGACCTGTCGATGTCTATGTAATTTGGTACATGAGGCAGTTTAGTGTAGCCTGTACGATTTAATAAATAACACATCGCTTAACGACGACATTAATGTGTTTTTTTTCCTGAGCTCTCTGGCATCCATGACAGGAATGGTATAGGAAGAGATGGGAAGGGAAAGTCATCTCGTCTACACATATGGTCGGATCATCCATGGCTGTTACCACCTACCAGTGTGTTCCCATACCAATCGCCACATCAAGATTGTATAAATGAGTAGTTTTGGCTGTGTAGTCTTTGTCTTAGCAAGAGAGATAGCTATTTAGAGGTTATATTGCAATATCTCCTCCGTGTTAGCAGAGAAGGGCTTTCCAATGTCACGAAAGGATTAAGTTATATCAGCTTTTACTGCTCATCAAAAGCCCATCCTAGAAGTATCCAAGCAAAAGATAGCAATATATACAGATAGGCCTAGATATTTCAATGTTTTGGCCTACCTGCTTTCGATTGGTAGTCTTCAACGGGTTCCCTGTATTAGCAAAGATCATCCTGGTGGTTAACTTGTGGTTTATTTTCCTAATTAGAGCAGACACACGACACACGGACGGTTTTCCTTAATAATCCATCCCGCTAAAACATCCGCATCGTTAAAAATATACCCTCAAATCAAGCTAAAGGAGGACCCTCCCTAATTTACATAGGCACTGACACATCTATATTTCTCCAGATGAATTGAAACGATGGACCAAACCTACGGTCCCGTTCATTGATCTACGACGTCCTGCCGACGGCTCCAGAGTCCCCACCTACTACAGACGATACCATCTCCCCAACCATAGGGGTGCTCGGGCTAAATACATTGTTTTCCCAGTCTCAATATAAACACATATTAATGTTTTTTCAACGTGGGAAATATAAGACTAACTCGTTAATGCAGCCCATGGGACTATAATAGACGAAAATAGAGTCGTGGATTGTATTTATCGTAAAATGTATTTAGCTGTACACCGAGCGTTTTACAATTACTCTGGTCCGCGCATACCAAGCATTCCTGGCGCCCCTTTCCCCCTCCCTGTTGAACCCCTCCCCCAGTCCGACACACACACACACACACACACACACACACACACACACACACACACACACACACACACACACACACACACACACACACACACACGCACACACACACACACACACACACACACACACACATACACACACACACACACACACACATACACACGCACGAACATGTCAGGGATTCAGGATGCGATGAAACGAGCTCTGAACTAGAGGTCACCGAATCCCTGACTCCATGAGATGAAGTGATGGACCACTACATTGGACCAAGACATCAATACACGCGTTTCCATTATGATTTCGCTAGATGTTCTAATAGGTTTATTAGGCCTACTATTTTATTTCTTTCAAAACGGTGTACATGTGTTATATCCTTTATCTCCTAATGCAATATTGATTTTTAGTTGATGGGGTTTAGTTTGATGCATGTCTATTTGTAATATAAATAAACCAATGACAATATCTAATTACAACAAGTTCCAAACCATGTTTGGAAGTGAACCAATGCCTTATTACCATGGCACGTTTATTATATCATTATTATGGATATTTATAAGTACCAGCTTTGCATAGGCCTACCATGATACGAACAGATTTAAAACATGTATTATACTCTTGCTGAGCTTTGGAAACGCATACTACAGATCATATCTTAAACAGTATGCAATTGTGTATCATACGTGACCGAAGAACCAGTGACATTTTAATCGAGCTCTCATTCACATCTAAAGTGGATCCATTCAAGCTTCACTCGCGCCCGTTTCACTATGGAGCCCTCCGGAGGTTTCTAAAGTGAAGCCAAATCTAAATCTAAACAATATGCGGGCCCCGGACGCCCGCTTAAAGCGTCACATTTCTCTTCCTGATTCTGTCCGCTGGAAGGTTTATGGTTTCAGACTCACAGAGGTGTCATGTTACAAAGCTGCGCCTTAATGCCCTCCGGAAAGTGAGAAGTAGCATTTGATCCGTGGAAAGGACTAATCGACTGCATACATGTGGAATAAGACCAGACACTCATGGACTTTGCATGGACTTTGCATTAGGTCATTCAAGTCTCACGCAAATTAACGAAGGCACACACACACACACACACACACACACACACACACACACACACACACACACACACACACACACACACACACACACACACACACACACACACACACACACACACACACAAACACACACCTCCATCCATCCGTCCGTCTATCCATCAACCTTCCTACATACCTACTT
This sequence comes from Lota lota, assembly GCA_026745465.1. Taxonomy (NCBI): domain Eukaryota; kingdom Metazoa; phylum Chordata; class Actinopteri; order Gadiformes; family Lotidae; genus Lota; species Lota lota. Next base: position 4,540,692 of record JACYXH010000659.1, read on the forward strand.
ATCTTCTTTCTATCTATCTATCTATCTATCTATCTATCTATCTATCTATCTATCTATCTATCTATCTATCTATCTATCTATCTATCTATCTATCTATCTATCTATCTATCCATCTATCCATCTATCCATCTATCCATCTATCCATCTATCCATCTATCCATCTGTCTGCCTACCTGTCTATATCTATTCTAATAATATATCATTAAAATGCAAATTCCTCTTATCCAGAGGGGAAAAACCCTCCTAGTTTTACAACAACAGTATGAGAAACGTGGACGAGGCGCCACCATGTGGTGTAAACATGTAAGTGCCAGACCGTCCGACGAGGGGATGAACGTCATCTTTCTGCGCCTCATCTTCAGCGTAACAGGATTCGGGCTGATTCATTGCGTTAGCCTTTACATCTCACTGGATTTATCCCAAATTAAAACTATTAATATAACCCTTTCTGAACATCTACAGGTAAGTTTAGATTGTGATTACACTTATGAACTTGTAGCGTAACGGGAATAGAATAAAGAGGTCGATAATGTTTCAGTAACGTGTTGTTTCTTTCTGTTGTGTTATCTTCTTTTATTTAGCCTAGCCAGCTAACGTCAATGTTAGCATACAAGCAGGAGCCCCTCCTGTGAGACATGGAATCATGAGTATCTTTATGATTTTAATCAAATGTAAATACATTGTCAGGTAACGCTCAGGTCCCACCGTAGACTCTGTTCTGGAGAGCTACTGGTTGAATGGTTATTTTGGATTAACGGGTGACTAGCGTGTTAGCCGCCTGATGCCAAGTCATTCGGATGTTTTGAGTTGTTTTGGTCGTCTTAGAGACTCTTTTATCCAAAGCCACTTTCAGGGGTTTCATATACCTGTTCTTAATATCCCGGTGGGGGCTATGATATCTTGCTCAAGGATGGCTCCAGGTGGCCTTCGGACATTGGGGGTCCGAACCCACAACCATTTAACTGGGAGTCCCAAGTCCTATCCACTACCAGACTACCAGCTACAAATAAGCTGAAGTGATGAATTATAAAAGCCAAGTTTCCTTTGTTCATTTTCCGCCAGATCCGACATGGACCGGCTGCTGAGGCTCGGAGGAGGGATGCCAGGGCTCGGACAGGTAGGTCTGGGTCTCTGAAAGGTCCTTACTGCGGTTGTGTTCAGCTCTCTTTGCATGCCCATCAGCGAATGAGTTCACCATTGACTATAAATGGGCTCGCAACTTTTCGGGCCATAATTCCCCAACCAAGCCTTTCCCTACGATATCCTGACTCTATGTAGTACTATTAAGTGATTTAGCAGACACTTTTATCCAAAGCGATTTGCAGTGAATTCAGGCATCCTGCTCAACAATGTACAGAGGAAGATTGTAGACATTGGAATATGAACCAAGAACCTTTTGACTGGGAATCAAGCACCATAACCACTACTAGACTACCCTGCCCGCTGAAGCCACTATTTAGTTGTTTGAATCCATGATGTAATTTGTGATTGTTTAATGCAGTCATCAACATCAATACTATTAATAAATAAATAATTAAATATTAATTATAAAAACGACTGTCATTGAACTGCTTTCTTTTCCTGATTGGCCACCCAAGGGTCCCCCAACAGACGCTCCGGCGGTTGACACGGCAGAACAGGTGTACATCTCCTCGTTGGCACTGCTCAAGGTGAGAAGCAACCACGTCCTCTCTGAGAATCTCAATTAAATTAAATTATTTTCATTTGTCACGTGTGCGATTATCCTTGACAATGTTTAGCAGATTGCTACACGTTGTCTATGTGAGTATATTAGAAGAAAGTAATGAGATTGAACATATACACATATATTGGTGTATGTTAATATGTATGAATGATGTGCTGCGGTGGGCCTATTTTCTATAGCGATGGTGTACGGGAAAATAATGAGAATGATACAAATAATAATGGCAGGCCCTCGGTAATGTCCTCAATAAGCATCCTGATGGCCTGGGGTAGAAGCTCCTCAGCCTCTCTGTGCTGAGAATGCTGTCCCACCTGTAATTTCTCCCTGGGTGCAGAATTGTTTGTGTTTTTTTTGTTCTAAGAGTGCCTCCTGTTCCCTGTGGTCCACTAGATGCTGAAACACGGGCGTGCCGGGGTGCCCATGGAGGTGATGGGTCTGATGCTGGGGGAGTTTGTTGATGACTACACAGTACGAGTGATTGACGTGTTCGCCATGCCACAGTCAGGGACTGTACGTACCCATCTATTGCTCTGTAGTGTTCTTCTTCTTTTTCACGTTTCAAAAGTGTCTTCAAAAATACTAAAAATAAAATGCACATAAACTACTAGATATAATATGCATACAAATGGTTAATTATGAAATATCTGGTGGGCATATGTTGTTAACTGTATTATCCTTGTGATATGTAGTTAATGGACATTAATAAAGACAACAAACAATTTATTGGATTCAAAAAAGATTTTTGAGAAAGATTTTTGACTGGAATTTGCAATTTGAAATTAAATGTGAAAATCTAAACAAACTTGAAATGGAGAATATAAGTATATACTGCCATATAACTAAATACCTGAGTTGGAAAATGCTCACTACATTGTGTGACAGGATGTTGACTTTCTTGCTGTGTTGTGATGTGTGACTATAATCGTCTCAAATGCTGGTCCTCTCTGTGACAGGGTGTGAGTGTGGAGGCCGTGGACCCTGTCTTTCAGGCCAAGATGTTGGACATGCTGAAGCAGACCGGCAGGTGATGTTGACGACCAGAGCTTCTCGTAGTACCTTTGCATGTGTGTATGTGGCATTGCCTCATTGGTTAGGATAGATCAAGGATGGACCACTAGAACAACCAGAGATGAGTGAATCTGGCAGTTTCTTAGATGGCGGTGAATGGTATTGTTTAATACGCATGAAGGGTTTTATTATGATGGTGTGACGCTCGGCTGAAGAATATAGTTGGTGTGAATGGGGTTAGGGGACCTGTTTACCTTTTCTAGTCACAGAAAGGTACAGTTATCTCTGCAAACACTAACACTTAATATTTGTATAAGTGAATTAACTATTAACAACACATATCAACGCAATGGGAAATATCTAAAATGATGTTTAGTGCATTAAGCAACCATCATCGGGGGACTGTGATGTGTTTGGTGAATTAAACAACCTTCAGTGGGTTACTGGGATGTCCTTGGTGAATTAAACAACCATGGTGTGGGGTGGCTCTGTCCTAACCCTGGCTGGTCGCTGTGTGTGTGGACAGGCCTGAGATGGTGGTAGGCTGGTACCACAGTCACCCCGGGTTCGGCTGCTGGCTATCTGGCGTGGACATCAACACCCAGCAGAGCTTCGAGGCACTGTCGGAGCGGGCCGTCGCTGTGGTGGTCGACCCCATCCAGAGTGTCAAGGGAAAGGTAGGATCTGTCTCCATCTGTCTTGTCTCTCGTGCTGTCTGGCTGTCTCTGTATATCTTGCTTTCTGTCTGGCTATGCATCACTCTTTCTGTCCTCTATCACTCTCTGTCTGTCCTCTATCACTCTCTGTCTGTCCTCTCACTCTGTCTGTTCTCTATCACCCTTTCTGTCTCTTGCTCTCTTTTGCTTTCTGTCTCTTGCTCTCTTTCTGTCTCATAAAATATTAGAGATCGGGTTTTAATTTGCCAGTTTAAAGTTATTCCTATGTGTTCAATATATCGGACAGTTGTGTAAAAGCAGATAATGTCTCTTCCGATTTCTATTGATTGTTGCTCAAATGTAGTTTTTGAGGCATGAATAAATGTAAAATAAGAATCAAAATTGAACTAGGGACAAGAAGTACAGTTTAAAAAAGGTCTTGATTGGCGTAGTCAATATTGCTTGGTGCTAAGCAGGTGTTGTGTTTTCCCATGGTTTCCCAGTAGAAGTGACTGAGTTTGATGTGATCCCTCCAGGTGGTGATTGATGCCTTCAGGTTGATCAACGCCAACATGATGGTTCTGGGTCATGAACCACGACAAACCACATCCAACCTGGGTCACCTCAACAAACCCTCTATCCAGGTGAGCTGTCCCCAACATCACCTGTACAAGATGTTTAGAATGATCAAATTATTTTGGATCTGGTCTTTTTACATTTACATTTCTACCACTTGTATTGTGTATACACTTGTAGAGATATACTTGTAGACTATATATACTTTCCTTTTTCATTCCTATTACTGTCCTGTATTTTTTGCTGTGACACCCAATTTCCCACCTCAGCTTAATAAATAAATAAACCCGATAATTCTGGTTGGATTTTAATACCTTGGACTTGAGATAAAGATCCTGAGCGGTAAAGGTACATACATTGTTTGAGTTAACTCTCTGACTTCCTCTGTCTCCGTTTCCAGGCTCTCATCCACGGTCTGAACAGACACTACTACTCCATCACCATCAACTACAGGAAGAACGAGCTGGAGCAGAAGGTCTGGATCACACACAACACCAGCCTCTGATAGGACGCAGTGGTCAGATTAGTCTACATGGTGCTGTGTCTTATTGGACGCAATGGTCACACAACTCAACCTCTGTGTCTCTTGCATGTAGATGCTGTTGAACCTGCACAAGAAGAGCTGGATGGAGGGACTGACCCTGACGGATTACAGTGAGCACTGCAAGCTCAACGAGAACATCGTCAAGGAGATGCTGGAGCTGGCAAAGAACTACAACAAGGTACGCACTGGAAACTACAACTGCTGCCTGCGGGCCTCGACACCCTTATAGTCGCACATGCGACTAAAATTGAAGCACTCTTTGTGGTGAGGGATGAGTTGTTTCAGAGATGAGCAAAAAGCCATTCATTCATTCATGAACATGCCAGTCTTTGTGTGCCTCTTAATGTCTTAGAGGGCCACTAACCTTTTAGACACAGGTGCACAGCACTCCTTTGGAAAAAGGTCAGCTTAGAACTCTGGTTGCTCGAACATTTTTTAGTTATGGTTTCCCCCGATGCTGTTTATTTGCGTAGCCAATGTATTTAACCACATCCTGGGTATATCTTTAAAGTCACTGTGAAGAAACCCTTAACAGCCAAGATAACAGCTCTTGTTGTTTGCGTCAATGTTATTCTCGAATACATACCACACATACCTCTGTATCTTTACCGTCTCTAACTGTGAGGAGATGCTCAAGACTGAAGGTAGGTGTGATGTAAAGGAGGAGAAGGGGATGTGATTCAAGAGTCCAAGCTGATGAAAACAGTAAATGTTAACCTTTGACCTCACAGGCTGTGGAGGAGGAGGACAAGATGACACCAGAACAGTTGGCCATCAAGAACGTTGGAAAACAGGTGAGTCGCGTCTGCTCATAACGTCTGATGCATTCATAATGTAAGCATAAGTGGGTGGAAGTATTTTCCTGTACCTGTTTGCATGCAACTACATGGACTCTTCTAATGATTTCATGGGATTCTGTCTGATCCCGTAGTCACAGGTTTTGATAATGGTCGATTGGCATGGGTCACCTTGACATAAGCAACACTAGAACTTGGATCACAATATGTTTCAGCATTTGTTTTGTGTTGGATCTAATGACTTATCTCCCACCACCCCCATCCTGTCAGGACCCCAAGAGACATCTGGAGGAGCATGTGGACGTACTGATGACCTCCAACATCGTCCAGTGCCTGGCGGCCATGTTGGACACAGTGGTGTTCCAGTGACCGCTCTGTCTGTCCTCAACTGTTAATATCGCAATGCTCTGCTTTTCTTTTATATAGAATAAATGTGTGTATGGGAGTCTGACTTCTGTCCTTATTGTGTTTGATCTTGGTTGGCCTCCTCAACTGCATACCAGTTCAAATAGATTTTTGGTTTGTTAAACATTTGCATTCATTTTAATGGGAAGATTACAACAGTGCCCATCAGCACTCTTCTAACCCAGGATCCAGCGGGGCTACAACGTTACAGCAGAACTTCTGGGGGGAGACGGCACAGAGCCTGGGCCAGAAACTGCAAAGTGCAGAGTTGCGCCTTGTTTCCTGTTTCGTTAAGGAGATATTCTACCAAAGAGAAACTCAATACTACCAGTGGATGAAACTTTCAGAAGGGGATTTTAACGTGTATTTCTACAGTGGCCAGTCTTCACAGTGTTGATTTGAAACCTTTACAGACACTTTTTAACAGTTTACTACTGCTGGATGAGTTTGTGTTTGGTGTTAGCCAATTACGCGCTTACAGATTCCCGCCTCCAGGAACATAATTGGTCTAAACAATTATGGCCACATAAGCTCGCCAATTAGATGTCATTTCAGTTCACGATTCATTTCATAATGATCCAAAACTTAATGCAAACAATTTGTATTGTGTAATAATAATCTGTACCTTCAATTATGCTGACCTTTTATTTGTCAAATGATATGTAGTTTGATGGGTGTCTGAACAGTAAAGACCACTAGGTGCTGCAATACGTATTCATTTCATAAGAGCGTAGCTGGGCCCTCCCACCAATTCAGTTGCTTACGTGCAGTGACGATTTCGTACAAAACTGCAAACAAATGAGTGTCTTTATTGGAAACCTTTTTCGAGACTCAAATAATGTCTGATAGGTTATTCCTGGAAAAGTGCTCATATTATTGTAAACGTTCCCTTCAAATGTTGTGAAAACATTCCTTCGGTCCTTGTTAATGGAACACACATGGATGGGTGAATCATGCACTGACCTTAAACACATTGGTCATTTTTTTCTTTAATCAAACTAAAGCACAGACGGAGGACACTTCAAATTCAGTTTATCGCTTACATAATTATTATTTTGCAGATGTTCTCAGACAGGAGAGCGGTGTACCCCTATATCTGGTGATGCAATCCTGCTAGTCATACCATATACAATGAATGCAGGAATTTATTGCATTATTTTAATGGTCATCTTCCGATGCAACACAACACCTCTATTATTGTATTTCAAAACACAATACCTCTAATACTCTCACACAACAGGGCACAGAGGGTTCGGGTTCAGACTCAAAACTCAAACAACCCTAAACTCATGACTACTAAATATGGCCTGATGGTGTTTATGGCTGCAGAAGGTGGTCAGCTCAAGCCTCACCCAGTTTGAACTCTGACCCCTAAACCACAGATAATACTGCAGATGAAGGGTTTCCACTGCACATTGGATGTACGTCAGTCTGGTGTTTGACCTTTCGACATGAGGAAGTGAAAGAGGAATCTTTAGGTGGGTCATTTATACTGATTTAGCCAACAGCCAGCACTTCTCCCTCTTTCTACCCCCCTTGTCAACCAGGGTGTGTGCGTGCACGTGTTTTTATGTGGTACAGGGAGGGTACGTGTGCGGAATGTAATCATAGATACACATCTCGACATGTTTACTGATAGGAATCTCAGAACAGCCGTGGCAGAACGTTGGATTCAGCCGGGCCATCTCTCGACCACTGGACCCACCAGGGAAGAGCCGGCCGGTGGGGCGTCGACCCGTATGTTATCTCATCCCAGTGTTTTGCTCTCCATCCCAGCCTCCTTCCCTGGCCCGGGGCCCGACAGGCTGGCCTGATGGTATTAATCCCTGGGAGAGAAGGCTCTGGGTCTTAATGGGTTTACAGGACGCCTGCCAGCCCCTCTGTTACCACAGTGCTAACTCATGCGGGGTGGTGCCAGAGAACACGTAACCCCCCCCACACACACACACACACACACACACTATGATAATATTAATAATAATATAATAATAATAATACATTTGATTTGAAGTATTTTTAAAGGGACTAAAGGCAATGTACAAATGTCAGGTTTAAAATCCAAAAAGGAACAAACGAGACACAAGGAACGAACAACACAGGAGACGGTGTACACTCCTGGGTGTGTAGGGGGGACGAAGTAGAGGCACAGGAGAGAAAACCGGGGGATGTGAATGCGAGGCTGAACAGATGTGTTTATGTGGTAATGTCATATTACTTTTCTTGCATGGACCATATTGCAGCCATTGTGGGCCCCTAAGGGGCCTCCACCGTGAACTTTGGCAAATTCGTCATCTCAGGTTGAATAACAAGGCCCCTGTGATCCAGACAGGAGACGTTAAGCAGAGGACAGCCAGTGTGATGTCTCGGTGTGTTTGTGAGCTTCATTATTTACATTCTATTACTTAGAAATAAAAAGGATGTGTGTGTGTGTGGGTGTGTGTTAAGAGATTCATTGTCGGGACTACAAGAACCGATAATGATTCCTCCAGACGTGACGTGAGGGAACAGCTATGTCTGCCCGAGATTAACGTTCCGAAAGTCACGTGCACGCGCCTTCTCTGTGTACGCACATCCTGTAAAGTCTGAATAGAACAATGCTATCAGTGGCATATTGTACCTGCAACTCTCTCTCTCTCTCGTGCATTTAATCACCGCATCTTCACTGTGACATACACATGTGCCTGTATAGTACACACACACACACACACACGCACCACTCCATCACCTTGTTCAGAGGAGAACAATAAATGTACTGGTTTTGATTACGTTCAAATCTGAGATACAGAGAATACAGACAGGAAATTATACGTTCACTTCCTGTTCACCCTCTCCTACTACTCGGTGGTCCTTGTGAAGCTAACCTTTGGAGAGAGAGGTCAGCTTGACATCTATGATCAGTTACACACACACCTACATCCATACCCAGTTATGTGTGTGTGTGTGACTATCCTTTTCTACTATTTGTGACTAGACTATCATTCCATTCAAGCTGTCCCCTGCTCTCAACTGAATATAATCACTGACTGTTCTACAGATCCAACTCTCTAGTGCAGACCGTTCCTGGCAGAGCTGACGGTCGGACCGCGAGCCTGAGGGTTAGTGGTTAGTGAGAGTGAGGGAGTTAGAGGCTGATCTGTGAGTCATGGATGTGTTGCGATGCTATGAAACAGCTGGCCCGGGTTTGTCACCTCCTGCTGTAAACTGCTGATGCTGCAGAAACAGACGTGAGCCGTCTGAGCGATGTCAGCTCTCTCTGCGACGGTTCCAAGTGTGAGTGTGAGTGTGAGTGTGTGTGTGTGTGTGTGTGTGTGTGTGTGTGTGTGTGTCTTCTCTCTCACCACACATCCCAGCCTTCTCATTCTCGTTTTACAGTCTCTCTCCTATGTTAGGCGTTCCTATTAACTTAACCATGGACTGCAGGTTAACATGGCCTCCAAGAGCTTGTAATGTGGCGAGCATGGTGAGGCCAGACATTAACATGCTCTCTGAGGGCTTTTAATATAGTGCGCACAGTGATTCAAACCAGCTGTGTTCTATCTGCTCTGAGCCCTCTGCTCTGCTGTGATGGTCAGTTACCAGGTCCCAGAACAGACCCTTCCACTACAGACATTTACAGCT
>JACYXH010000659.1:4555000-4597500 GCA_026745465.1 Lota lota
CAGTGATGTGTCCTCTGAATGCTTGGCAGGTAAGCTTTCACAGACAATGAATGTGTGGTGTATTTGTGCAGAAATAAAAGATTAAAAAAAACACAGAAAACAGTAGAATAAAATAAATACAAATAGGAAATAAAAAAGAAAATCCGCTAATTTTATGATTTTAGCATGATTTTATCAAGCCCAACTGGTAAAGCAAGGCATAACCACTGCCAGGGTTAGGTTAGGGCAGGGGTGGGCAATAATCTTTCAATGGGGGCCACTTAAGAAATTCCGAATGCCTTTGAGGGCCAAGGAAATTCTGTCATGTCATAACCATTAGATTGGATTATAGAAAATATATTGCTGTAACTCTTATTAAGCATTTGTAATTAAAAGTCAGTACAAATTTATGTGAATAAAATTATTATCTTTAATTCACCATGTACACAACAGAAATACAGATATTATATATAATTATATTATATATAAGTATAGTTTTTTTTTTTTTACCTATCTGTATCTGTACCAAGTGTACTGAACATGAACAGGTGTATTGAACTGCATCCAAACATCCACATTTGATAATGTAACCATTACAACCCACCCATAAAAAACATACTCAGTGGGAGGAGCTAAGTCTCTGATGGGCTTGAACAAGCGCTCTGAAGTCAGGTGTAATTCCTGATGTCGCTTTGTGCTGCACAGCTGACAGGTGTTCATCACTGAGAGAGGATCTGTATCTGGACTTGTTATATTTCATCAATGAGAAAGTCTGTTCACAAATGTATGTTGATCCAAAGAGAATCAGCATTCTTTGAGCTTGATTCCTTATCTGTGGAAAGTTCTTCTCTTTGAAAGACGAGTAGACTGCTGGTAAAGGCACTGATTTGAAGTGGTTTGGAAGCAGGACATCAGACTGCAGGTCAATGAGTTCCAGTTGGACATGACTGGGAGCTTTGTCCACATCACAAGTGAAAGGAGAGGAGATCAGGAGCATGTCACTTTCCACTGCTTTGAAATCTTCAAAACGCCTTGCAAACTCACCATGTAAGGTCTGCAACATGGATTTATATATCTTGCAGTGATCAGCTGATAGAGTCCTCTCTTTCAGTGTGGGAAGGTGGGTGAATGTGTTGCTCTCCATTTGGTGAGATAGAAGCAGCAGCTTCTGCGTGAAGGCCTTAACTAGGCTGTACATCTCATGTACAAAGAGGCCCTTGCCTTGTAATGTTGTATTCAGTTCATTCATGAGAGCAGTCACATCAACAGCAAAGGCCAAATCAGCAAGCCAGTCCGCATTAGTTAGTTCAGGGACATCCTTTCCTTTCTTCTGACAATAAAGTTAACTATTTTAGTGACAATATCAACCACATGGTTAATTTGCAGGACTGACTTACATAGCACCTCCTGATGAACAATGCAATGTAAAAATACCAGTTTCTGCTCTGGGTTGATTTCAGTCACTTTATCCTGCATCCTCTTCAACAGACCTACATTTCCCCCCGTCAAATTAGGACAACCATCGGTTGTAACACCCACCAACCTTTCCCAGTTCAGCCCCAACCTTTCCCTGCAATCAGTTTCCTCTCCAAATACAAAATATTGTGGCAGCGGCAAGGGAAGGGCCAACAACTATTTATTTATTTGTAAATGTATTTTTTTTTTTTTACTAATTACTAATATTTTGAACTCGCGGGCCACTCAGAACCGGCCGGCGGGCCACACGATGCCCAGGTCTGGGTTAGGGGTTCCATTCCCCCTGTTGCAACCCATAACAAGAATATATTGTAACACGCTTTGGATGAAAATATCGAATGTTGAAATGACACAATTATATTATATTATGTTATATCTATTATTTATGTTACATTATATTATATATATATATATATATTATTTATATATATATATATATATATATAATTTTTTTATTAGGCTCTATTTATGTCAGGGCCTCCTCCCCCTCCCTGCAGTGTGTTCTGTCCCATAGAGAGTCACCTCACCTGGGGGTGAGGGTGGGTCGGGAGGCTGTCCCCTCCAGGTGTGGTGGCAAGGCTGTAGCGTCTAGACGGGAACCAGTGAGTAAGGCGGAGGTTACGGCCGTGTTTTCTAGTCTGCTCATGATATTTCCTATCACTGCTGTGGAAAATTAGGATGCATCACCCAGATATATCACACCGTTGTGTAAGAACTCTGGGTTTGTGTTAGAGAGAGAGAGAGAGAGAGCGAGAGAGAGAGAGAGAGAGAGAGAGAGAGAGAGAGAGAGAGAAAAAGAGAGAGAGAGAGAGAGAGAGAGAGAGAGAGAGAAAAAGAGAGAGAGAGAGAGAGAGAGAGAGAGAGAGAGAGAGAGAGAGAGAGTGAGTGTGTGTGTGTGTTAGTGCATGTGTGCTTGTGTGAGTCAGTCTGCTTGTATTCGTGCGTGTGTGTGTGTGTTAGTGCATATGCACGTGTGTGAGTGGGTCTGTTTGTATTCGTGCATGTGTGTGTGCATGCCTGTATATACTATATGTCTATGTGTGTATGTATCTGTGTGTGTATCTGTTTGCATTAGCGTGTGTGTGTGTGTGTGTGTGTGTGAGTGTGTGTGTGTGTGTGTGTGTATGTGTATATCTAGGGTTACCAAGTGACAATAGTTGATATTGAAGAAAGCCCAGCTGATTGGGCAACACGTGGGTTACGTAGACAAGTTTCTAACACACTGACATATGGAGGGACAGCAGGCTCACTGCAGTCCCTTCTTTTGGTCTCTTGTCTTATAGAAAAACCTAAATGATGCTCCTGTGTTGGGCAGCAACAGAGTGTCTGCACTTTTGTGGCCATGATGTCATTCAAAGATCCAGAACAAAGACAGACAGACAGAAAGACAGGCAGACAGACAGACAATCTAACTGAAAACGACTGAAACCCTAAACGTTTCTCTACTTTGCTAAGTCAGGTAGACAGGCAGGCATGCAGGCAGACAGACAGACAGACAGACAGGCAGGCAGGCACGCAAACAGACAGGCAGGCAAACAGAAAGACAGACAAGCAGACACAAAGGCAGACAGACAGACAGACAGACTAACTGAAAATGACCCAAACCCTCAACATTGCCCTGCTCGTCATTCTTCTGAAAGGATTTTGCTCTCTACTGTGTATCTACTGTGGCAGTGATGTCATCAGGAATGTGAAAAACAGACAGACAAATGCCCACACCAGTGTTCCTTACTAAAAATTACCAGAGGTTCTGATCTGCTATGGACAAGGACGTCTCCTGTGCCCAACTGCTTCCCGTACGTAGATGGAGCTAATCATTTGAGAAGCCAGGTCATGGAAAGAACCCATAAGAGGCTTGGGACTGGCAGCGAAGGGAACATTTTGGCCAAACTAACATCTGGACTCAATATATAACTATTTATAAAGCGGTAGTGCCATTGGTATTTTACTGTAATTAGTATTCTTATATTATCTTGTTTAATCTGCACTGTTCTTTAATGCTGCTACTGTAACACTGGAATGAATAAAGTGTTATCTGGTCTTCTCTTCTTGTTACTTTCTTTACTCGTAAGCATTTCTCCAGGGGCCTTGATCACTAGGGAGCTGCAATGGAGCCCTTGGGGCCCCAAGCTGTCCTGAGTTGACTGTGAGTGATTATCTGTATGTTTATTGTGGAATATTGTAGATTACAACACAATCTTAGGGCCTACTTTACTATGTAGCGGCCCTGTTTGTCTAACGGCACGATATGTTACCAGTTCTTCTGCATCTTGATATTGGAGTGACATTAGTTCAATATTTCTCATCAGATGTTTATTTAAAGGTCGTCTCACTATCCTGTGTGAGGTGCTCCTCGTGCAGTCCACTAGTGTGGATGCCAAGGTTTTGAGCCGGCGCTGTGAGAGCTGAAATTAGCTGAGCCGGAAGCATTTAATAAAACATCCATGGGCCAGATTCCGACAGTGTGAATAAACAGTCAACCCAGTGTGTTTGTGCGTAAGTGAGAGTGTATGTGTGTGAGTGTGTATAAGTGTATGTGTGTAGAGGCATTCTCCACCTACTGGACATTCTCTGGAACCGCGCCCTGTCTACGTGCCCCACCCTCTCTTCCTCCCTCCCAGCCTGAAGCAGTTGATTCATGGCGTGCGGTGAATCGCAGCCTCTGTCTCCTCAGAGGAACAATCATGCTGGACGTTGACCTGTGTCACGGCCGGGCCGAGCACAGACTCTTCCACATGAGGTCTAAATACGGTGCACGTCTGCACAGCGCATGTAGCGCAGACTAAAACAAAGTAGCTCCTCTTTATAAATGCATCTGGTAAACAAGATGCAGACGCAGCTGCTGCGTGTTTCCAAGACACACACACATACACGCACACAAGCATGCACGCACGCACACACGTATGCACAAATTCACACACACACAAACACACACACTGACAGTAGCACACACACACACACACACACACACACACACTGACACACACACACACACACACTCACACCTCAATGTCATCTGTGAGATGTCAAACCAGGACAGGTTTCCTCATCTCTTAAGGAGAAGTGAATTGAGACATGTGTGAGTGGACAGGAAGGAGGCTGTCGCTAAGGCTAGCTCTGTCTGCAGTCAGCAGATATCAGGGACAGACAGACAGACAGACAGACAGACAGACAGACAGACAGACAGATAGACAGACAGACAGACAGACAGACAGACAGACAGACAGACAGACAGACAGACAGACAGACAGACAAACATTCTTCTTCACTCTGTTGGATGGAGCAGGTTAAATTAGCCTCACATGACGATAGAATATGCCTTGCGTGTGTGTGTGTGTGTGTATTGTCTGGGTGTATGTTTGTGTCAATTTTACAGTACATGCTATCCAATCCAGGATAAGCTATTTATGTTGTTATTGGAAGGTTTATACGAATCTGACAACATTCACCCCTCCAACACACACTCACCACCTCCCCGCCTACCTCTACACCCCCACTCCGTGACTCAACATGAGTGCAGAAGTGCTGGTGTCATGCTGTTTCTGAACCCCTCTGTTACCATGGGAACCCAGCTTTGTCGCACCGTGTTGTGGAATCTTTTGGAAAAAACGCTTTGTCGGATTGATCGAGTCGGCAGTTGGTGTGCATGTGTTTGTGTGTGTGTGAGTCCCAATCACTTCACATCTTGTGCACAAGCCAGCCCATGCCACTGATTCACCATTTGAGCAACATGACTGCTGCTGACACCTCAAAATCACCCAGGAGCCACCTGACCAATAGCCTGCTAGCTCACCTAGCCTGCTACATGAACAATATCATGCCACCGCTCACCTAGCCTGCTACCTTACCAATGGCCTGCTAGATCACCTAGCCTGCTACCTGACCAATAGCATACTACTGGTCACCAAGCCTGCACCCTGACCTATAGCCAACAAACTCACCTGGCCTGCACTTTTATCAAGGCATGATGTCTTTCTCTGCACTCCCTCTGTTTGTCCTGCCCTAGTTCCTTGCGGGTCCAGTTACTGCTGAGTTGATTTACAGGTAATTAGAAGGAGGTGTTACTTAAACTACAATCTGAAATCCAGAAGCTTTTTGACTATTTCAACTAGGGGTCAATCAAAGTAATAAATCATATTAAATACATTTAATGGTGACGTCTGTGATTTGTTGGCTGGTGTTCTTTTAGGACTAGAATTAACGTTTTGCCACCGTACACTTTCACTTTTGAATTTTATTTTGCCAATTTGCACAATGCAGTAGATTGTTCATCGAAAGTTGTAACCCAATCTTAATACAATCATTTAACACGGAGATCAATCTGAACGATCACCAGTTGAAGTCGAACAAAAAGGGACATGGAGACAATTTGCTTCTGCTTTGTGATGAACTTACTGAATAATGTCAGAAAGCACATTGAGAATCCCCATAAATAGTACCTGGAAACAAGACGAAGAAGAAGATGTGTCCGGTTATGTTGGTGTTCCTCTATGGTCATACTGTGGTCTATGTATGTATGTTTAATTGTCTATGTAAAATATTCTGTAATAATTATATCAAACATAAAAAAAAGGGGGGGGGGCATCGGAACTGCCAGAGATGTGAGGGTTAACTGAGGAGCTGCGAGCTGCGATCTCAACTGTGACAGCCAGTGTGTGGTGAGCGTTCTGGCACATACTGGCAGCTGTACATCATCCAGGTGGTTGCTACACACCTGGGTGGGGTATGAGGTGTCAATACCCCCCAAAGAACACACACACACACACACACACATACACACACATAGTCGTTTCTAAAGCGGCTTGCTTCCTTGAAAAGTGCTATATAAATGCAATTCATTAAGTTACTGAATACAGTTCTGTGTGTTCAAATCTTAGTAGAGAGGAATTCAGTTGGTTCTGTGTCTCTGTATATATGATCTCTCTTTCTCCTTGCTCTGTCTCTCTTTTGAACTCTCCCTCTCCGTTTATCTCACTCTCTCTCTCACAAACACACACGCACGCACGCACGCACACATGCACACACACACACACACACACACACACACACACACACACACACACACACACATAAACACACACACCTGGACAGTACTGTCATAATAAAGCTTATAGACTTTGCTTTATTTATATTTTAGACTTGCTGAATGTTTTCACACCCCTTTTTCTAGCCAAATGATGAACGTTTGGGCCTTATAAACTCACAGTATCCGGTGTCAACATCGTCCTGACCGTGGTGGGAGGGTCTTCGTGTAAGCCCCACCCCGCTATAAGGCTGCTGCCATGCTGTATGGTATAAAACCCGCGCGCACCCGTTCCTCGGTCTAGTCCGTCTGCTGCAAGGCGGCCAAACTGACCGCGTGAGTAGCAAGCGGTTGAAGTTAACGGACGACTCAATTGGCGCAACCAAGGACAACTACAGCGCGTCACTTGCTTCTTCTCACTCGGTTATCTTACTTTAAACATCACATTTCATTCGGTAGTATTTATTTGTCATACATTTCCCCCTCAAAAATGACCAGTTGCCCGTTGACGGTGGGGTTGCTGGTGGCTCTGTGCCTAAGCGGCGCGGTCGACTGCAAGACCAAGAACCAAAGGACGAGGGACATTAGACAGAGCGGCCAGTACCAGGTGTATCCAGACCTCCATGACATTGCGCCCGTTACTACAGGTACGTGTTCAAGGTGTGCGTAAAACACGCGCGCACAAAGACGCATATCCTACTGTAGACATCGTTTATAGTTAGGTACTAACTTGGTACTACTACATCGTTTAAATATTGTACCCCCCCCCCCCCCCCCCCCCAGTCGTGCATCCACTTCTTAATGATTTAAGAGAAAGATTGAGATCCCAGTTTCAGAACTGAATGAAACCTTTGAAATTAAAATTTTTCTTTACAGGCAGTTGTTCAGAAAACGGTCGCTCTTACCGACTGAACGAGCGATGGGAGAAAGTCTATCAAGGAAACAATCTTGTGTGCACCTGCAACGGGGGAGAGGGGATCCACTGCAGAAGTAAAGCACAAGGTCAGTGAGAGAATGTGTCCATCATTGCGCGCAGGAGAGAGTCCTGCTTATTACAGCTCCAAACAAACACAGTCTTGTATCACATGACCGTCTCCACCGTTTTGTTTTGTCCGTCGCAGACCAGAACTCGTGCTACGATACAACCAATGCCCAAACGTACCGCTTGGGCGAGACTTACGAGCGGCCCAAGGATGGGATGATCTGGGACTGCACGTGCGTCGCAGCTGGCAGAGTCAGCTGCACTATTGCAAGTAAGTAAAAAAAATATTTTTCGCATAACGGTGGTAATAGACTCCTAGACTTAAAGCTGCTATCAGCAATTTTCGCTGGCCCAATTTGTTTAGACTAAATTGCTTTTAATTGAGTCTCATGGTTCTCATGCAATCGGATCCATAGCAATGACCAGTAGTCAAACCCATACATGAGAACCAACCATCAAAATTAAATTTGCTGAATGCAGCTCTGAGATGCTTAACATGTCTTTATTGTCATTTGTAGACCGCTGTCATGAGGACGGAAGGTCGTATTTAATCGGCAACACCTGGCAGAAGCCTCACCCGAGCGGCAACTACATGCTGCAGTGCGAGTGTCTCGGGAACAACAAAGGGGAGTGGACCTGCAAGCCTGTTGGTGAGAGAAGCTCGTGTAATGTGGCGCCTTGGCGTGAGCAGGCCCAACCTACCCCCCCCCCCCCCCCCCCCCCCCCCCCCCCTCTTCCCCACCACCTTTTAATATAATATTCAGGGGCCCTAGTGGCTGGGCCCTGAAAATGTTCCCCTTTTAGCCCCCTTATGGGGCTTGAGTCTGTATATCGATATATAAATTGAAAATAAGGTGAAAAAGTGCACAAGTCTAAACAGTTTGATCTGACTAATATGGTTCTTGAACCACATTGGATGGTTAGCTGCTGAAAGTGATCAGGACTCTGACACTTCTACCCCTCTTTTTAAATGAGGTTATTTCTCAGAAGTGGTTGTTAATATTTGAGGGTTTGTTCTCTCCCAGGAAAACAAGCTCAGAGCAGGGTAGCGCAGCATTCCTGCTAGGCAATCTCTTTGCACCATTAGAATATTGATCTCAACCGACTTCATGTGCGACAGAATCCTGAACACCACAGAGCTAACTGAAATAAACAGTAAATCGATGTCAATCAAAATCGCTTTTAGAATCAAAAGCACATTTAAAACCTTTTTCTTGACGGTTTTAATGTTTGATCAGAAACGGAGGCTATTCTATGTGTATATGAACAAAGCGTCCATTGTGTACGTCTGTGTGTGTGTGAAGCTGAGCGTTGCAACGACAACACGGCCGGCGCCTCGTACGTGGTGGGGGACACCTGGGAGAAGAGCTACCAGGGATGGATGATGGTGGATTGCACCTGCCTTGGGGAGGGCAATGGTCGCATCACCTGCACCACCAAGAGTAAGTTGGGCACACATTTACACACACACACACACACAGACACACACACACACACACACACACGCATAGATACCCATACATACATAGATGCACACACATACATAGATACACACACATCCATCCATCCATTCATCCACGCACACACATACATACATCAATACTTACGTATGTCCATCCATCCATCCATCCATCCATCCATACATACATGCACACGCACATCCCCCGCCCCCCCCCCCCCCCCCCCCCCCCCCCCCCCCCCCAACACACACACACAGCTATATTCCAGTTCCAAGCTCATCTGCTGAGTGGTTGTCTCTGTGTCCCCCAGACCGCTGTAACGACCCGCAGACCAGGGGCTCGTACCGCATCGGGGAGACCTGGACCAAGAGGACGGAGCAGGGTGAGCCCCAGAGTTGCATCTGCACCGGGAACGGCCGCGGGGAGTGGAAGTGTGAATACACCATCCAACAAGGTGAGGGCTGTGATGCTAGTTACTGTTTTCTGTCCAATCACTATTGTTATTGTATCACATTATTGCACACGGAGCAGCGGTCAATGGTGTTCATGCCAACGATGTGAATTAAATGCTTATTTTCCAGGCTTCTTCAACAGCCTGACAATGGAACGCAAGTCGATGGAAAGAATAAGAGGCTAAAATAGAAAATGCAAATACCAATGAAGCATGTTTAAATTGTTATTCTGCCTTGACTTACTGTTTCTGGTTCAGTTGCTGTTTTAGTTTTAAGGTTTTAAGTGAACCTACATTTGACGTAAATCCTCCCTTCTCCTAAACGTTAGGCACAGCCATTGCGACCCCCATCGGGACACGCATCGGGACGTCCATGGTGACCAGCGTGAGCATCCATCCCCTCCCCCAGCCCTTGCCCCCCGCCGAGGGCACCTGCCGCACAGACTCTGGCACCACGTACCAGGACGGCCAGCGGTGGGTCCGCACCCAGGGCACTAAGCAGCTGATCTGTACCTGCCTGGGCAACGGCATCAGCTGCCAGGACTGGGGTGAGACGCCATGGGACATGGAGGCTTGGAGCTGGGATACACTAACATTTAGTAGACACTTTTAGTTACAGACTCTATTAAATGTGAAAGTTGACATTGATTTATTCAGCAATGTGGTGGTATGTGTGTTCGTCTGCTCGTGTGTGTGTGTGTGTGTGCGTCTGCTCGTGTGTGCGTCTGCGTGTACGCGTGGGGGTGTGTGCGTGCAGAGGCGCGATCCCAGGTGTACGGCGGTAATGCAAACGGCAAGCCGTGCACGTTCCCCTTCACGTACGGCGGGAAGACGTACTACTCGTGCACGCAGGACGCGCGGACGGACGGACAACTGTGGTGCTCCACCACCTCCGACTACGACAGCGACAAGCTCTACTCCTTCTGCAGCGAGAAATTATGTGAGAGAACTAAAACAATCAGAATAATATGGACTAGTGCTATTCATTTCTTTAGCAGATGGTTTAGTCCAAAGCTATGTGCAGTGAGTTCAGATAGACGTCATTAAGGAGCAGGGAGGGGTCTTATGGTAGACTGCGGACATTGGGGGTTGAACCCACAACCTTTCAGCTAAGAGTCAAACACTAGACTACTCTGCCCCGTAATAATAAAGGAGGCAGATATTTTGTTTTTGAAGGGTGCTATATGAATAGCTTGCCTCGCTTGTAGTAGCTAGTATGTATACAGAGGATGTTAATAACATTAATCAAATAAATAAACGTACCTTGCTTGGTTCACAGCCATCGTGCCGACCCGAGGCGGGAACTCGAACGGCGCCCTGTGCCACTTCCCCTTCCTGTACAACGGCCGCAACTACACAGAGTGCACGTCTGACGGCCGGCGCGACGGCATGAAGTGGTGCAGCACATCGCCAGAGTACAGGGACGACAGCTACGGCTTCTGTCCCATGGCTGGTGAGTGAGGAGAGGGCTGATGATCTGGTGGTCGGCCTGCTGAGCTCCAAGCAAACACAATCTCGGCCAGCAGTAGTAAACTGTAAAAATGTGTCAGTGAAGGTTTCAAATCAACACTGTGTAGACTGGCCACTGTAGAGATACACTTATTAAAATCCCCTTCTGAAAGCTTCATCCACCCGAATGACTTTCAATTGAATATCTCCGTTACAAAACAGAAAAAACAAGGCATAACTTAATTTTGCAGATGCTTTTATCTGAAGCAATTACAACAGATTTATTTAGATACATGAGTTTATTGAACAGCTCAAATGTCAAATTAAATTGTCTAAATTAAATTGTCTAAATTAAATTGTCTAAATTAAATTGTCTAAATTAAATTGTCTAAATTAAATTGTCTGAATTCTATTGTCTAAATTCTATTGTCTAAATTCAATTGTCTAAATTCAATTGTCTAAATTCAATTTTCTAAATTCAATTTTCTAAATTCAATTATCTCATCTTTGCAGCTCATGAAGAGGTGTGCACCACCAACGACGGCTCCATGCACCGCGTGGGCGACAAGTGGGACAAGCGCCATGACTCCCTGGGTCACTTGATGCAGTGCACGTGCCTGGGCAGCGGGCGAGGGGAGTGGAGCTGCATTGCCTACACCCAGCTCAAAGGTCAGGGGTCAACACCTTCAGGGTGACATGGAATGAGAAAAAATTTGATCATATGAGATATAGCTAAGATAATATTAGAGAAAGAAAACATCTGAGGATACAGGATAAGGTCAAATGTGAACTGATTTACTTTCAGTTGACTTTCAGAATGGCATGAAATTAGAATTATTTCAAGTTATTCAAGACCAGATACAATTTGATGAGACAGAAATAGAGATAACATAACACAAAATAACACTACATGACATAAAATAACATTACTTAAAGGTAGGGTAGGCAATTTGTTTTAGAAGCATTTTTTGCCATATTTGTTGAAATAAAATAAAAATAATTGGTATCTTTGACTGTTACAGTCCTGTAATAAGCCCATCCAATCATTTCATTTGGCCTGAATGAGACGATATAATGCCCTACCTGTCTGTCTACCTACCTACCCGGCTACCTGTGTGCCCTTGTTGTGCAAGTCTTCCAGAAGGATAGGCAGACCTATTGCTAAAGCTAGTGGGCTAGTCATGTGTTTTGGGGGAGTGGCTTTAGAGGGACTCCTGAAGGGAGGATTTTTTCAGTTGGATACTTTCAAAATCTGGCTTACTCTGTCTGGTTTCTCCAAATTGCCTACCCTACCTTTAATATAAGATAAAATGAGAAGTGACAGTAGGAGATGAGATGAGATAACATCATTTGAGATAAGCTTGGATGTGACTAGACCAACATCAACCACAATACCCATAACCATAAACACATTTACACCATGCATTATGAATCGCCACAACACATGACACGGGTTCAGAAAGTGACCCTTTCCTCGGTCCCGCTCCTGACTCTCTCTCCCCGGTCTCCATCTCTCCAGACCAGTGCATAGTGTCTGGGAAGACCTACGACGTGAACCAGGAATTCTACAAAAGCCACGACTTGGGCTACATGATGAACTGCACCTGCCTCGGACAGGGCAAGGGTCGCTGGAGATGCGACGCCATAGGTGGGTTGGAGGGTTGAGGAGGAAGATATCGTTATAGGATTTACTATTTATTCCAGTGAAAAGGCTAGTGGTGAGAGGTGTGTATTATTTTCAGATAAAAGCACGGTTATAGGCTCATCTCTGATTTCCATTTCATGACAACCCAAAAACTGAAAGCTCAAAGCAGAATTATTTTTAAATTGTCAATAAAAACCAATTGTTAATAAAAACCAATAACGTTACAGTTGAAAACATCTAATATCTAATCATTGTTGGTAACTGTGGTATTAACCTCTCCAGGCTGTCCCATTATTGGAAAATAAGGTATTTTATAAAACATATTTATATTATATTTTCTCCCTCCAGACCAGTGCCAGGAACCAGTCACCCAGACATTCTACCAGATCGGGGAGAACTGGGACAAAGTGAACCAGGGCATCCCGTATCTGTGTACCTGCCTGGGGAACGGAGCCGGAGAGATGACCTGCCAGCCGCAGCAAGGAGGTAAGACGGGTGACGCTGCTATAGCAGCTGGCAACCGACCATGGAGGTTTGGATATTTGACCCCTTAGCTTGTTAGCTTTGTTTTCCTGCTAGTTTAGCACTTTAAATATTTACATTTAGTCTTTGGCGAACGGTCCAAAGCAACTTACAAATTAGACTGAAAACAATCAAAGTATGTATTCCAAAAAGGTTTGACCCCTACGAAAAAAGTGAAAGCTATGCACGACCTCGTTTAAAAAACAACTGGACAGAGCGCAGAGTAGCCATAGCAATATGAACAATAAATATCAAATTTATTTATTTAATATGATTATAATTAAATGTATTAGTGACATCATATTTCAAGGTGCTTCCTCTTACTTTGAAGTGAACAGCGTGGGGGATGATTTCATACTCACCCCTCCTCTCGCTCCCTGTTGTTGGTAGTTGCGTGAGGGTCTGGGCGGAGAATAGGGGAGGTGCTAAAGTGTGTGGGTGGTTAGCTGTTATCCTGTGAGCGTTGAGGAGTCAATGAGTCGTAATACGATGACATTCTTTCTTGTGTCTGGTGTGTGGCCCAACCTGGGGATCAGGACTCCACTTAGGGTCATCTGATATGCGTGTTAAGGTCCCGGCAGATTGCTGGCTTATATGCTGTAGATATTTAAGGTTACATTTTTGATTAAACATTTTTAAGGGTACAGTTCCCATATATATGGACAGACTGCCTAATTGTTCTTAACAATGAGCAAACTACTAGTAACTTCACTGAGACATTTATATTAGATGCTGTTTGAAAAACAAGTTTAACAACACACACATTTACAAAAGTTGTGGTCGCGGAGATTCTCGGACCTAAACATTTGTCACGGGCCAAGAAAAGGTTTGGAACCACTAATCCAACTCCACACACACAACATACAGTTACACTACCTCACTACAAGGTGTGTGTGTGTGTGTGTTACTGTTGATCCAGTGAAGAAGAGTTGGTTCAGTGAGGTGAAGTGAGGTCAGGTGTCAGGTGGTTTTGGGGGGTGAGGTGTGTGTTTGTCTGCTAGGGTCAGTGAACTGATCCTCCATGAATGTTGGAGTTACCTCCAGCAACACCACCATCTGAGAGGGAGTAGACTGCTGTTGTGTCACTCAGTGTGTGTATGTGTGTGTGAGAGGGGTATAGGGCTGTGTGTGTGCGTGTGTGTGTGTGTGTGTGTGTGTGTGTGTGTGTGTGTGTGTGAATATAGCAGCCAGGTGTTAGACAGCGTGGGTATGAGAGCTGGGCCCTGCATGTTAAACGCAGTGTTTGAGGAGAACATTTGGTGACTATTTTGGCAATCTCTCTCTCTCTCTCTCTCTCTCTCTCTCTCTCTGTCTGTCTGTCTGTCTGTCTGTCTGTCTGTCTGTCTGTCTGTCTGTCTGTCTGTCTGTCTGTCTGTCTGTCTCTCTCTTCCAATTCAAATGGTACTTTATTGACCAAGTGGAAAAGAAAAGAAAATATTCTAGGTCTCTCGTCTTGCCTCCTCCCCCTTCTCCCTCTCCCACTCTCATGTCCCTTCCCCCCTCCCTCCCCCCCAGGGGTCAATCATCCCGTGAGGGTGACTATCTCAGAGGCGGGGCAACAGCCCAACTCCCGCCCCATCCTGTGGAACGCCCCCCCCTCCGTCCACATCACCCAGTACATCCTCAAGTGGAGAGTGGTGAGCGATCCTCCCGCCAACCTGGTGTCCCTCTGCCGTCTGTCCTGTTGCATTCCTGTAAACTAGCTGTTGAGATGTATCACCTTTTTTGGCTACTCCCATTTTGATCGTTTGCTTGAATATTCTCTGCCTCACTTGTAGGTCACTTACGGAAGCGTCTGCTCAATGACAGTGTGAACAGTGAAGTCTAGTTTATTAGTATAGCGCTTCATCACACCTACAGTCTCAAATGGCCTCACAACCCTTTCACCCTAAGGGCAAACACCTTTACAATAAAATTTTTGTGATTTTGTGATTGTTGTATATGTTATATGTGTTGTGTATGTGATATAGCTATTTATGTTATACTGAACATGTCTAAACAAAGGACGGAGTAGGGATCCTTAAATACGTGCAATCTATATGATGAGTAATTGTAAATGTTAACAAAAGGGAGTCTATATTATTTGTGATTGGTATGTTATGCACAGCACACCCACATAGACTAGTTTATAGTTTAGTACTATTTAGTCATTTAGCAGGCGCTTTTCCCAAGTGACAGATAAACATCATTAAGAACCAGGTAGGGTTAAGGGGGCATCTTGCTCAATGATGCCTACATTGGGGTTTGAACCCAAAACCTTTGGCTTCGGAGCCGAAAACATTAACCC
The DNA here is from genome assembly GCA_026745465.1 of Lota lota. NCBI lineage: Eukaryota > Metazoa > Chordata > Actinopteri > Gadiformes > Lotidae > Lota > Lota lota. The sequence goes on from JACYXH010000659.1 coordinate 4,570,275, forward strand.
TGACTTATCTCATACGTGTGTTGTAATTCGGTGATGGACAGGGCTGGTTGAACTTTGAACATTGGTTCAAACGGTGATTTGAAGCCAAAACAAACTTAAATCTGAACATGGACAAGCAAGGTTCTCATGGTGCAGACAGTCCTCACAATGTACTCACAAACCCACACACACAAACATTTGTTCTCTCCTCTTTCCCACACACATTTAAAATGTGCACGTGCACGTAGATATCAGCTATGATGAGGTGACATGCCAAATTTAAAGCTCTCTCACTTTCTCCCCCCTCTCTCCCTTTTGGCACCCCTGTGCTATTTCTCACACACATGTTCTCTGTTTGAAGAGTGAGATCCAACAAGCAGTTTCAAAGCTTCAACGCTCACTAATTGCATCCAAACCTGTGGTCTGTTTCTGTGTTTGTGTGTGCATATGACACACTGGCACACTGCATTGTGTGTGTGTGTGTGTATGTGTGTCTGTGTGTGTCTACTTTGCTTTACCAACATTTGTATATATTTTTATATATAATTGCATTATTGTCCTGTACCATAACCCAATAACCCAATCATTCACCTCAGAATAACCCCTCCCAGTGGTGATAATACACACATGGAACTCTAGATGTCTCTTAACCTTTGACCTTTAACCCCCTAGAAAAACACACGCACTCCCTGGAAGGAGGTGGTGGTGCCCGGCCAGCTGAGCTCCTACACCATCTCAGGACTGCGAGCCGGCGTGACCTACGAGGGTCAGCTGATCAGCATCCTGCGCTTTGGACGCCGAGAGGTCACACGCTTCGATTTCACCACCAACCACGGCTCCCGTGAGAGAGAGAGAGAGAGAGAGAGAGAGAGAGAGAGAGAGAGAGAGAGAGAGAGAGAGAGAGAGAGAGAGAGAGAGAGAGAGAGAGAGAGAGAGAGAGAGAGAGAGAGAGAGAGAGAGAGAGAGAGAGAGAGAGGAATGGATGAACAGTTATACTGACTGACAGATAGAACTGCTAATGTTTCTGTCTCTCTCTCTCTCTCGCTCCCCCCTCCTCCTCCCCCTCTCAGTGGCTACGTGGGAAGGTGAGACCACAGCTCCGCCCCCTGTGGTGGACACGTCGGAATCTGTGACGGAGATCACCTCCAACAGCTTCGTCATCTCCTGGACCTCCGCCTCCGACACCGTCTCCGGCTTCAGGGTGGAGTACGAGCTCAGCGAGGAGGGGGCAGAGACCCAGCGCATCAGTAAGCACCTTTCACCTTTCACCTTTCACCCCTCGGTGACCCCTGCAACCCAGCCAGTAGATGTTGAGGATGTTGACGTTCATATTTTCATAGTTTCATAGATCTGTTGGTTAATAGAGAGTTTTGCTCAGCTGTTAAAATACAAAGTAAAATAAGGGTCAGTAAAAGACACAAGAGAACATAAAATAAGACTATTCATGTATTGATTAGGGTGAAACCCTAGTTAATAGCAATACAGCTGAGAGGAAAAGCAGGGTGGATATGGATAGAGAATCGTTTTGCAGAGTAACAGTGTAAGTATTGCTGTCTCTCTCTCTCTCTCTCTCTCTCTCTCTCTCTCTCTCTCTCTCTCTCTCTCTCTCTCTCTCTCTCTCTCTCTCTCTCTCTCTCTCTCTCTCTCTCTCTCTCTCTCTCTCTCTCTCTCTCTCTCTCTCTCTCTCTCTCTCTCTCTCTCTCACTCACTCACTCACTCACTCACTCATTCTCTAGATCTACCTCGGACGTCCACCTCGGTGAACATTGACAAGCTGCTGCCCGGGCGCAGGTACAACGTGAACGTGTTCGAGCTCCCCACTAACGGACAGCCCAACCTGATCCTCACCACCTCCCAGACCACTGGTACACACACACACACAGACACGCACATGCATGCAACCCCCTACACTCACACACACACACACACACACTCAGGTCTCTCTCTGTGCTGCTGTTGTTTCAGCCCCGGACGCCCCAGCTCGGCATTCTATCGGTGAGGTGGATGAAACCAGCATCTATATCACCTGGTCCAAACCCACGGCCCCCATCACAGGTACGACTAATACAACTGATTAACATTGAGAATGGGCTTACGTGTGTATCTGTGTGTGTCTGTCTCAATGTAGTTATAGTGACATATAAAACAAAATTATGTGTGTGTGTGTGTGTGTGTGTGAGAGAGGGTCTGTGTGTGTGTGTGTTTGTGTGTGTGTGTGTGTGTGTGTGTGTGTGTGAAGGAGAGAGTGTGTGTGTGTGTTTTTCACTGTGCACAGGTGTACCCTCACCTACTCCCCTGTGACCTCTTCCCCCTCCCTCTCTCCCCAGGCTACCGGGTGGTGTACGTCCCCTCTGAGGAGGGCTACAGCACAGAGCTGACCCTGCCCTCCACCGACACCTCCGTCAGACTGGTGGACCTACACCCCGCTGTCCTCTACAACATCAGCATCTACGCTGTGGAGGAGGAGCAGGAGAGCCTGCCCGTCTTCCTTCAGGTCCTCACTTCGGGCTCCGCCGTCCCAGGTAGGCAGCCGCTCCCATGACGCCGTGCTTCCCATACCCACGATAACCAAGTCTCACAACGTCTGATGGCAGACCAGCCCAAATCTGGGTGAACAGGGCGTTTCACTTAGTTTCACTTAGTTTAACTTCATATTTGTTTATTTAGAAAGTTAGAGAAAAGGAAATGGGTATTAGGTGAGACAAAAAGAGAACATGGAGCATATGCAAGCAACTCACCCGTACAAATAGAAACGTAAGGTAATACAAGCAAAGTTGAAAAATATAGACAAAACTAAATGCAAACAATGAAATCATATTAACCGATAAAGAATTCAGAATCGTAACAAATACAATTTAAAAATGGCATAAATAAACATTGAAACATTCCAACCCTTGCATGGTCCATCCAACCCCCAACCTGTCCATCAAAACCACTGTCCCCGCCCCCCTCCCCAGCGTTCGTCCCGCCCCCGAGCAACCTGCAGTTCTACGAGGTCACCGACACCAAGATCTCCCTAACGTGGGAGGGTCCGCCGGAGGAGGTGACCGGCTACACGGTGATCTTCCACCCAATGACCCCCGGGGGGGCTAAGCAGCCCCTCACGCTGCCCCTGTCCTCCATCGCCAAGGTGGAGCTGACCTCCCTGAAGCCCGGGACCCAGTACCGCTTCTTCGTCTACGCTGTCAACGGGGCTATCGAGAGCGAACCCCTGATAGGATTCAAGACCACCAGTATGTACACAAGCCCAACAAAGATATCTGTGTACTATAATTAATAGTACAGATCAACTTCATGAAGGGAAGACTCCCTGAGTCTCTCAACAGCGTTGATGCAATAGGTGCAATAGGTGCAATATTATATTTCCTATTCAGTCAGTGAGCTTAAGATTCATTTAATTAAAGTGCAGGTAGGCGTTAGAGCATTATCGATGCCTACAGGTAGACTATGGACACCGGGAGTTTGAACCCTGAACCTGTCAGCTGGGGTCCCTAAAACCCTAACCCCTAGACTAGACTACCATGCCTCGGTGTGTGATGATGAAGTCGTAAACTCACATTGGACTGACGATAACTTACTAACATTGCGTGTTTTGCCCACGCCTCTAGTGCCTGACAAGCCCACGGACATGCAGATCTCTGAGGTGGGTCCGGACAGCGCCGTGGTAGTGTGGGGCGCTCCCCAGTCCCAGGTGACGGGCTACATGCTGGTGCTGAGCAAGCAGGGCAACGTGCTCTACTCCCGCAGGGTCCCGCTGGATGTGTCCCGCTACCATCTGACTGACCTGGAGCCCGAGACAGAGTACACCGTCACTCTGCACTCCTATTTGGAGCAAGACCTCAGCCCTGAGACCACCGAACACTTCACCACCAGTGAGCGTCTACATACTGCGCTAGAACCAGCCAGACGGATAGGGGACCAGATAGGCTATTACAGGACCAAATGGGCTAGTACAGGACAAAATAGGCTACCACAAGACCAGATGGGCTAGGATAGGACAAAATAGGCTACCACAGGACCAGATGGGCTAGGATAGGACAAAATAGGCTACCACAGGACCAAATAGGCTAGGACAGGACAAGATAGGCTACCACAGGACCATATAGGCTAGGACAGGACAAGATAGGCTAGGACAGGACAAGATAGGCTCTCACATGACAAGTTAGGTTACGACAGGACAAGATAGGCTTGGACAGGACAAGATAGGCTAGGACAGGACAAGATAGGCTAGTACAGGACAAGATAGGCTAGTACAGGACAAAATAGGCTACCACAGGACCAGATGGGCTAGGATAGGACAAAATAGGCTACCACAGGACCATATAGGCTAGGACAGGACAAGATAGGCTACCACAGGACCAAATAGGCTAGGACAGGACAAGATAGGCTTGGACAGGACAAGATAGGCTCTCACAGGACAAGATAGGCTGGGACAGGACAAGATAGGCTAGGACAGGAAAATATAGGCTAGGGCAGGAAAATATAGGCTAGGGCAGGAAAATATAGGCTAGGACAGGACAATATAGGCTAGGACAGGAAAAGATAGGCTAGTACAGGAAAATATAGGCTCCCACAGGACAAGATTGAACATTATGATAGGACAACTAGACAGGTGAGGACAGGATAGTATAGGTCCTCCCCTTAAGAGGCTTTGCCTTTTGCCAGGCCGCCATAGTAAATTGCCTGGTTAAATAAAGGTTAAATACATAAACATGACAGGATAATAGGACCTAAAAGTACAGGACAATAGGACAGAACATGACAGGACAGGTTAGAACAGAAACATGATCATAAAACTAAACGGTGACTCTACCTTCTCACAGCGCCCCAGACGGGCACATTCCCTAACTTCACTCCGGTTTACACGGACACCTCCATCATCATCACCTGGTCTCCGGTGCCCAAGTTCAGCTACAAGGTGTTGCTTTATTTCACTTTCACTATTTCATGGTTCTTTTACTGTCTTGTACATTTTGCTGTGACAATCCAATCTCCAATCTGGCATTTATAAACTATCCCATAACTATCATATCTTCTTCTTGACGGGTTTTTAAACGTGTGCTGCTCTCTCTCTGGTCCTCAGCTGTCGGCCCGGCCTGCTCTGCCAGGCCAGTCCGGTACGACCCCCAGACCCGCCACCTCCGACACCGGGACCGTCACGGTAACAGGCCTGACCCCCGGGACCGAGTACATCTACAGCCTCCAGCCCATCGTCAATGGCCGTAACCGCGGCAACCCTTTCAACCATAACATTGTCACCTGTGAGTCATCTTTAGAAACTAGTTGTGGCTACCTTTATAATACTTATATTATATTATGTTATATTTATTTGCTTATTAACAACCACCCATTGACTCCTTGACACACATTTATTTCAGATGATGCATGATAAATGCACTTTGTTTTTGCACATTTATCTTTATTAGGTTTATTTTGTACAGAGGTGTAAATGTATTGCGTGTATTCATATTTATTCTTTAGTTTCTATTCTCTTGTTTGATTTGCACTTCTCATCCCATCCGAGATGAATATCTTATCTTATCTTGTATTAGCTAACCTTATCTTACTGAGAGTTGTAGTTGCAGGTATTCGATCCAATCAATTAAAAAGTGTCTTCACAAAGATCACTAAAACTCTATTGTGTTGAATGTATTATATGTTTGATGTAAATATTTACATAATAACACCATGCTAATGCAAACACTTCTCCCCCCTCCAGTGCCCTCCGCCCCCACTGACCTGAGGGTCCGGTCCAACCCAGACGCCCGGAGCTGGACTGTCAGCTGGAGCCGCTCCAACACACCAGGCAATTATCCTCGTACCCTTACCCCCTCTGGCACACTGCCCGCCGGTCCAGCCTAAGCTAGAAGCCTTTAGTTGGCCTGAAGCTGGGCCTTCAGCTGGCCTTAAACTGGGTCTATGGCTGGCCTCTAGCTGATTTTTAGCAGGGCCTTCACGTGGCCTCCAGATGGGCCTTAAGCTGGCCTTTAGCAGGTCTTTAGCTAGGCGTTTAGCTGGGCCCATAAGCTGGCCTTTACCAGGTCTTTAGTTAGGCCTTTAGCTGGGCCCTTAGCTGGCCTTTAGCTGGGCGGTTTTGAATTTCAAAATGTTAAATGCTGCTTGTGCCTGCAGGCCTGACTGGTTACCGTGTGATGAGCCACGGGTCATCCATGAAGGGCCAGCACGGGGACTCCCTGGAGGAGTTTGTTGGACCGGACAGGACCTCCTTGACCCTGGAGGGCCTGAGTCCCGGGGTGGAGCACGACATCAGTGTGGTGGCGGTGAAGGGAGACCAGGAGAGCAAGCCAGTGTCCACCAAGGTCATGCCAGGTAGGACGACCATATACTTTCTGTTAGCATCGCCTCCATAGGCTAAATTGGCTTACTTCCTGTTAGCATTGCGTCCATAGGCTACCTAGGCTAACTTCCTGTTAATAGTATCCGTGGTTAAACTTAAGGATGCCATGCTAGCTTCCCTGTTCCCACGGTTACACAAGGTAGGACTCCAGGATCCTGAGGCACCACTATGGTAACTTCCTGTTGGTATTTATAGGCTAACTAGCCGAACTCCCTGTTAGCATAGCATCCATAGCATCCGCAGTTATACTTAAGGACACTATGCTAATGTCCTGTTCCAATGGTTACACCAGGTAGGAGCAGGGACCAGGGACCAGGGATCCTGAGGCGCAATTACGCTAACTTCCTGTTAGCATAGCGCTCACCTTATGTGTAATCCACAGTAACACATAAGGCGGCTATGCTAACTTTCTGTTCCAACAGCTACCTACATTCTAGGTACCATCACATTCTCCATGTGTTTTTGTTAGCCTATCAACTTCCATCTCATTCTGTTAGGAGCCAATCAGTGTTTCAACCAGCAACAAACCAAGCTCTTTAGTATTAAATCATTCAGCAGACACTTTTATTCAAAGCAACTCATCATGAGCAGGTAGAGGTTAGGGCATCTTGGTCAAGGATGCCTAAGGACATTGTGGTTCAAACCCAGAACCGTTCGGCTGGGAGTCCAACACCTCACCACTAGACAATCCTGCCACGCAACTTTAGACTGAATCGGAATAATTTGCACACTTCTACTAACATTGTCATTGGCTGAATATTTGGTTTGCCAAATACATTAATTCATGTATCTGCATGCAACTTTGAATGTGTTACATATTATATTCCCTTTGGGAATAATAATACTTACATATTGGAAATGATTTCATTCAGTACTTGAGATTTTTATCATAATTTAGGAGTTATGTGATAATTGTATTTGTGAATTGATAACTCTTGTTCATTTAAGCATGGCTACTGTTTCATTTAATGCTGTTTCTGGATGTTTAAATGCTTTAATGGGAATGGGAATTAATTCAATTTAATTCTTAAAGACAACGTGAAATGAAAATATACAATCAAATCCCCTTCACTTTCATATAGACCAATTTTTGTGATTGGGTCACTATGTTCCCGTGGGCGGGGCTTAACATTTTCCACCAATAGCAACACTATTGTTGGCATGATCTACTTTGACGCGGAGCGGAAGTACTGCGAATGATCCAATTACATCGCTAAATGCCTGGTCATCTTACAAGTGAAGCACATGAATGCATGAGTCTTTGGCCTTGCCTCCCCCACCATAATATCTCATTTTAATTGGATACACATCCTTATATATCATATACTTCACATTGTCTTCAAACCCTCACTGAGACTTCAATGGGTCTCGGTGCATGTGTTGCTTAACTATCTTGATCTCACCGGCACTTTGCACGCACCCCTCCCACCCTCAACCCGTCCAGCCATACCGCCTCTGCGCCGCGTAGACTTTGTCGACATTACTGACACCACCATGGCCCTGCGCTGGACTCCCCTGAAACACAGCGCCGTCACGGGCTACCGCATCACCGTGGTAACCGCGGGCGGGAGCCAGCCCATCGTGCGTGACACGGTGGACCCGTCCACGGGTTACTACACGGTGGTCGGCCTGGAGCCGGGCGTGGACTATGACATCAGTGTCGCCACGGTGACGGAGGGAGGCGAGAGCAAGCCGATCACACACACAAAGCACACGCAGACGGGTGATTTAACCGCTTCTACTGACTACCAGGGAGGGGGGAGGGGGGAAGGGGGAGGGGGGAAGGGGGTAAGGGGGGGACATGGAACATAACCAGAACATCTGATTGCACATAAAGTCATCACTTACATGTTACATGAACTAAACCTGTAACCCTTAATATGCACATTGTAACATGCAATATTAATATACACGCATGTATCGATATGCACAACATCGCATGCAATAATAATTCATATGCAAATGTTACGGCCATGCCTTTACTTTGACAGGAACGTTTTTATTTTTAATCAGATTAGGTTAGTTACTCCTCTCTAAGCCTTAATATACCTACACCACGGAGGGGAAAGCATTGGTTGCTCATCTCCCTTGGCAGCTTGTCGTCTCTAGTTACAGTACTTAATTAAACAGGGTTGCCATCTGCAAGTTACTCTTTAGTTCCGACTCTGATCCGCTGACATCACTAAACCGCCACCACCGCATGCAGGTGTCCCCGCGCCGGAGAACCTGAGCATTGGAGGGGTGGGTGCCGACCACATGAGGGTGACCTGGTCCATCCCCAGCGTCCCAACGCCCAGCCAGATCTCACGCTTCGTGGTGCGCTACCACCCGCTGGCCAGCGATGAGGACGTGAGAGAGATCAACGAGGGCGGAGCCACCAACACTGTCCTGCTGCAGAGTAAGACTCATGACTTCCTGTCACCGTTTTGAACCTACTGTACTGTATTTCCTGTTCACTCCCTATTCCTGTTGTACACTGTGCTGTACTACATGTACACTTCCTGCTGTACACTATACTGTACTCCTTGTACACTTGCTGTTTACTTCCTGTCCTGCACTGTACTGTAGCATCTGCTCATGTCCTGAACTATGTTCAATTCCTGTTTACATCCTGTTCACTGTACACTTCTGGTACTGATGTGGAGCACTTTGATACTTTTGTTGCAGTCTGCAGTCTTTTTTGTATCAATGATGATGTTGAGCATCACGATATTTGTTTAAAGTTATAACTTTTTAAGTCTAGCAAGCCCCATACACTCAGGTTACAAGACTGTGTAAATATGTTTCTTACTGCATATTCTTTTTCCAGTTATTGTCAGTGATTTGACATTAGTGTGTTTCTCTTGTGGTCCCATGCAGACCTCCTGCCCTACACGGAGTATCAAATCAGTGTGGTGTGTGTGTACGGAGACCGAGAGAGTGAGCCAGCCACCACATTACAGAGAACCAGTGAGTTTGACACGTTCATCCAACGAAATAGCTGTTGTCTGTTCCTTGAGTGGGTGTGCATGTTCGTGTGTACATGTTCATGCATCTGTGTGTGGCTCCGACCTCACTCTCCCTCCCCGCCACCTCTTACCCCCCCCCCCCCCCCCCCCCCCCAGCCCTGGACTCACCCACCGGTCTGGACTTTTCTGACATCGCCACCAGCTCCTTCACCGTCCACTGGGTGGCGCCGGTGGCTGTCATTAGCGGCTACCGGCTGCGCTACGAGAAGGTCAACAGCAAGCGGCCCAAGGAGGAGCGCCTTCCCCCCAGCCGTATCCGCTACACCCTGACGGGCCTGGAGCCTGAGACAGAGTACCTGGTGTCCCTGTTCGCCGTGAACGACCGCGACGAGAGCCTGCCTCTGACGGGCACGCAGGGCACAAGTGAGTCCCGCTACCCTCTGTCGCAGCAGTCTGTCTATAAGCAGTGAAAAGATGGTGACGGTCGAACTATGTTGACTGTGTAACTAAGGTTACAGCGGAATTAGGGTGACAGCGTACCTGTGGTTACTTTGGTGACAGTGGTAACTATAATACAACTGTGTTACATCCCTGCCGTCTCTCAGTCTCAGATGCCCCCAGTGACCTGGCGGTAGTTTCCTCTGAACCCACCAAGATCAGCATCAGCTGGGACGCACCCTCGGCCACAGTGAGGTACTACAGGATCACCTATGGAAGCAAAGGTACCACCCACCTCAATCATCAATCAGCACTACAGAAAACACAACAACACAATCACAACAATATAAATAGTAACAATAATAAACTACTGACCTTAATGTGCTCTCTTCCTTCTCCTGTTGTTCTGCCTCTCTTCTTTCCTCTCTCCCTCTCTCTCCCTCCCTCTCCCTCTGCCTCTTCCTCTCTCTCTCATTTTCTCTCTCTCTCCCCCCCCCCCCCCCCAATCCCCTTCCCTCCCCCCGTCCCCCTCCCTCCCCCCTGCCTCCAGCTGGGGAGACCCCACAAGAGTTTACCCTGCCCGGCAGGGAGACCAACGCCACCATCACTGGTCTGACCCCGGCCACCGACTACACCATCACCGTGTACGCCATCAGCGGGCGGGGGGACAGCCCCTCCTACAGCACCCCCGTCTACATCACACACACGACCGGTGAGGAGCCTGCGGCGCCGGGTTAAGTGGTTAAGAGGCATTGGACACTAGGTTGGACGTAGGAATATAGCCAGCCAACCGACGGGAGGTCAGCGCCTTTAAATCATAAACACTGATTAAGGTTTAGAAATGAAGAAAGCCACCAGCGTTTAGATTCTGTTTAAAACGTCCAACAAAGCTGTCATCCTACTGGACATGCTTCTAGAGGTCAGCGTCATCCGGGTCAGAGTTGAAAGTGTTTGACCTTTGAGCGCAGCGCCAAAGTGGAGAATCTGAGCGGTCCGCTCCGCGTCAACGCTAGGCTGGGCTTCAACGCCCAAATCCAGAGGAATACATTGGCAACGCTGTCATCGCCGACACTAAATGCTCCTCATGTGTGGACGGCTTTAGAGTCTGGAGAGAGTCTGTTTTTCCCAACTTGGGGGTCGGGGTCCCATGAGCCACCAGGAAAACACTACTAACTACCTCACTAGGACATTGATATTGTGGGCAGGTTGAACTGGTTAATAAAACAATGTGGGTGCACAATAATATTAATTTTAAGTTTTGCTAAAAAGTCACATTAAAACAAAACATTAAAACAACACACAAACACGAAAATGCAGTATGTCAAATATTAAAGACATAAGAATAAATAATATATAAAACAATGTATAAAAAAAGAGATAAATGGTATTGTCTGAACCTTGCAGGAATGGACAAATATCATTCTTTTAGCCAAATCCCATCCCCAGCGTGAGTGAATGTTACTATTAGAGATACGATGTCTCTCTCCCCCAGAAATGGATAGCCCTACTGGCCTGGAGGTCACCGGGAAGACGACCGACTCCATCACTGTTCGCTGGACCCCCGCTCCGGGCCCCGTCTCAGGCTACAGGATCACCAGCAGCCCCCAGAACCAACCTGGGGACACCTTCTCAGAGGTCCTAGGCCCTGGTACGCTACTAGGAGATCGGCTTGTCCTTTAACAGCTGGAACTAGTTCAATTTATGTATACATATTACTGTTACTACTACTGTGTGTGTGTGTGTGCACTTGCATGCACACGCATGCATGCACACACACACACACACACACACACACACACACACACATATATGTAATATATACAAAGAACAATTCTACATAAAGTACAAACATACAAAACACAACATATGTACATACAAAATATATAAAATATGACCATATTACCATTTACTCACTAATATGTATAAATGGAATACAAGGTGACATTTAGTTCCTTTTTGGATCTTGGCGCCACCCTTACTTATCCTGCTGTCATCTTGTCCTTCCTGTTCAGCCGAGACAGAGAAGACCATCACAGGCCTGCATCCGTCAACGGTCTACTCAGTACGGGTGTACGCCCTAAACAAGGACAACAAGGCCTCCCCACCGGCCGTCCAGACCGCTACCACTGGTTGGTGGAGATCTGGTCACATGACCAGAAATTACCTTCTTTTTTTTGGACTGTGAAATTGTGACAATCTACACTGAATAATATTTTTTATAATAATAATGTTGATAAATGTATAATTATGCATAATATCAACAGTTATGATTAAAATAGGAGTCATAAAAATAACTATGACAAAAATCCCAATAATTCAACACAAATAACAATCCTAATAAAATAATAACTATTCGTAAACCTTACCCTACAGTGATGAAAAGCTGGGTGCATGACAACCATATCTAACCCCCTCAGTCCCATGAGTAACATCCTAAGCATTTCATTCAATTCAAGTAATGTGTTAACTGGGAACTCCTCTCCCTGTGTCTGCAGACACAGACACCCCCAAGCAGCTGAGCTTCTCCGACGTGGAGTCTGACTCCATGCGCATCTCCTGGGCCCAGCCCAGTGGCACCATCACTTCCTACCGGGTGCTGTACTCCAGCCCCGGGGAGCGGGAACGCGAACTGCGGCCGGCGCCACGGCCCGACCAGAGCACCGCGGTGCTCCGGAGTCTGCGGCCCGGCACCGTCTACACCGTCAAGGTCATCGCCATCCAGGACCGCCGGCCCAGCAGCCCGCTGGTGGGCTCCCAAGCCACCGGTAGGAGGAGGCAGCCGTCACACAGTCAAACCACGCGAGACGCACGCGCACATACACGCACGCATGCACGCACATACACGCACGGACATACACACCACACACACATACACGCATGCGCATATACACACCACACATACACATGCGTGCACAAATACACACCACACACACATACACGCACGCACACATACACACCACACACACACTTGCCTTTATTTTGTTTGCACAAAATAAAGGGGGATGTTGAATGCAAACAAATATGGAACAATTACAAGCAGAATATTTGACTAGAAAGGAATTCCTTCTAAATTCCTACTAAATTTGGCGGCAAACCTGGGATTCTGATTATTTGTTTTGTTGTTGTCGTTGTTGTTTTTGTTCTGACCCCCAGCCATCCCATCGCCGACGGACCTGAAGCTGGACTCCTTGGAGGCCACCACGGTGGTTCTGTCCTGGCGGGCACCGGACTCCCAGCTGACGGGTTACCGCGTCGTGTTCCTCCCCAAGGACAGCTACCAGGTCCCCGCCAAAGAGCTCAACCTGGCCCCTGACACCACCAGCGCCACCGCTAGCGGTCTGATGGTAGGCCCAGCTCCCTCCCACATGTCCCCTCCCCCTTCTGTCCTGCCCACACCCCATGTGTATTGCCATGCCCTTCGTCTTGGCTACCTCTAATTGTGGAAGCTAGGATTTTTTATTCCTGTTGTTTCATTTCCTCTATATCATTTGTGTGTGTGTGTGTGTTTCAGGTGGGAACCACGTACATTATCCAGGTGTTTGCGCTTCAAAACACTCTCTCCAGTCAACCGTTAACAAGAGAAGTCACCACACTGCAAGGTAACGCAAACAGACACACACATACTCAGACACACACACACGCAGATACACACACACACAGATACACACACACACACACAGCTCCTCGAGTCTGACGGTGTCCCTGCCGTGTGTAGAAGTGAGTCCTCCGCGACAAGTCATCGTCAGGGAAAAGACGGAGTCATCCTTCACGCTGATGTGGCGCACCAAGGTGGAGCCCATCTCCGGCTTCCTCATCCTGACCACACCCCTCGACAGGTCCACCCCCCCAATCAGAGAGGTTGTCCCGGGAGATAAGAAGCAGTACACCCTGACGGGTAAGGTTTTCAAACTGTGGGTCGGTACTGACTGGGTCGAACATATATAAATGTACTGTATATTTCACTTTTGAAAACAACTTTTGTTTCATTGCTGGTGAAGGTCTGCTGCCAGCCACTGCCTATGAGATCGTCATGTATACACTGAATGGGGCTGCGAAGAGCGCCCCCTACACCCTCACTGAGACTACAGGTATGTCACTACATACAGTTGGTCAACTCAAGGGACAATCACAAATTATCTTATACATCAATTATGATAAGAAACAATAAAAAAAAAATATATATATATATATAAAAAAGATATATATCATGGATTTGCATATTTTTTTCCCATGTTTTAATTGTATTTACAAAAACACATGGATACGCATACAAATGGACACACATAAACACCATGGTTGGACCATAACTGTGTTTTCGTGGGGTAGCCCCGGCATCGTTCCAGCCGCCATCTGATCTGGAGGTCTTGGCTGTGACCCCCGTCAGCGTGTCCTTCCGCTGGCAGCCCCCCTCCACCCGCATTACCGGGTACTACGTCACCTACGAGGAGTCCGGTGGACCCCCACGCGCCCTCAGCCAGTCCCCCCACGCCGGACAGAACTACGCCACCATCTACGGTACCCTGTAGTTGCTCTCTCTCTCGCTCGCTCTCGCTCTCGCTCTCGCTCTCTCTCTCTCTCTCGCTCTCGCCTACTCTGTACATTCGAAACCACAATGATGTCAAACCTCAGCATAGTAAGTTCTGTCACAAGTGGGCGTGTCCCACCCAGATGGTAGGATAGATAGACCAGCCTACCCAGTGGATTGTACCATCTGGTAGGATAGATAGACCAGCCTTCCCAGTAGACTGCACCAACTGGTAGGATATATACACCAGCCTACCCAGTGGATTGTACCAACTGGTAGGATAGATAGACCAGCCTTCCCAGTAGACTGTACCAACTGGTAGGATAGATTGACCAGCCTACCCAGTGGACTGTACCAACTGGTAGGATAGATTGACCAACCAACCAGCCAACCCAGTAGAATGTACCAACTGGTAGGATAGATAGACCAACCTACCGGCCTACCCAGTGGACTGTTCGGTTTTTAAATGGCTTGTGATGGCTATTCAACATCACATCACCTGGTGTTAACTTAGGGGCCCTTTATAAAGGACCCCACCCTTGCCTTGCTGAGAGCGTTTGAGGGGGGTCAGAGTGGAAGTGGAGAGGTCTAACTCTGGCGCTGTGTTCCTCCAGGCCTGAGACCCTCCACCCAGTACATCATCAAGATCTACGCCATGCAGAACAACCAGAAGAGCCCGGCTCTGGAGGGCAGAGTCAAGACCAGTGAGTCTTTTAGTTATACACCCACACACACACATACATGAGATCAAACAATGCAGCAACTTCTGCACACACCTGGGATACAGCACAAAGGTAAGTGTGCACATACGTGCGTGTGCATATGTGTGTGTGTGGGTGGGTCTGGTAATGCACACAATTTGCATAGAAAGTGTATGTACTTCTAAAGGTACTGTACTATATACTATATGCAAGTATATGTGATCAGATTTGATGCAGGTTTTCACAGAATGATAGTACTACAGTCAGAACTGTAACTAACACAGCAAGTAAGTACTTCATCCAAGTATTTGGAATTAACAGAATACTGCTGCAAAGATACCTTACCACAGAGGCTGTGAATTAAACAATCAGTGGATACTGATTATAAGGAAATTTTAAACAGTATCTGTGATTTTGAATGCCTTTTGGAAACACCATTCAAAATATTCCCTGTGTGTCGACGATACTTCTCAAACACCCACGGTGTTGTACATGAGAAACATCGCCTCCTGCTGGCTGAGACATGCTACTGCACCTTCCTCTCGCTCCCCAGTCTAACCTGCTGGCTAACCCTCTCTGTCCTGCGTAGAAAAGGACCCCTTGCTTAAGCCCACCAACCCCGCAACGGTTCTGGAAGAACCAGACGCCACTGACCTCCTGGTGACCTCCAGCGGCCAGGCAGGCCAGGACGGCCACGGCCAGGGCGTGGAGTACGAGTACAGCAACAACGGCGGTATTAGCGGTAATGGAGGTAGTGTGCAGCCACAGCTGCCAGCTCGCGAGATGCTGGTGCTGCTGCCGCTGCCCGACCGCGAGGGCCACCGGATCCCCGTGGTTGCGCCCACCGTGCCAGTTGTTAACCCGTTTGATTTCATAGAGAAGGCCACCGGGCTGCCGCAGGAGGCCCAGACCCGGACCACAGTCCGCTGGCCGGCCTACCACCAGAGCACCGCCTACCTGGTCACCTGCCGCCCACACTCCCAGAGTGGAGAGATGGACTTCCAGGTGAGTGAGACAGTAGGCCCGCCAGCCTAGTGGTTGTAGTGAAAGTGTCAGTGGGAGTGTTAGTGGTGGTGGCGTTAGAGATGGACTTCCAGGTGAGACGAGACCTCAGTTTGGATGCCTATGAGTGTCAAGAAGGCCTGCCAATAAAGGAATTAGTACTTCATTAATGCATGATTAATATAGTGATGCATCTCATCTCGTCTCGTGTGTCAGATGCGTCTGCCCAACACAGCCACCAGCGCTACCCTGGTGGGTCTGAGCTCGGGGGTGTCCTACAACGTCATCGTCGAGGCGCTGAAGGGGATCCTGAAGGAAAAGATCCTGGACACGTTCGTCACCGCCGGCAACACAGGTGAGACCAGAAATGCTGACGTCTGCAACATCAAGTTCGTCATGAAGTTGACTCCATTTGGCAGATTTGGGAAAATTATGTCAATGGTCCAACTTCTCCGTGAATTTTTCGAGATTTTCCAGACACTTACTTCTAGAACTCGGAACAGCAATGTCTTGTGGGAAATTAAATGTTATTGTTGTGGTTGTTTCTGATCGGCTCAAATATCATTGGACAATCTGAAACGACAGGTGCAGTAACTACTTCCCCAGAGGTAGTGCTGTTTCTGTTGTTAGACTTTGGTGTTTGGTTGCTCTTTAAATCTCATGTTAATCTAAATACATTACTACACCTGAAACATAAATGAAAGTAACCCCTACAGGGGTCATGGCTGTTTAAAATGAATTGCTGCCATGTTTGTCTGGCATATGAATTACATTGTCCTGTACTTTCATTTTACATTACATTTGTCTTTTGTTGTGTTTTAATGATTTTTTTAATGTCTCTGAAACGTGTATTCCTGCCTGTGTAAAGCACTTTGAATGGCATTTGTATTTGAACACAATATATACACAATACACACGCTTTACCAAATGCTTACTCTCTCTCTTGCCCCCTCTCCTCCCCCCATCACCCCCTTCCTCTCTCTCTCCCTCTCTTTCTCTCTCACTCCTCCCCCCTCTCTCTCTTTATCCCTCTCTCTCACTCTCTCGCTCTAACGGTCCTTTAGTCAGTGAAGGCGGGGCTTCCGGCAGTGACTCCTGCTATGATGCGTTCACGGCCACCACCCATGAGGTGGGCGCTCAATGGGAGCGCATGTCGGAGACAGGCTTCAAGCTGTGGTGCAAATGTCTGGGCATGGGCAGCGGTCACTTCCGATGTGACTCCTCCAGTAAGACTCACTCACAATGCAGCGCTGTACCAAAGACTGGAGAAAATATGGAGAGATTATTGCAACCAGCAGCAACCTAATACATAATATGAACCAGTGTTCATAACATTTATTAGATTGTATGGTCTTCCTGAGGGCAAAATGAATCAAAAACAACAAAGAGAGATATTATAGACATGTAGTACACAATCACCAATCATCTTAATGAATATAATAATATAATGAATATAATAACAAAATGTATAAGAATCATTATCAATCATCTTAACAACATAATATAATAATGTGAATAAATAATAACATAATATACACTAAAATAATAACCCCATCCAAACCAACGTTTTTTTACTCCAGAGTGGTGTCATGACAACGGCCACAACTACCGTGTGGGCGAGAAGTGGGACCGCAAGGCAGACAATGGTCACATGATGAGCTGCACGTGTCTTGGCAACGGCAAGGGGGAGTTCAAGTGTGAACCGGGTAAGTTTCCGGTTCGATTCCCTTACCCCCCCCCCCCCCCCCCCGCATCTGCTCAAGGAGCCCTCGGTCAGCCTGAGAGCTGGGTGTGCTGGATCTGCTAAACCCTGTGGTGTGTGTGTCATGTGGAGTTGTGTTGCATCGGGTGTTTTGTGCGTTTTGTGTGCATTGTGTTGTGGATGTGTGTATTGTTCTGCCTGTATTGTGTCATGTCTTTACTAAGCTGTGTGTGTGTGTGTGTGTGTGTGTGTGTGTGTGTGTGTGTGTGTGTGTGTGTGTGTGTGTGTAGATGAATCGGTGTGTTACGATGAGGGGAACTCGTACAAGGTGGGCCAGCAGTGGCAGAAGGAGTACGAAGGAGCCATCTGCACATGCTCCTGCTTCGGAGGACAGCAGGTGAGACACAACTCTGCACCAAGATATCTATTATCTATCCATTTATTATCTATTATCTATCTATAAAGGGGGTTAGCCAGTACAGAGACCGGTCATTAAGGAGCAGGTAGGGGTTAGGGATCATCTTGCTAAAGGATGCCTACAGGTTACACTCTGGTCATTCGGGATCAAACCCAGAACCTTTCGTCACCCAAGCCACTACACTTTCCTTCCTTCCTGTTAATTCAATTCAAACCCTCTCTCTGATTGTTTTCTTGTAGGGCTGGCGTTGTGAGAACTGCCGCAAGCCGGGCACAGGGATGGACGGCAGCCTGTTGCAGCCGGTCCGGTACGGAGACAACCATCCCTTCAGACCGGTGAGTATAGTGCTCAGAACCCACCGTCCAACTGTCACCTCCTCCATCACTGAAAATACTGGGTTGTAATTGGTTAACATCACAGGTTATTCAAGTGATGTCATACCATACAAACTATCCACATACACTGAAGTGTTTGTTTACGTTTGTGTTGTGCTGTATAATTGAATGCTTTATTGGGCTGACATTTCTATAATCTCATAATAAGTTTAGGTGACCCATACAAGGAACTGGCTTGGTATGGCAGGGAAGAAATATGAAACATACAAAATATTGTACATAATAATATATAATAATATCCAAACATTAAATACAACATGTCAACTATTACAAATATTAAATATAGACTATAAATAATATAATTCTATAATTTAAATGAATGAGTATAGCTTTAATCACATTGAATATTTTCTTTTTTACATCAAGACCATTCTCGTTTCCCTATCAGTCTGTCTAAATCCCTCTTGTGTCCCTCCAGAAACTACACTGCCCCATCGAGTGTCTCCGGCCAGATCTACTGGCAGACGCCATCCACAACCCCCTAGAGTAGAGACATCACCACTCCCCCCAACATCACCATCAGTTCCCCGGGTTGTCTTAGCGACAAGCTTAACACGCTGAAACTGTTGCTCTGCTACTCAAAGGTTTTCTGTTCTCAAGTTTGCTGTGATTTTCCATCCCGAGTGCCTTACTCTTCATTGCACAGCATGTTTTATTTCACTGTTCTTCTGTGTTCGCTTGGCTTTCCGAGAGCATGTTGCTCTCTCCTTCTATATCTATATCTATATATCACACATACTCAAGTAAACCCATTCACTTTCATATCTCACCATTCTCATGTAATGTGGCACAAAAAAGATAATTTCTTCTTAATAGAAGAGCAGAAACTGTCTGAAATCAAGCACTGTTGTAAAGAATGTGGCTGTGATAAGCAGTGGAATGTACATGGAAGTATATGTTTGGTTCGTGGCCTCCTGTCTTAGTAGGGAGGAGCTAGAAGTATGTGTGATGGACACCATGTGAGTTCCTTTCGTTTTGTTCCTCAGAACTATTTTTCTAATTTATCCTTCCTGTCACTGTGTGTGTGTGAGTGCCTGTAGTGGGGTGTGCAAGTTTATTTTTGTACTTTACCGTTTGTGCCAAATTGGTTGCTCCTGTAACAACAATCTGATTTTAATAAAGCTGGACATATTTGAACTATTTGCAGTTTCTTTGAACCATTACTACTTTTGTTCAAAAACGCAAAATAGTATCAGCGAACAGATATGTAACTTTCATTTACTTCATAAGTAAAACCCTATATAATTAGCCTTGTATTGGCAACTGATGAAAACACAGGACGGTTTCACTGTGTTGTGATAACAGCTGATTACCACTTACACACATATCAGGGTCACGCTCGTTTGTTTACTCCCCAGTCAAGTAAGCTAACAATAAATCAGCAAAAAATGAAATTTGGATCAGTCCCTTACCAGATGTATAAAATGTATTAGATTAGCTGTATCCTCCCTTAATCCCAACTGTTGACCAAAGAACAAAACAGAACCGACCTTTTCTACAGCACAGTGCTTTAATACAAGATGTAAACATGACTTAGATACTAACAATTGTTAATTCCATTGGTAGGATAGGAATGTATGCAATGCTGTGCATACAGCATTGCATACAGGATCCCACAGAGGCCTCAGTGGTGGAAGAGGCGCAGGGTGGTGTGCACCAGGGTGATGCCCTGCTCGTTGCAGGCCTGGATCACCACCTCGTCAGCTGTGGAGCCCCCGGGGGCCGCGATGTATGCCACGCCGCTCTACAGAGAAGGATGACGAGGAAGAGGAAGAAGGAAGGAGAGGAATAGGACACATGATGAGGAAGGGGAGCAAGAATACGGAGTACGAAGGAGACGGGAGGAGAGAGGAGGAGAAAGGAGACAAGATGAGGAAGAGGAGACTTTAGATAAGTTGGGTGTTTAAACTTTCAAACTTTGAGGTCAAAGGTTGTCTGAGAAAAAGTCTACAGACATTAGATTCAACTCTCCCAGATGGCTAGATTGAATATAAGTTAAGAGACTAGCAGATTAGATTAAGTTAAAAACACCACTAGTTAAGATCCAGTTAAAACACCACTAGATAAGATTCAGTTAAACAGCTGGTTGAGGTGTGTATCTGTGTGTGTGAGAGACATACCCTCCTGGCGCGGTCCACGTTATCCCTAAAAGGGAAGAAGGCGTCGGAGCTGAGTGCCACGTCCTGCAGAGAGCTGACCCAGTTCTTCTTCTCCGTCTCCGTCAGCGGCTCTGGGACCTCCTCAAACATTGCCTTCCAGGCCACCAGGTCCGGACCCTGTCACACACAATGTCCCCATCAAACTGGATGCTCCAGAACCATCTAGAGACACACTTGATTTAGAGACACCTGATCTAGACACACATACAATCTAGTGACACACCTGATCTACAGATCTAACACACCCCTCCGTACTTTACTCACACAGTAGAAACTCTCACCTCTCCGATGGTGTTGCTGACATACTGGTCGATGGCATTGGCAATCTCAGCCCGCTTCACCCCGGAGCGGAACCTCATCCCAAGCACCCTCGGGTGGCGCCGAAGCCACCAGTTATCCGCCTTGTCACCTGCCAGACGCGTGCAGTGGATACGAGACTGCTGACCCGCGCCGATACCGATCACCTGGACACACACACACACACACAAAATGTTAATATGGGTATAACCAATACCTTATCCAAACGGCTGAACAATTATTTACTAGCCCGTCCATTGGCCCACAGTTTGCTTGTATAGCTGTCCCAAGATAACAAATATTAGCACTGGGAAGCCAATACGACAGGTCTGCCTAATCGGGAATCGCATCACCTGATCTGCAATAGCCAATCATCAATCCACTGAAACACTTCTTGCCTTGTCTTGTTCCCTCCGGACTATCTGAAAACAAACTCTAAATCCTAACCCTAACTCAAACACGAAATGTGGGGTGACTCTACATGGCCTAAGCTCTAGTTCAGGTTGCATGACAAAAGACCCTCAATGGTGTATTATTACTTTGTTTACAGTACAGACCATGGAAGCTGTTCTCTGGGCTGATTTCAGCAACAGTCGCCAATGGGCCTAGAAGTGAAGAGACCCTAGTCGAACCCTACAGAGCTAGCCTCCCGTTCCCCCAGACCCACGATACCTGGCCATCCTTGGCGTAGCAGACGGAGTTGGACTGGGTGTATTTGACGGCAATGGTCGCCACGGTCAGGTCACGCAGGGCATTCTCAGAAAGCTAGAAAACAGAGCACCAAAGTGTCACCTGCTGGGAGACTAGATGTCCTCCAGGTTTGTATTATTCTAACATGTTCAAATGTTTAAACTGTTCAATTTTGAAAAAGTGGATAGTAGAGGGTCAAAATATAGAAAAACTGTCCTGTAAAGCTATAGCTTGTGGAAACCACACGATAAAAAGGCATAAGGAGCGGCTCACCGTTCCCTTGGAAACAACGTTGCTGAAGAGCTCCTGATCGATGAGAGCTCCGTTACGTTTCTGTTTGAGATGGAGCCCAAACAGCACTCGGACCTCCGGCTCGTCAGGCTCATATGCCGGATCCATCTGGAATAGACCAAACACAACGTTACCATGACAATCCATCACTGGCTGTGGTCAACGGGTTGTCATGTTGACTGCCCAAGGTACCATAACAACCCATTATCTGCAGGAACAACCCACAACAAGGTTTTCAGAACAGATCAAACACCTGGAGAACACAGTATTTCATAAAATACTCGTTATCCAGGAGTCTTTGTACCTGGAGAACACAGTATTTCATAAAATACTCATTATCCAGGAGTCTTCGTACCTGAAGAACACAGTATTTCATTAAATATTCATTATCCAGTAGTCTTTGTACCTGGAGAACACAGTATTTCCCGCCCTTTTTCTTGGCCAGGATCTTCAGAGCCTCCTCCTCGTATCCTGGGGCAATGATGCCGTCAGACACCTGGGAACAACCAATCAGAAACCAAGACACTCAGGGTTAGGGTTAGCTAAGCCAAGGAAAAGCCTTCCTATTGGCCGGCAGGGAAGCGTGTCTTCTACCTCTCTGGATATGATCCTGGCCGTGGGGACGTCACAAACGTCAGACAGAGCGATGAAGTCTCCGAAAGACGACATCCTGTCTGAACCTTAGGGGACAGGACGTGATTTCATGTCGTCAACAGACAAGTCATTGGGGAATGTCATGACAAGCGAAGTGTTTTTGATTTAACTTTGCAGTATTTTAGAGTATCCATAAAATCCCTGGCAGGGATTATATGAAATACAGTTTGGAAAGCCAACATTACAAAAGTTTGCGTCACTCTTCTTTTCACTGAAATAGTTCCCAGAGTAATAGCAGGACCAGTATTCATTTTCTCAACATTCTCCCGCTTTTTCTATACTATATTATGATCACTGACCTCTGGCCCTGGCGTAGGCGGCGGCCAACGGGGTGAGATCCTGCAGCATGTCGCTCACCATGCACACCTTTGCCTCCTCCTCAGACAGAGGAACCCCCACCGCAGCTCCTAGAGACCGAGACATAGAGCGAGACATAGGGAAACCGAGAGACACAAAGAGAGAGACAGCGAGACAAAGAGAGAGTCACCGAGAAACATATAGAGAGAAAGAAAGACAGAGAGACAGACACAGAGAGAGAGAGAAACAGAGACAAACAGACAGAGAGATGGAAAGAGAGACAAAAACGGAGACCAGAGATGATAGAGCGACAGACAGAGAGACAGACAGAGAGAGCCACAAAGAGAGAGATGGATAGAGAAACAGAGACAGAAGTAGAGAAAGAACGTAAGAGAGACAGAAATTGCAATGAAGAGTTGAGAATACATTATACTATTGTAAATTCTTAATAACGTGCATGCGTGCGCGCGTGTACCTGCAGGGCTGACGTGCTTGAAGGAGGTGGCAGCAGCCAATCCCAGGGCAGCCTTCAGTTCTCTGACCAGCTGCCAGGCGTTGAGGGCATCACACAGGTTGATGAAGCCAGGGGAACCGTTCACCACTGATGAACCCACAAAACACAGTGAGGAACTACAAGGCTAACCTACTTTAGGAAACCATTGTGGAAATGATTTGTACAATACTGACAACCTCTTAACATAAGATAAATACCATGATATCAACAATATTCAGATGTCAATTTATATATAAGTAGGCCTTTTACTTGCATGCCACTCACTGATCTTAGCTTTGAGAGGGAGGTGCTTACCTGTGAGGGGGAGTGGGTGTGGATTACATGGGAGTGGGAGAGATTACCTGTGAGGGGGAGTAGTTGGTCTATGAGTGGGAGGAGCATACCTTTGAGGGGGAGAGCAGAGTGCTGGGTGTAGAGCTGGGCAGGGGCCTGGTGGGGGTTCATCCCGTAGCGCAGGGGAGCTGGGAAACCCCACGGCTATACTGACCCCGGAAGTAGTCTGAAATGGCGTCATCGTACTGTGCCGTGTGGGTGAAGGCCTGGGACATGGATTCATATTAGGATTAATATTACTTCTTTTCAATCTCAGATTCAGTTTAGAAGCATTGTTGAGTATATCCAACAACAAAAACCACTGAAAAACAACAGCTTACATGAGCAACAGTTTTTTGAAACACAGTTGAACATCTGATTAAGGAGTCATGGTTTTAAATTTGAATTAGTGTCGTAGACATCTTTGTACGTTAGGATCAAATGGGTTTATTTGTGTCCAAACATCAGTAACATTGAGTAGCATCTGTGAACACAGTACAAATATCGAGTGTGTGACTGACACACAGGATAGCTTAGAAGCTACCTGAGTTTACTAATGATCAATGTGCACATTTAGCCAGATAAGCTCAAGTGTTACCATAAGAATAAATTGAAACCGTGTTCAAATTCTGCCTTTCTGCTGATGAATCTTCAAGACCCCAGGTGGACTTTGGCCGAGGTTTGTGGGAGGTATTGGACAAAGTAAAAAATTTAACATAACTTAAAATCTTGTTGTTTGACCAAATTGGAAACACAATGTCAAAACACCAGCCGCCTACTATCATTTGAGATTAAATCAGCGGCTTCATCTCCACAACTCAGCTCAATTCAGTCGCTATAGTCATGTGACAGAGAAATCCATGAGACCAACAGACAAGACCGATAATGTTTAAACAGTGATGGGGGTGATGCAAACATTGTTTTTTTTCGTAATTGTATGGCAAAGTTAACACCCTTCAGGGCATGGGAAGGGGGAAAACCGGATTTCCAACTGTAGAATACAGTTGGAGATTGTGCTTTATCCAGGAGGTCGCTTGTGTGACATGATTAGCCAATCATACAGCCGCCGGTCAATCCCTGACCTCAGCAAGGGGGTGATGCAAACTTCTTTGAATATTTTGAACTGTGATGGCATACCTTCAGAGCCAGGGTCCTGCGTGTCTCCAGGGTCGTGTCCTTGCCCTCTGAGCCCTCCATCTCTGTGGCAACCAGAGGGTAGTCGGCTGGGTCGCACACAATGGTGACGCGAGCGTGGTTCTTGGCCGCCGCTCTGAGCAATGTGACCCCGCCTACAACCAAACACACATACACCCACACAGGAGGGGGTCATCAGTGTTTTTTTTAACGCTACTGCCCTACTAGTAGCAGGAGGTTGACAGTAGACCTCATACATAGAGGAAGTGGTTTAAGAGAGCAGACATAGCATTATGTTGTTGAATGGTTAGCTGTGAGAAAATGAAAGTGCATGTTAGTCATTAAAAAAAAAAAAAAAAAAGAAAGAAAAATAAATGCACACTGTAAAAGTATGGTTCAAGTCTGCAATTCTACAAAGGCACGGAAAGAACGTTATCTGCGTTCCAGGCAGAGTGGAACATTCACAAACTGACTGGCAAAGACGTCCTAAAACATAGGATTTTACTCCTGTTTTCTCTAAATTACGGTCTTATTTCAAATATTTGGGGCTGGGTACCTTGTACCGCGGATCAACTATTTTGAAATGCTAAATTGCCACGATTGTTAGGCGAATCATATCCATGGCCAGGTAAAATATCACTGCATCAGTTACCTTTATCCAGCGCTTACTTGTCCTGTCATAAAGAGTGCCTTTCTCAAATGCCTTCGTTAAGAGTTATTTGTATTGGCTTTGTCGCCTCTGGCTGCATTGTCACATGGGATCCTTTCACTGTTTGACTGTCGGCATACTCTGTCTGGTGCTTTCTTTTGAGGTGGTTAAAGTGTCAGTGAACCCACTGTTTCAGCTGGAATTCGAGCGTTATGAGTTTTTTTTTTTTAAGTTTTTTTTGTGTTTTGGGCTGGGAGTTCTATCTAGGAAGGGGGGGGGGGGGGTCGTTTTATCCCCATAATTACGACCCCCGGCAACATTGAGATACGTTTTTAGTACCGTTGTTGTGTAGGAGCATTATAATGAGCAATGTTGTATACGAAATGTGCCACACACTGTGGCGTAGTACTACAAGTGTCTGAGAAGTGTAATCCTACACCAATAATAAACCGCTGCTCAGACGGAGCTTCACCATCCACACACACTGTTGCATTATACTATAGGTGTATAGTGTCCTGGAAGCCTAACCCTTATTGAAGGTAATGACCCTAATTGAGGAAAGTGTCATTCAAGATTTGGCTGAGAAAACAACTTTGGATGTGTGTATGAGCCATAGAATTGAAATTGATAGAATGTGCACTGTAGCACGATTAGATCTCTCTGTAAAGGCCGAGCGTGGAGACATTTTAATCTTTCACAATCTAATATCGTCATATCGCACACCCCTAGTACAAGTTATTTTCTGTGATTGGACATCACGCTCTAGTCCCCCTTGGACACCAGGAAGTTCTCACCGATGTCGATCTGCTCCACTGCATCCTCCACCTTCACATCGGGGGTGGAGATGGTCTTCACGAAGGGGTACAGGTTACACACCACCACCCTACACACACCCACACTATATCAATACAGGGAATACAGCTTGCAGTTTGGAATGAGTAGTCTATTTTAAAGTTGTTGCAAATGACCTATTTTATACCTCTATTTTTGTTTTCAAATGATTAATAAATTTGTGAATCGTTTTCATACAACAAAGAGAAGCTGACATCTTTCTGCTCATCAGTTTTTTTACTACAAATATTGATGGTGTGCATCCGGTGAGTAGGAGCCCAAGTTAGTACTAATCCAAAAGGTTTTAACCTGTCAAACCCTGCTTAATAGAAATCATGTGCTCAACATCTAAAAACACTAACCTACCAATCAAAAGCTTGTTTGCGAGAACACACATTAACTCCTTCTTCACCCATTGGTATAATGACCCACGTCATGAGACCAGCAACACATCCTCAATTACAGTTGGAAGATCCGATTCACGTGTTGTGGGGTTTCATTTAATTAATTCACTGGGATAGTAAGTTCCAAAATCTGGCTTCATTAGGGGGCCAAGCACAAAGTACGAGGCAACCTATTGTAATTGTTAGTTTTATTATTATTCCGCCAAAAAGACCTCACACGGTTTTTCTGAAACTTTCCATAGTTGTAGAGGGTGACTAAAAATAGCCATAGAAAAAGATTACACTGATTGGCCCGATGGTGGCGCTATAGCAATCGTCCAAATATGCAAACTTTGAACAAGCATATCTCCTGACCCATTTGACTTACTATGACCTATTCCAGCATTGTCAACCGTATGCAAGCAAAAAAGGTCTTAATGGTCAGTCTTAGGCTTGGCCCACGATAAATGCTGCTTGCAGCTTTATTTATTTTTTAAATTGTGATTGGTTTGTGTGAACAAGACTCACCTGACCAGACTGTAGCCCAGC